>OU343225.1:198794460-198916960 GCA_910596185.1 Chrysanthemum makinoi | reverse complement strand
GGCTTTTTTCTCCATAAGGCCCGCGGTTGAAATTTCCAGAAGGTCCTCCACGATAGCCATTACTAATCCGATTTTCCCTGTAAAACGGTCGATTTTCTCCATATTTAGCTTCTTTGACTGTACTATCTTTGTGAATGTGAGGACAATTTTTAGTGAGATATCCTCCTCCGTAGCTCTCGCATTCTACTTGGATAGCATGAATAGTTTCTCTGATCTTGAGCATGTCCCGACCAAGATTTTCTAGCTTGTTAGTAAAGGCGGCAATTCCATCAAGACTTCCGCCTAGGTTTATTTTGCTACCTCCATCGTGCCATTTTTGGGAATAATCGGCCATTTTTTGGATGGCTTCAATCGCGAGAGTAGGGGTCATGCTCGGAATTGGTCCTTAGTAGTCCTGTATCTGTCTTGTAGTCACGTTAATTCCTTTGTAAAAGATGTTGACCTTTTGCCGGTTGTTTAGATCATATGTAGGACACTTGTAGAGGAGATCGTTGTATCTATCCCAGGCTTGATACAATGTTTCATCATCATCTTGCTTGAATTTATGAATCTCCATGAGCTGATTAGATATCTTCGACGGAGGACAATATCTTTGAATGAAGTGCTTTTTTAGTAGAGCCCATGTATCAACTGCCCCGGCATGAAATCTTTCGATCCATCTTCTTTCTCCCCCAGTAAGAGTTATGGGGAACACCCTTAGCATAACAAAACATGAGACACACCAGAATTTGCAGCGTCATACATATTCTCAACGCTCATAAAAATCTTCATCCCTAGCCCGGAGGGTTAGCACTTAAGCTCTTGTCAACGCCAAATATTCCTCAAGAGTGATGTCATCAATGTTTCCAACTTCCATGGTACCTGAAACTGGAAAAGTGAGAAATAGAGAAAATTTAAAACAAAACAAAAATGAAAGACTTAATAGAAATCCTAATATAATTCTCCGGAAACTGCGCCAAAAACTTGATGCAGGTTTTACTGACCAGGTTTTAATATTTATATTGTCTCGTTATACCTATGGTCTACCCCAATGCACTAACAGGCGGTACCCGGACGCGGTGTAGTGTAGTATCCCAGAAACCGGGTCGCCCAAGAGCTATGTGTGCGGATTTTAACTAAGTCTAGGTGTCACAGATTTTAATAGGTTGAAACGATTAATTAAAACTAAAGACAAGAAAATAAAAGATAGCAAGTAAAGGCAAGGGTTGTGATCAATAGAGGAGAAGTGTGCTAACCTAGTTAGTCATCCTATCATGTTAAGCTCACGTTTAATTACTTCAAATTGCTTCAAGTGGGGGTAAAAGTTGCTAGGACATCATTTGGTCAGTTCGTCCTTACCTATCAGCAAAGGTTTCCACCGAAGATCGCAGGTGACCCGTCGAAAGTCCAGCTGTTTTTAGTCCCATAAGCCAAGTCATTAAGTACCGCTACATGCAAGATTCATAACAATGAGTGCCCGGGCGCTAGCATCTTAAACACTCATCCCTAACTTCTTAAGTTCATCCAAACGGTAGGTGATTGATAAGGATTTAAAACGTACACTTTTAAGGGGTCATTTAAGCCCTTAATCGCCCACTTTTATATCCGTTACTGCTTAATTTCGTTCCTTTTCACTTTTTAGGTCTCTTGGAAGCAAAATGCTGGAATGATGCATTTTTGGACAAAAAGGAGTGAATATATAAAGAAAATGGCTAAGTCAAGATCGAGGACACTCACTGCTGAATTTGAAGCTGACGGCGTCACAATCCAGGGCGACGCCGCCCCTCTCTACGCATTAAATCTATGACGACTCAGAGACTTTTGATAATTTACACCGGACAAGGCCAGCTTTGAAGAGGAAAGGCGCCACTCACAAAATCTACCCGGATGCCCAAGATCAAACACTCGGACGACGCGTCGCTACTAAAGATCGATCCACACATATCTCAACCGACCGTACAAGCCGATCAAGACTATCACAACATGCGCTGAAGTAGCTGATCATCGTTTTGGCCATAACTTTTGCATACGAAATCGGATTTAGGTGATTAAAAAGCCCACGCGACCGGAACAAGAAAATCTACAGTTTGGTGAAAAAGTATTTTTGATGCCGTCACTTTATAGATTTGACGCCGTCACACTTTGCCGACGAAAAATCTGCCTATAAATAAAACATTATAACTTCTCTTTTTGTAGGCTCTAAACCCTAACTCCGATTCCAGGGTTTAGATAGGTGTTTTTCTAGCAACTTTGAAGGTTTCAATCACTCCAAAAACATCTTGTAATGGTTTGTTGATTATATCTTAATCCAAATATTCAATTTATCATTATGTCTATCCCATGTTAGAGTGATTGTGTGTATGCTTGCATGTTTAACATGTTCGGCTAATTTACTTGTGTGTTTGCTTAGATCTATGAAACCTAGTCATTAATTATTGATTGGTTGTCTCTTATCTTAATTGTAATTGGCTTAGGAGTGCATGAAGCAATCGTTTTGTTTTTAATACTTGATTAATCTTTGTTGAACATTAGTTTATAGTTACTAGTGGAATTGTAGGTTAAACATCCAAAGATAACCTTAGTGTTAAGTTTATGAATCCTAGAGATTTCGTAGTCATTAACCTTAGGTAGCTTCAAAGAGTTAGGGATAAAAGCACACCCTACGACTTTAGAAAACATAACGCGTTAAGAATAAGGACGTGACAATTCAACAATCAATAAAAGGTAACTAGGGAGTAATAGTATCTAGGTAGACACATATTTAATCATCATACGAGCACACTTTAAAAAGACATAGACTACCCTTGGTTTAGATAATTAGATATTAGAGTAATTGGTAGAAGTACCACCCCCAAATCCAAACCCCGAGATTTTACATTTAGTTTCTAAAAAATTATAAAAAGATAAAAAATAATCTTCCTCAAACCTCAAACTTAGCGTAGTAAATTTCTCACTAGCATTCCTATTCCCCTATAGAACGATATCAATCCCCAGAGGCTTAGCCTAATACTACACTACAACGATTAGTTTCACTGCCTAGGTGGTTGAAAAACTTGCTCGAAGAAAAGGAAGTTTCCTTTGACCCCAACGCCATGCACGCTATCAAGTTTTTGTGCCGCGTTTCGGGAATAGAATAGCTAGTTAGGATTCTATCTCATTTAGGTTCCATTGCTTGATTCCTATCGAGTAAGATTTTTTCTCATTTTTAGCTTCCTTGTAGTCTATCCCCCTTCTTTGTGTTTGTGTTCGTAAAACCCTTTTCATTTGTCGCTATGGCATGTGAAGTTGCATTTGAATCATTAACAAATGAGGAACAATTGAATTTCACAAATTGGATTGCTTTTTATTGTTCTAATGAATTTGTGAGTGATCTTAGAGATATCCAAAAGGAGACGGGTGAAAAGTTGGATGGATTTGATAAATTTTGTGCTTGTGTGGCTTCTATTCAACGATCATTGTTAGAATCAACTCCTTTTAGTGAGACCCTCTGGAAATTTTTTGAGAAAAGCCTCCTAAAGCATAAACCATCAGTTGAATGATCTTAGGCACCATGATCAAAAAGTCCTATTTTTTAAGAACATGGAACCTAAACCCGAACAAGATTGTGAGATGGTTAGAGTTGAACTACCTAGTTGCATGTGTGGGATAGATTTCAAAACATATGAAACGCATGAGGAATCCTTTAGGCAAATAGAACATAGTGATCAAATTTTTGTGAATGATTCTTATGAATCGGACCAAGAATTTGAAATGGCTAAAGAAGTATTTGAGATACTTAGGAGTGTATTTGGGTTAGATCATACTAAAATACATGATGAACATATAGGAGATCTAGATATAATGGAGAATGAGGTGGAAACTCCAAGCCCACAAGCCCTGCCATCACTTGAGGAACACACATAGCCTATAACTTACCCGGAAGAAGTAGAAGAGACTATAGGAACCCCGATTGATATAGAACCTTGGGACCAAACGCCACTAGAGAATGTAGGTTTAGATGCTTGTTTTCATGACCTCTCTCTTAGTCCTAGGGAATTTCCTAATCTTGATGAACCAGAGCCTCAACCAAAAACCTTACCCAATTTTTTGTCTTTAGATGTGAATCTAGGAATTGAATTAGGCCCCAATCCACCCATCAAATAAATAGTCCGGGTAGTTGCTTGATAAAGGTAGTGGACTTTAGGCCATGTAGAGTGGAAGCTAGTATAAGAGTAACCCATGACCTTACACACTTACATTACCCATTCGTGGTTGATAACAAGAAACATTATGGGTTTAAACCGGGATTATTAGGTCAAGATGGATCCTTAACTAAGAATCTTTTGAACCTGATAGGGGATGATCCATTTTTAGGAGAGAGATTTGATTCAACCGCTACACCAATAGAATTAGGTAAGGTTATAATGAATGGAGCACACTCCTTTGAGCATATAAATCACCCATCACCCTCTCCTCACGTAGCAAATTTCCACCATAAGGGTATGTATCACTACTATCACCCGCACTTAAGCTTAAGTAGAAAAACTTCCCTTTATCCTAATAAGGGTAGAGTCAAACTAGTGACTCGAACAAAAACAAGCGCTTCTTGGGAGGCAACCCATGTGTTTTTCTTTTTCTTTTTTATTTGTGTGTCATATATCTTTTCATTATTATATGTTCTCATGTTTGAATTTGTGAAAATGTGATAAGGATTTAAAATGTACACTTTTGAGGGGTCATTTAAGCCCTTAATCGACCACTTTTCTATCCGTTACTGCTTAATTTCATTCCTTTTCACTTTTTAGGTCTCTTGAAGGCAAAATGCTGGAATGATGCTTATTTGGACGAAAAGGCGTGAATATGTGAAGAAAATGGCTATTGTCAAGATCAAGACACTCAAGCTGCTGAAAGTGAACCCGACGACGTCACAAACAAAGGGCGATGCCGTCCCTATAATTGCGATCGCCAGAGTGAATTGCTATTTTGTACCGACGGCGTCAGTTTTAAAGAGTAGGGCCACAACCTCAACGCCTAGATCCAGATTCAGACGGCCAGATGAAGCCGACGCGCCACAACTACAACGTGACGCCATCAAAAGTTGACTTGGTCAAGACGAAACCCTAATGCGGCGATCCGACGGCCACATTAAAGAGTGACGCCGTCGCAGTTGTAACTCTATATATAGAATTCGAATTTTCAGACTTTTAGAGAGGTAGAATTGTGGAGTAAAATCCTAAAACGATTTTGGTTTGTCTTGGGCAGTATCTTAGGGTTCTCATACCCTATTTTACAACAAGATAAGTAATCTAATTCATTGATTTGATTATGTCTTCAATTGTATGTGTGTATGCTTGCATGTTTACCATGTCCGGCTAATTTACTTGTGTGTTTGCTTATATCTATGAAACCTAGTTATTGAATATTGATTGGTTGTTTCTTATCTTAATTGTAATTGGCTTAGGATTGCAATAGGCCATCGTTGTGTTTTTAATGCTTGAGTAATCTTTGTGAACATTAGTTTATAATCGCCTAGTGTTATTGTAGGCTAAAAATCCAAAGATAACCTTAGAGTTAGTTTAAAAATCCTAGAGATTTTGTAAACAATAACCATAAGGTATCCTCAAAGAGTTAGGTAAAAAAGCATACCCTACGACCTTAGAAGACACAACGCGTTACGAATTAGGACGTGACAATTCAACCATCAATAAAAGATAACTAGGGAGTAATAGTATCTAGGTAGACACATTTTTAATCATCATACGAGCACACATCAATTAGACATAGAATACCCCTTAGCTTAGTTAATTAGACTAGATAATAGTAGAGTAATCAGTAGAAATACCACCCCCCAAATCCAATACCCCGAGATTCGTACTTTTCATTTTCCTAAAAAATATAAAAAAGATAAAAAATAATCTTTCTCAACCCCAACGTTAGCATAGTAATTTCTCACTAGCATTCCTATTCCCCTAGAGAACGATATCAATCTCGAGGCTTACCATAATAGTACACTATAACGATTAGGTTCACTGCCTAGGTGGTTGAAAAACTTGCTCAAGAAAAGGAAGTTTTCCGAACGCTGTAGCCAAGATCAAGTTTTTACGCCACGGAATAGAATAGCTAGTTAGGAGTCTATCTCATTTAGGTTCCCTCGCTTGATTCCTATCAAGTAAGATTTTTTCTCATTTTTTAGCTTCCTCGTAGTCTATCCCCCTTCTTCGTGAATTTGTCCGTAATCCCAGCACTTTTCATCATGGAAGGTGATAACCCATCTTACAATAACTCACCACCAAATAAACCACTTTCACTTAAACCACAACCCACTGACCAACACAATCGCCTCAACTGATATGTGAGTAGAAACAACGATCTTCAAGATTTACAAAGGGTATTTGACAGTACAATTAGGGATGCCGTTGAAAAAGTGGTTAGCTCGAAGGTGAGCTCTATGATTAGCAGAATTCGATAATGTTTTGTGAAGAGAGGATAGTGCTTACTTCAATATTTACCCCATAAGGAAGAGGTTTCTACCACCAATACATAATCGACAATCCTCGATCACCCATCATTAGGATTTGCCCAAAGATTCGGAGAGGAAATCCTTGGAACATCAAAATCCCTTGTATGATTAGATATAGGAATGTCGAGCATGCCTACATAGATAATGAATCTCCCATTAATGTGATGTCATCAGTTGTTTACAATGACATTATGAATGAGCCTATACAACATTATGAAAAGATTAAGACGATGTTGAAAAGGTTTATGCTTCATGTGGGAGAAAAGGAAACTTTACTATAAGGATTGCTTGACCCTCGGGCCTAGGTATAGAGTAGATGAGAATTTTGTCAATATGATATAGTTTTCATTGAGGATGAAAAACGAGACCACGTAGGGGCACGACTTCGAGTTTAGCTACAAGACTCATAAATAAAGAAAAGCGCTTCGTGGGAGGTAACCCATGCTTAATTGTTTGCTTGTTTGTGTGTCATATATCTTTTCATTAGTTGTTTATTCTCATGTTTGAATTTGTGAAAATGCTTTATTTTGTCTTTAGCCTCGTCTTAATTACATATAAAGGTATTTTACAAAAAAGATAAGTGTAGGGAAGATTACACAAGTTTTTAAAAGAACGTGAACATGAGAATTACAATTCTTGAAAAAGATATATATTTGTATTTGTTAGATTCAAATGCTTGTATTGAGTCATAATGGATGTTTTGCAGGAATTTTTCTAGATTCTAAAGATGTAATTTTTCCAAAAACGCACAGAATTTCTGTCAGATAACTGACATGCTGGATTGCAACCTCGACGCATCAGAGGAGCAGAACCACTTATTTAACTTCTCTCGTTTTCTGGCTACCTATATTTTTGAATTTCAAGTCTTAATTTTAAAAACCTATAAACATCCATTCCACAAATATATATATCCTAGTTTAGTAGAGTCATATATAGTTTCATCGCTGATTTTACGCGAAGGTTTCGTCTGTTTTCTTAAAGTGTGTAGGTTTTATTTATCAAGAAGAAGATACATAAGATTGGATATTTTACCACATATTCTTCTTGAAGAAAGATTTAACCACTACTTCACACGGATCCTACCAAGCTAATCAGGGGAGTATTAGTTTCTTTCACTTTTAATTACCTTCCATTATCATAACTTTGATACTTTCGGGGAACATTGGGGACAATGTTCAGTTTAAGTGTAGGGAGGGAAAATAAAACGAGAACTTTGAAACTATGCTTATCATTGATTATTTGTCTTGTCCAATTTCATTTGTGTAATAAACCATGAGAAATATCATTTAGGGGTAATTTTGGCACCAAATTTAAAATTTTTTATGACATGTAGGAGTGGGCCATTAGTCTTAATAAAGTGTCTCATGGATAGGAAGTTATATGACTAGCACAAAACCCTTTACTACTCAAATTCCACCCCAAAAATGTGAGGTTCGCCCCTAGATTTGTTGGAATTAAAGCATTCATCTTTAATGCATCGAGAGTGTACCGGTAGTATAATAGATTCTAGAACTTGTTTTGTGATGCATCCCGAGATCGCTAGTGAGACTACACTTGTGTAGTTAGGAATAACTAAATGAAAAGAGGCATTAGGATAACCCTTGTTTGATACCCGTATTATAATTACTTATTCCACATCAGTTGAGTAATTCCCCCACACTCTTGCGTTGTACTCATCTTTAGTACACGATACCCCTAGTTAACCCCTCAGAGCCTATCCTTTTCGCGGTTCTCGTGATGTTTCGGTTTTCCAGAATATCAATAAAGAGCCTTGTTTACAATCCACTCCCAAATGTACACCCAAATCGCCTTAGCCTACCTTGTATGCACTCACTTTTACTGCATTATTGTTATCATACTAAACCCTTAGTTCAATTATCTAGTTACTTGCATAAGTTGCTAAGTCGAGTCAGATCCTTTGTATACAGTTTTGGGACGATTGGGACTCATGGGAAAAGTTAAATTTTATGAAGTGACGGGAAAGAACGTTAAATTCAAATTCCCTATATTTACGTAATAATTTACTCCAAGTGTTTTGATCTTTTCAATTCGGGTCAAATTAGTGTTAGAGTAATAAAAACTCAAGTGTAGGGATGTGCCTATAAATCCGTTATATTTTGATGTTATCGTAGAGGATAGTAGAGTAAAAGTGTATGAAAAAAAAATATATCGAAAAAAAATGAATGTTAAAAAAAATGAAAAAATGAAAAAAAAAACATACGGGCTACCATCCTACATCTATCTTTATATTTATATTTGTTTGTTTCATGTTATCTAGAGTTTAGAGTGTCGAGTATTGGCTTAGCAACGCCATTCTTCTCATGCTTGTAACATCAAGATTTTTGACTTGCCACCACTAAATCGCCTATCCAACCAAACCCTTTGTTTCCCTACCGTAAGCCTAACATTACACCCCTTTAAAAGACATCTTAGATAGTTTTTCCTAGGTGCTTACGCCAAAGAGATGGAGGTTTGATCTAGTCTCAAGCCTATGGTAATCTATGTACTAGGACCGATTAATGAGTGTTTATCTTTCATTTCCAATTTGATATATTTCATATACACCCGAGAGATGAGAGTATCCAAACACCACTTGTGAGGTGCTACTATGTAATTTCCGTGCTTGTTATGAATTTTTCGGGGCTTATACATGTTGTGAATTGTTCTAAACCAATGCTTCAAGCCCCCTAACTTATAAATTAATTGGCCAAAAGCACATTTTCTTGAGGACAAGCAAATACCAAGTGTAGGGATATATGATAAGGATTTAAAAGGTACACTTTTGAGGGGTCATTTAAGCCCTTAATCGACCACTTTTATATCCTTTATTGCTTAATTTCGTTCCTTTTCACTTTTTAGGTCTCTTGAAGGAAAAATGCAGGAATGATGCTTATTTGGACGAAAAGGCGTGAATATGTGAAGAAAATGGCTAAAGTCAAGATCAAGACATCAGCTGCTGAAAACCGACGCCACCAACAGGCATGACGCCGTCCTCTAATTGCACGGCTCAGAGTGAAATTGTTATTTAGCTGACAAATCAAGCTAAAGAGTAGGGCGACACAACTAAGACGCCTAGATCCATTCGACTCAGGCCGAAGATGAGGCCGACATACACACCATAACGTGACGCCGTCAAAAAGTTGACTTGGTCAAGACGAAACCCAATGGTGATCCGACGGGCCACAATTAAAGAGTGACGCCGCAGCTTGTAACTCTATATATATAATTCGAATTTTCAGACTTTTAGAGAGTTAGAATTGAGGAGTAAAACTCAAACGATTTTGGTTTATCTTGGGCAGTATCTTAGGGTTCTCATACCCTATTTTACAACAAGATAAGTAATCTACTTCATTGATTTCATTATGTCTTCAATTGTATGTGTGTATGCTTGCATGTTTACCATGTCCGGCTAATTTAATTGTGTGTTTGCTTAGATCTATGAAACCTAGTTATTGAATATTGATTGGTTGTCTCTTATCTTAATTGTAATTGGCTTAGGATTGCAATAGGCCATCGTTGTGTTTTTAATGCTTGAGTAATCTTTGTGAACATTAGTTTATAACGCCAGAGTTGTAGGCTAAACATCCAAAGATAACCTTAGAGTTAGTTTATAAATCCTAGAGATTTTGTAGACAATAACCTTAAGGTATCCTCAAAGAGTTAGGGAAAAAAGCATACCCTACGACCTTAGAAGACACAAATGCTAAGAATAAGGACGTTACAATTCAACCATCAATAAAAGATAACTAGGGAGTAATAGTATCTAGGTAGACACATTTTTAATCATCATACGAGCACACATCAATTAGACATTGACTACCCCTTAGCTTAGTTAATTAGACTAGATAATAGTAGAGTAATCGGTAGAAATATCACACCCCCCCCCAAATTTAATACCTTGAGATTTTTACCTTTCAATTTTCTATAAAATATAAAAAAGACAAAAAAATAATCTTCCTCAACCCCAACCTTAGCATAGTAATTTCTCGCTAGCATTCCTATTCCCCTAGAGAACAATATCAATCCCGAGGCATACCCTAATACTACACTACAACGATTAGGTTCACTGCCTAGGTGGTTGAAAAACTTTCTCGAAGAAAAGGAAGTTTCCTTTGACCCCGAACGCCCGTTGTACGCGTATCAAAATGCTTTATTTTGTCTTTAACCTCGTCTTCATTACGTATAAAGGTATTTTACAAAAAGGATAAGTGTAGGGAGGATTACACACGTTTTTAAAAGAACGTGAACATGATAACTACAATTATTGAAAAATATATATATGTGTTTGTTAGAGTCAAATCCTTGTATCGAGTCATAATGGATGTTTAGCTGGAATTTTTCCAGATTTTAAAGGTGTAATTTTTCCGCACTTTTTCTAGAAAACGCTTATGCACTGGCTTGTCGATACCGACTACGCTCAAGATCATAACCTCGACGACGCCAAGAGTAGAAACAAATTTCTACTTTCGCTGTGCTATTTATAAATTTTTGATATTCTCGGTCTTAATTTCTAGAAAATCTGCAAACATCCATTCCACAAGCATTATATCTTATGTAAGTCTGGAATTACATCTTGTTGTGAGTTTTCTTTGTTCGGTTTGATGCTTTGGTTGTCGTTTTCTTAAAGTGTGCAGTTTTTATTTATCAAGAAGAAGAAACATAAGATTGGATGGAGCTTTTCAAGCATATATTCTTCTTGGAAAGAATTTAACCACTACTTCACACGGATCCTACCGAGCTAATCTGGGGAGTACTAGTTTCTTTCTCTTTAATTACCTTCTCATATCATAACTTTGACATTTTCAGAGAACATTGTGGACAATGTTCGTTTAAGTGTGGAGGGAAAATAAAGCGGGAACTTTGAAACTATGCTTATCCTCGATTATTTGTCTCGTCCTATTTCATTTGTGTAATAAGCTATGATAAATATCGGTTAGGGTAATTTTATCACCAAATTTAAAATTTTTCATGACTTGTACGAGTGGGTCTTTAGTCTTAATAAAGCGTCTCATAGATAGGAGTTATATGACTAGCACAAAAACCCTTTACCACTCAAATTCTGTTAGGAATTAGAAATTCCATAGTGAAGTATCGGTCACCCCAAATATTATCTAGCACAAATTAGCTCGTAGACATATCGTTAGTTACGTTATTTGTTAGTTTATTAGTTAGTTATTTAGTTATTAGTTTAGCTTTTTGCAACATCGCGGGAGAAAGGATCGGTCTTTACCCACTGTGATGCCTGATCCAGTAACCAAGGAGGACGCTAGTATGTAACTATAAACACCTCTACCTCCAAGGTAGAGGGTTGAACCTTTCACTCAATCTAACCTTCTTTCTTTTGTTTTACTTTCTCTCTCTAGAAAGGCTCCCATCTTCCACTTTCTCTCTCTAAACTCATAATATTCGAACCATATTTGTGATTGTTTGTGTGTTTGTGAAATTCAATATGTTACAAATGGTATAATAAACGCAAAGATGATCCGTGTTATCATGTTACTTCGGTGTTCTCGTCTTCTTCGGGGTGTTGAGCTTCATTCAATGAGACTGTTTTCTTCACTCTTCTTCTTTGAGGGAAATTGTCTTTTTTCGAGGATTGTCGGTTTTGGGGAAGCTGCCAAAGATTCACTTTAGAAGACTCAAGTTCTTGCGATGATTCAAGAGCCTCGAATGCTTTGGTGGTGAAAGTTTAAGAGATGATGACTTCTAACTTCTACAAAGTGTCAACGATTTCTTACCTCGTACTTGTATCATCATCTTCTTAAACTATTTCTATCGTTGTAAATATTTTCAAAAGAAAATACAAAATATAAAACCAACAAAATCAAAATAGAAAAATATAATCAACAAAAGCCCATAAAAATCAGAAATATGAAAAATACCAAAAATATGTTTAGCTCAAGACATGTCTTCTGGTATCGATAACATCTCATGGGTCTTAGAAATGTCATTCAATAATGGCACTGGACCATAGATGAAGTTCGAGTAGGAGGTGTAAATATTTCTTTTCAAAACATGTCAAAAACTAAGGCTTGCAGTTATTTCAGACTGTAACCCGTGCTTAAACTATGGTTTTCTATTATTTCAGATAGCAACCCGCTCTTCATGGAAGGAAAGTGCTGCGCTAAAACAATTTGTCAAATATTTCGTGCACTTATCCTAAAAAAATTTGAGGAAAGTATGTCGAAGGACTGCTGTTCCTACTCAAATATTTTTCATTCTAAAAATTCTTCAGAAAAATATTTGTTTTAACAAAATGGTGGAAAATGAGTTGCTTGAAAATCGATGTAATCAAGTTTTCATAATTAAAAACTCAATCAATGACTTCACGCTTTTTAAAACTTTTAAAAAAAGAGTCATTGATTGAAGGGGAGAATGTTTTTCAAATTTACATCATCTAACGGGCTTTCTTAATCATCCTACGGCTTATTAAAAATATAATTGGCTATGTTGAAGGACTAGGTTTCTAGGATGTGATTGTTAGGTTTAGATGATTATAGATTGATGAACATATAATTCTCATGCCCATGTATGATCTGATTGATATGTTGGATTGGCTTTAATTAGTCGATTGTTTGGGTGATGTCGACCACCATATATCTGTATGTGTGTTCACTAACGATGCAGTATATTGGTATATAAGAATGTTCCCATCCGGATCCCACAAATGAAAAAGATTGGATTTAAAGGAAAGGGTAACTATATCTTGGGTTGACAAATGAAGAAACCGAGCTTAATTGGACTTCTATGGAGAGTTGGCATGGAAAAATGCAACGTAAGAGGTCTCACCTGCATCACAGATGGTTTTCTTCAAAGAAATGAAGAAACGGAACTTAATTTGACCTCGGCATATGACAAATGCAACAAAAGAAGTCTTACTGCATATGCAGATGGTTTTCCAAACCCTACAAAGAACAACAACAAAAGCGCTCAACCACCTAACGATTTTTGTGCGTGCATAATAGTGATAATACCATTTTTCTAAAACTTTAAAAATATTGTTTTGAAAATGGAAAATGTTGTCTTGAAAATAAATCGATTCAAAAGTAAATCAACCGACTTTATTTTGTCAAATCTTAAGTGATTTCAAATTAAATATTTTCAATCGATATTTCATCAAAAAGTCCGTTTGTACATTATAAAGTAGTGATCTAAAGATTCAATGTTATGTCATGGTATGATTTTTCTTTCGAATCAAGGTCTTTCAAAATGAAATTTTTTCTGTTCTTGTTTGATTGTGAAATTGTTTTATTTTACTTAAAGATCTCTTAAAACTATCATACCTGACACTAACAATCTTTAATGTCTAAATCTGTTCCTATCTCATATTTTCAAAATTAAATCTTGCCACATCTTTCCCCAAATTTTTCTAAATGATTTAAATCAATTGGGATCACAAATCTCAAAAGGTTTGAAATTTTTGATCGGGGAGAGATCGTGATTTAAATCTCAAATTGCTTTTAATGGAATCGGTTTTAGTCCTTTAAAGGCACCTCGCCTCCATAAACGATTTCAAATATACAATGCACATGTTGAGGAGGAGGACTTATCCAAAAACAAGATGAGTATTTAAACCTAGCCACATATTCTCCCATGTTTTCTAAACCTTATTAAATCACTTGGGATCCAAAATCTCAAAGGGTTTGATATTTTTGATCGGGGAGAATTTGTGATTTAATAATGAAATTTGATAAATGATGATCGATTTGATTCAAAAGTGCAGGCTGCTCTCCCATATGTGCTAAACGCTTTCGAATCTCAAAGCACATTTTGAGGGGGAGCATTTCAAAAGAAGATAAACTATCAAGGTACAAAGGTTTCAATGTTTTATCATAAGTACCTTGATTGAGTTTTAAAGGTTTTCTATATGGCATTTGTGATCATGGAAGTACTTCAAATAACTCTTTCCTCTATGTGATAAAATGATTTAAAATATCCTATGCACATATTGAGGGGGAGAATTTACCAAAGAAATTCAAATGGATTTTTCTAAGGAAATTGTGATCAAGAAATTATTTCAAAGAAATTATTTCAAAGAACTCTTGCCTGCATGTACCAAACAATTTCAATATCATATGCACATGTTGAGGGGGAACATTTCTAAATGATCAAAGCAATTAAGGTACAAAATGCTTTGATCTCGTATCACAAGTACCTTGATTGATTTTTCCAAATGATTTTTCAATTGGTTTCAAGGAAGAATGAATTGTACCAAAAGACCGACCATTTTACTTTATGCATGCAGTTATAAGGATGGTTAGGTTAGGTATTCGTTCCCACGATCCCGCCAGAGCCGGAGGGATCTACTCAGGGACAATCCACTAGATAGTGTAGAGTCCTTAGGTATGATGAAAAAAGGAGAAAAGTGATAAATGGGAAGAGTGCCGATCAGACAGCTAGTATGGAACAAACCCAACAAGGTTCTAGTAATGAAGTCTCTTGCTAAGCAAGGGGTTGAAGAATGAAAAGGAAATAAAATGAGAAAAGGGTGAAAAGAAATAGCCCTCCAATAATTCAACCTTAGGGCATAAACCGGGTTCAATACATATGCTACTAGTTGTTACCAAGGTAACACTGGTATTCAAGACAAGACATCATGGACCCAGTGACGCACTGCACTAAACTTCCCAAGCTACTCAAGTGCCTCTTAAAAGGAATTGTTTCATTCTCACGGGGAACCGACATAATCTATTGACTTTCTCTTAGAGATTGTTGATATTGAAGAAGGATACCCTCTCCCTAGTCTCTGGCATAGGAACCAAATGTGCACAATTGATTCTAGAGCCACGAGATTATCCACAATATCTCATTAGGACACAAAATTAATGAAGACTTGTTGTTTCACACAATGTGGAAAGTAAGTATATATTTAGAGTCCTACGTATTGTCCTTGTGGTATTGCCAGAACATCCGAGTGATATGTCAACATATTCATAATGAAGATGGAAATCCTTCTAGAGCCAACATCAAACAAGCTCTTGGTGGGTGACATGTGAGATCTTGCAAAAGATCAAGCTTGTGACAACTGGATAGAAACGATGGGGCAATTCATTCTTGAATCAATCTTGGTCCAGTTAATGGATTGACGGATACCTTTGAAAAAAACCAGTCGTTGTGGTCAACAATTCTTTTCTCTAGCACATCGACTGTGTATTAATCTTCCAAAATTAAAAGGGTATTTATGATTGAAAAAATACTTTTGGAAAAACCTTTCGATGTGCAAATCTCTTCTTTTCTCAAGCACATCAATGTATTCTTTTCAAATACAAAAGTATTTTGATGAAAATTGATCTTTCTTATAAAACCTTCGTTGTATTGCAAAACTCTTTCTTCTAAGCAATACGCAATTGTTTTTCAAATCAATTTTCATCAATCGAATCTCAACCTGGTTCACTCACTCCGGTTGTCTTCTTTGAGACGTTCCAGCTTTGAGAACAGAACAAATTGCGGAAACCCCGTCAAGGAGATTCTTCGGAATTATACCGATCACAGGCAAGTACTTGTACCGATCAACGGGGAACCGTGGGCAGGTACTCAATTCAATGAAAGTGATCAAAGACACTCGTGTGTTTTATTGCTAACCGTTGTTTGCGGTACATTTGGACTTGAATGATCGAATTGAGAAGTCAATCCAATGCCGCATGCTCACAAAGATCCACACTTAATTGAAGAAATCATGACTTATGCATATCTACGTAACCGGCTATGATATTTATATACGATGTTTCTGCTACGCTGCTGCAAATATCATGAACCAGTAATGCTTCCGCTACTCTGATAGAAAGATGTCATGATCCCTAAAGTGTGAGCATGGCGGTCCAAAAGTCACAACTTCACATGATGGCAACACAATAAAGGGTGATCCAGATATTTACTGTGGTTGATGATCTCAAAGAAAGCTCGAAGATCATCAAGATGTGGATCAGTTCAAAGACCTCCACTAAAAGTACAAAACTATGCGGACTATGAAGAGTCATCAGCTAAAGCACAAAGATTGCTAAACCTGAAGAATCAAAGTCTACGAGCTCAAGACTGAAGATTAAATAGAATGCAAGGATTCGAAATGTAAAACATGGGGTGACCTCCCTTAGGGGGAGATTGTTAGGAATTAGAAATTCCATAGTGAAGTATCGGTCACCCCAAATATTATATAGCACAAGTTAGCTCGTAGACATATCGTTAGTTATGTTATTTGTTAGTTTATTAGTTAGTTATTTAGTTATTAGTTTAGCTTTGTACAACACCGTGGAGGAAGGACGGGTCTTTACCCACTGTATGCCTGATCCACAGTCCGAAGGAGGACGTTTATTATGTAACTATAAATACCCTCTACCTACCAAGGTAGAGGGTTGGACCTTTCACTCAATCTAACCTTCTTTCTTTTGTTTTACTTTCTCTCTCTAGAAAGGCTCCCATCTTCCACTTTCTCTCTCTAAACTCATAATATTCAAACCATATTTGTGATTGTTTGTGTGTTTGTGAAATCCAATATGTTACAAATTCTACCCCAAAAATGTGAGGTTCGCCCCTAGATTTGTAGGAATTAAAGCATTCACCTTTAATGCTTCGAGAGTACACCGGTAGTATAATAGATTCTAGAACTTGTTTTGTGATGCATCCTGAGATCGCTAGTGAGAATACACTTGTGTAGTTAGGAATAACTAAATGATAAGAGGCATTAGGATAACCCTTGTTTGATACCCGTATTATAATTACTTCTTCCACATCGGTTAAGTAATTCCCACACACCCTTGCGTTGTACTCATCTTTAGTACACGATACCCATAGTTAACCCCTCAGAGCCTATCCTTTTCGCGGTTCTCGTGATGTTTCAGTTTTCTGGAATATCATTGAAGATCATTGTTTACAATCCACCCTCAAATGTACACCCAAATCGCCTTAGCCTACCTTGTATGCACTCACTTTTAGTGCATTATTGTTATCATACTAAACCCTTAGTTCAATTATCTGGTTACTTGCATGGTTGCTAAGCCGAGTCATATCTTTTGTACACAGTTTTGGGATGATTGGGAGTCATGGGTAAAGTTAAATTTTATGGAGTGACGGGAAAGAACGTTAAATTTAAATTCCCTTTAATTACGTAATAATGTACTCCAAGTGTTTTGATCTTTTCAATTCGGGTCAAATTAGTGTTCGAATAATAAAAAGGGCTAATAACCTATTAAAGCATCATACTTGTCACAATTGTCAGTTCGACGTAGCGAAAAAAAAACTAGATCCTTAGCCCACCTTTCTCGTCTATTTTGTCTTAAATGATACATTTACTACCTCTAACTACCGGTAGTGTACACGTTGGCAGTTAAATGTCCACATCACATTTCCACCTCAACCTAAATATAACGTTTTTGTTTTCTCTCTCCACCACTAACTTTACCCTTTATACCTTTACCAAAAACATCCCCAATCTCATAAACCCTAAAAATTAACTCTTTCAATTCACTCTAAATTGATAACTGATACCTAATTCCATCACGTTAAAAAACACTTTGTTAGTAAAATGGCCTCGTCGTCAACATCATCGCGTTATACTCGAAGGAGATATACAAAAGAAGAAATTGCTCGTTTGACTCATTGTATTTGTAAGTTCCCAATCTATGAACAGGTTTCATGGACGCCTGAGAATCCCGGTCAAGATTCAAATCGTGTCCAACGCTGTAAATTCCATTCATAAACCGCTTTGTTTGTTGTTTTTAATTTTGTGCTAATGATAAATGTTTAACATGTTTGTAAAGAATAAAGATAAAAAAAAATATGAGGTGTATGGATTCCTTGATGATGAGTTACCATCACAATACTACAAAGACCTCATGTACAAGCTTTATAAGGAAAACCAGATTTTGGAGTGCAACCTAGATAGTTTAAACCACCAACAAGATTCTGAAAAGGTAGTTGCAAAGAAGCACAATGATGATCTACCCGTGGAACTGATTTACAAAGAATTGAATGACCTAAAGATGAAGGGAAAAATGTACGACATGTTCTTGGTTGGTTGCATATGCTTCATGGTTGTGGTTTTGTTTTTCATTGTTGTTATCATGGTTGTTTCTGTAAGAAAGTAGTTAGAAATTAATGGTTCTGGTTATGTAGTGAATTATGGATTATTGTATTTGTATGATGGACCACTTCAACTGATGTTTCTTGTATTCTATGATCAATGACATTGGCCATTTTCTATAAGTTCATTTGTAATGTTTTTCCAGCAATTGACTAAAGTGTGTTGTATACTGGTATAGGATTCAAGTTCACAGGTTTATTGAAAATGGGCCTTACGCTTTTGTTTTTGCAGCATGATATACCAGGTTATACCTGTCAAAAACTACATGATATTTGTATACTGGTATAGGATTAATGTTCACGGGTTATACCAGTAAAAAACTACATGATATTTGCAGCATAAGCAGATTACAACTTATATTTGCAGCAAAAAAGGTCAAACTATATAAGCTATTGTATGTGCGGCATAAGGTGTAAAACCTTCATATAAAACTGTGAGAAGTATTGCACATACTAATTTATGTTGTATGTGCAGGCCAACATGTAGCCTACATGCTAACAGTCAAATTACCATTTGCCTTTTCAACCAAGATATATCACCTGTACTATAGAAGGTAACCGATATCATACCAGATAAGATAGCAAATACATACACTAAATGTGTTATTTCATAACATATTGTTTGTGCATCAGCACCATACATTGTTACAACCAGAACACGGGCATACAAAGTTACATACAATGCCCTTCTAGATACAAAACAGGCCTATGTATTGGCATCAAAAGCAGCACTACATCAACTATGTTACACATCCAAATAGTGGCAATAATTCTTGCACTATATCAGTTTCAGTTACTAATTAAAGTAGGCCCTTCAATGGACAAAATAGGGCATGATAATTATACATAGAAATCATATCAGTTGGTTTTTTAAGGTTCTAGTCTAGGACTATTTCATTGTCCACACTAGAACAGTGCCCTTTGCGGGTGCGATAACTTCTATCGATAATTTTTGACTGGGCAACCTTGGTGGTAGCATTTGAGATGCACCTTTTTCTCTTGGTTGTTGCAATGGTTGGGCTTTAGTTGATCTTGTTTTTCTTCCAACCACTTTTGATGTTGCACCCACCACTGCTTTTGTAACCTTTCCACTACCCATAGAGGATGCACCTCTTCCACCAGTTGGTCCTCTTTTACCCCTTGCTCCTCCCGTCATTCTTCTGGTTTCAACTATCTCAGATTGTGCAGCTTTCTTAGATCTTGTCAGAACCTCACTGGTCCACCCACTTGAGATTCTTGCGTGGCTATCATCAAATTCAAAAATGTCTATGTCAAAAGAAGCTTTGTAAACTGATATAGAAATATGCGCAAGTAAAGTGAAACATTTACATGGAATTAACTTAACGCATTAGCAATGTATGTTGAATCACAAGTACCTGCTATGTTTGGTTCATTACTAGCTCTCTCAGTTATGCCCGGCATAACAGAATTCATATGTTGTTGATCCTCAATAATATCTAAACTAGCATCATCCACATGCAACCATGTTCCCATCCTTGCGACCAGCTAGAATAAGTATACCACTTTTGGTTTTACCTCCTCTCATTTTCAGGTGACCCCTGTTAGAACTCCCACCTCTTTTCTTCTTTTGTTTTCCCAAATAAAAAATTCTACCATCAGCTAAGACCCCTCTCATATTTGTAGATCCCATTTCAAACTCATTGATATCATTGTTAACAAACCTAGGAATGTCATGGTCATCTACCAACTCAGTTTCAGTGTTATGTTTCTTTTTTGGCCTTCCGGCTTTGCCTTTTTTCTTTGAAGGTGAGGGGTTTTTGGTTTGTACATCTTTTCTTATTATGCCTAGTTTCACCACAGTTCTGACAGGTCATAAAAATTCCTGCCCTACTGATCTTAGTTGTAGAATTTTTTTCATGGGATGCCTTGACCCTCTTCCTCTTAGGCCTACCAGGCATTGACTTAGGAATAGGTCCTAAAATCCTAGATAGATGACTAACATCTAGCCAAAAATCAATGCCATCAACTGGTTTCATATACTGACCATATGTTAACAAGTACTTATCCTTCCTAAAACAATCAGGTACATAGTCCTCTACCATCCTATTCAGTTTAAAAATACATGCTATGGCATGGCAACAAGGCAAACCTGATATTTTCCACATTCTGCACGAGCATATTCAGTTCGGCTCATCTACCTTGAAAGCATCATGTGGAAAACTAGAAGGGGGGTTGAATAGTTTTGCAGATTTTAAGTTGATTTCAAAAACTTTAGATTCGATATTATGTGAAATCGTATGGATGTTGAGAACGTATAGATCTAATGATAATGCAAGCAAATAAATAAAGTTAAGGGATAGAAAAGACACAACCGATTTATAGTGGTTCGGCTACAAGGTCACCTTCATGCCTACTCCACTCCCGAGTCACCTACTTGAGAGTTCAAGCACTATGTCAACAAACTCCTTCACTTGGCGGAGAAGCCTTCACAGCGTTGCTTACACTTTTTCCGGTACAAAGCTAGATACCGAGTCAGTAGCACGATGGACCAAACCAACACAACTATTACACAACAAATATGTGAAATATCAAATACAAGATCTTAACTCTGAGAAATCTTGGAGTGACAAATCAATCAAGGACCCCTTGGCGGATGACTTGTAGAATGCTCGTGATCTGCGCCTTAGAAGGACCTATATGAGGATCACAAATAGAAAGAAGAACAACTCTCTAGATCAAGTGATCTATATGTTAGAAAGAATGAGAGTGTATGAGAGATTTAGTAAGAAGAGGGGTGAGTTGGAATGAAGAAATGGCTCTCTATTTATAGGCAAATTTCTCCTCTGTTCCACGGATCCGGGATCCCTCCCACTTAGGATCCGTCTAGTGTAATCCTAGGGATCCGTGGTACGCTCCTCTTTGCCCATGGGTTTTTGGTTATGGGTCATGGGTTATGGGTTGGTCCATGGGTTTTCTTTAGATTCAATGTATCTAAGTATACATTGTATCTAGCCAACTTGGGTACGGGTTATGATCCATGGGTTATGGTCCATGGGTTATGGTTTTTACCCATCCTAATAAACTATTACAACAAATGCTTAATTATTACATTTTTGTATTTAAATGGCTATATGTAAATGCTTTACAAAAATAACATGTATCCTTATAATTATACTTAAGATAACATTACATTTGTTATCAACAAAACACAAAGAGATCGCAAAATATTAATAAACATTTTTACGGTTTATTTGTATTAACACATCATATCCTTTCCGCACTTCAAACTTATTACCCCCACATGAGATTACATGCCAGAACCTGTCAATTTCAACTCAGTTAATAAACACTGTAATTCACGTGATTAACAACGAAACTGTAATGCTACTATTTACATTTGTTGATCCTTTGACTGTTCCAATATGTTCTGAATGTTTGGGCATACATCACCCTTCCACTTTTCCATAAGGAGCCTCATTGTATGCATCCTCCCCATAACAATTACTCGCATTGATTCCAATATTGTTATTATCGGTTTATGCCTTATACTTACCAACAAAGCATTAAAACATTTGCTAAATCCATTCTCGACTGCTTTACAGCATACACCTTCCTTGAAAAAGGCTCTTGACCAAGTCTTTGGATCTTTCTTGACCAAGAACTCATGTGCTCTTGGATTTGCTCTTTTGATCTTCTCCATAACCTTGTTATGTAACGGTGGGTAAGATGCTTTTGAAGCTGCCCAGAATAATTGTCTAAACTCAACACACGGGCTTGTTTTGAAAGCCTTCATAAATGTGGCGAGCACATTGTGATGCTCGCGGAAGAATCACCTCTTTCACTGCTTCAATCAATCCTTGATCCAAGTGTAACAACACCATTTATTAGTATGCATATTACACATATAAACATTTGAAGCTGATTATTATAAAGAGTATTCACCGATACCTTGTGTTGGTCAGACATTAGCATCAAACCTTGTCCACTTGGAATATCCAAATCGTCACCCAACAACTGTAAAAACCAACTCCAGTTGTCTTTATTCTCCACCGTCACCACGGCCATGCCACGCGAGAAAAATGTGGTTATTGCCGTCCCTACCAACCTTGATTAATATCTCCCCGGTGTTTGGTATCCATCCAAAGCTAGTATCCTATGACAGCCTATTTTCCAACCTTCTTTCAACCCACTAAAACACACGTAAAATCTGTCAAAGTAAGTCTTCTCATCAGGATTAACCGTGACACCTACCTTAACTGTACTACCCTTATTTGAGTCCACTAATGCCTTAGCATATGACCTAAGTAAACCGTAATGATCCTGGATAGTAGCATCTCTTTCCTTAAGCGCATATGACCTAGCATTTTACGACACGTAATACGGCTAACATGGCATTTGTATTTTCTTAAGACTAGTTCCTGTATATTAGTAATACTAATATTTGGATTCATCCTAATCTTATCTCCAAATTTCTTACCAATCCATTTAAAATTAACAAGCCTACCATAATGGAAACTACGTACACAAGTGTGGTTATCCTTTAAAGAAATTACTTGAAATGTAGATTCTCCTTTAGCATCTTGCCGTATTAACACCTCCAAGGGCGATCCAGGTTCCTTGCTTTCTCACGAGATGCTTGTGAAGTCTGCTTTCCAATGGATGGATCCTTAAGCGTCTCCTTTCGTTGACCACATTTTGCAATAACCTTGCTCCTTCTTCTCCTCTCAAACCATAGTGAGAAACCGTTGGCCAACGCATAGTACTAAGACACTCTCTAAAATTGTCAACATCGGGGAACTTTTGTCCAAGCTAGTAAATGGTTAAAAAAAACAATTGAGTTATTCAACATTATAGTAACCATGTGATATAGTGATTTGATAAACAAATTTAAATATGAAATAGTGAAAGACTTACGCTTGGTTTCTTCAATCTCCAATGTGTCTCAGAATCATAGATAGGGTATTTCTCTTCCTTTTTGGATTTTTGAACAGCTGCAAACGGGTTTGTTATCCCATCTCCTTTACCCTTTATGGCTTCAACAAAATCGCCATATACTTTTCATGCTCCCTAACTGATGGACCTAATCCTCAGTGGGCCCATCACCAAAATTTATTCGTGTATCCTCAGCATCATCATCATTTCCTTCTTGGGCCTCCTGCTCATCAGACAAACACCGATCCTCATTTAGTAGCCCCTTCCTCAGTTGGATAACCTCGTCTTCAGCATTGCTCAGATAATCGTAGGACTTATCCGATTTTAGGTATGACTCATATGATTCATAACCTGATGAATGATGAGCATACTTATCCTTCTTTTTTGTAGTTTCACCTTATGAATCTGAGGAGAATGGAGGGGTCAGTGTCATTGTCTTCGTCACTCTCACTATCAGAATCTGAGGATGCAGAGGGATTGGTGTTCTCTCTAATGACTATTCCCGTTGGTCTACGAACATTGGTGCTTATCATCTTTGCTAGCTTCTTTTTGCGTGTCACGACAGACTTCCCTTTATCTAGTTTTTTTTGCCTAGCAAGCACTACGTCTGACAAATTGCCATCTGATTCAGCATCCAAATGCAATCCATCATCATTCTCCACAACTCTATCAGTGTCCACATTCATATCAGTGACATTCATATCAGTCTTCACAACCCTATCCTTCTCCACATTCATATCAGTTTGGCCAACCGTATCGTGCATCTCAACCTTGATCCAAGTGTAAGAACAACTTTGATTAGTATGCATATCATATATAATAACATTAGAACCAAAATATTATAAAATATATTGACAGATACCTATCAGTGACCACTGGCATATCAGTCTCCTCAACATCCACTGGCCTAATAGTGTCCATAGCCTTATCAACATCCTGGTTGTCCAAAGCTTTACCAGATTGAAGACCAACATTGTCCACTACCTTATTAACTACAACATTGTACAACCCTAAACACCTCATCTTCAGTTAGCATAGGGTAATCATAAGTAAACTCGTCTTCTGCATTCCAAACTCTAGTGAAAGTAACCTTACCCTCAAAGTCCTTTCTAAGTGGTCTATCTTTTAGGGGAGGAGACCTTAAATAAGGGATTATGCTTCTTCCTCAGCCAAACAACCAACTCCTCACAAGACATATTACGATCCTTTTCATCTTATTATGTTTCTTTTTTTTGACATAACTTAGAGTTAGAACTATCTAAACAAAGGTTCTTGTGGTAGTAGGGTGCTAAGTTTTGGGGGGAATGAGCAACAAACAACTCCACTGTCTTATATTGTTTAGCTACATCATATAAATAATTCACATATGCATCCCTTTCAATTATCTTTAAACCTCCACTATCAATGTCTAAGTTAGGAATGCACATGTATAGAGCCCATATATTATTCTTAATCTTGGCAACTAAGATATCTAACAGAGGGCTACACATAATTCTATCAGTTGAAGAGGCCTCCATTATTATCTCCCTACCATAATCATACCTTAAGGGGTCAAACATAAATACACCATTGTAGTGTATTTTGAAGACCACATCAAGTGGTACTTCCATAAGACCTGTATTAATTGGAAAAAAAAATCAAAACCCTAACTAAAAAAATCCCTAAATCACAGAATAATTTTTTATTGTAAACTAATACAATTGGGGTAATAAAACATTAAAAAGAAACATGGAATATACCTTTTGTCTTGACAGTTTGTGGAAACCGACAATCAATTGGAATTATTAATGAGTTAGGGTTTGGTGCGTATTGGGGATCCAGAAAGAAAGTGATGTATGAATGGATGAGGCAAAGTGTTTGTGGTTATAAAGATGATAACTGTTCTATTTTATGATAAACATCGTACTTGAAAATCCACATCTACAAGAATGTGGGGGACCATGAACAAACGTGTGTTTAAGGTTATGATGATGTATGAGGTTTCCAGTGTGGAATCCTATTAGGATGATATTATCTTAAAAGTTAAATAATGTACAATTAAAGACAAAAAAGTTAAATAATGTAAAAGTGATGATGTATGAAGTTTCCATGTAAAAGTTAAATAATGTACAATTAAAGACAAAAAAGACAAGTATAGTGGGCAAAGGGGATATTTTTTTTGTTCGCTACGTCGAACTGAAAATTGTGACAAGTATGATGCTTTAATAGGTTATTAGCCCTAATAAAACCTCAAGTGTAGGGATGTGCCTACAAATCTCTTGTATTTAGATGTTATCGTAGAGGATGGTAGAGTAGAAGTGTATGTCAAAAAAAATCGAATAATATAGAGTGTTGAAAAAAAAATAAAAATAAAAATAAAAAAAATATACGGACTATCATCCTACATTATCTTTATATTTATGTTTGTTTGTTTCAAAGTTATCTAGAGTTTAGAGAGTCAAATCTTGGCTTAGCAACCCCATTCTTTTCATGCTTGTAACATAAAGATTTTTGACTTGCCACCACTAAATCCCCTATCCAACCAAACCCTTTGTTTCCTTACCATAAGCCTAACGTTACAACCCTTTAAAAGACCTCTTAGATAGTTGTTCCTAGGTACTTACGCCAAAGCGGTGGAGGTTTGATCTAGTCTCAAGCCTATGGTAATCTATGTACTATGACCGGTTAATGAGTATTTATCTTCCATTTCCATTTGCTATATTTCATATACACCCGAGAGATGAGAGAATCCAAACACCCCTTGTGAGGTGCTGCTTGTTATGACTATTGCGGTGCTTTTACTTGTTGTGAATTATGTTAAACCAATGCTTTATGCCCCCTAACTTATAAATTGATTGGCCAAAAGCACATTTGCTTGAGGACAAGCAAATACCAAGTGAAGGGATATTTGATAAGGATTTAAAACGTACATGTTGGAATCACTCCTAAACCTTATTCAAGTGTTAGTTACTCATATGTAATAGTTAGCTTATTATGGCCTTTATGTTTGTTATTAGCCTTAAGCTTATGTAGAAGGCCCATGAGCTTAGGCCTAAGCCCATAGGAGAAAGGAAGGGACTAGGAGTGTTTCCCTAGCTTCCCTCCTATAAATACTATGTAATAACCCTCACTTGAGGGTTGGTCGTTCAATTTATTTCCTTTCACATACATCTACGCATAACCGGTCATTGTATTTCGTGTGTGTGTGTTTGGTTTATTGTTCAATCGCCTCTCTATCTTTCTATTAAGCTTGTGTTGTAAATCTAGTGACCTAACAATGGTATCAATCGCCATCTAGTTGGGTGAAACGGTTTGTTTTTTTTGTCTACTCTGAAAAGTATGTTCACGCTTTTTAACCTTTCTCACATAAATATTTCATTTTTCACTTTAAAATTCAAGATTCTTGTACTTAAAAGGTTATTTGGTGTTAAAGTTTAAGTTTTTGGCAAAAAGTTTGGAACTTTACGTGCAGTGTAGAAGTGTTTTGACCTTGATTTCATTCTGTACCTCTTTCTACTGTATGGTGAAAAGTGTTTTGGATCATCAAGTTTCATACTTTTGTGTTATTTTGGTGCTATTGAAGCTATTTCATCAAAAAATCCGGTTTCTAAACACTTTTGGGCATAAAATCAGTTTTTGGTATTTTCTACTCATAAGGAAACCCTAAACTTACGCATAAGAGTTCCTTGGTTTGATCTTTTGTTTTTGTGGTTTACTCCGTGTTCTCTTGCTTGGATAAGCCTGAAAACACGTCGACTTTGGATATCTTTTGCGCTATGATAGTGTAAAAGATCTTTTGGGTAAAACCCTAATCTTACGCGCATAAGCTCAGCTTACGCGTAGAACCCTATACGCATAAGATTATTCTTACGCCTAAGCCTTGTCTTACGCATAAGCTAATCCTACGCATAAGTTTCTCACCTAACTTTCTTACACGATAACTTTTAGTGTTTCTCAACTCTTACAGCGTGAAGCTAATCCTCTGCGTAACTCTCATTATTACGCGTAAGGTGGTGTTTTTACGCGTAAGTTCTTTCTACGCGTAAGGTTCTTTCTACGCGTAAGGTTCTTTCTACGCATAAGCTGGTTTTCTACGCTTCAGGACTTCTTCAACAAACAAAGTTTCATTCGACTACAAAGATCCATCATCAACACAAGTTATCCAAAAAAAAAAATTAATTTTTCGGGGAGACTAAACGTTCAATTTTTACTTGAGATTCAAATTATGGTTTAAATGTGAAAATTTTGGTCAAAAATTCAAATTTTAGGGCCTAAATTCGAATTTTTCGGGTCAAATTTAGCGTCAAAATTGTCATAACTCAAATTTTTCTTACAACCTTAGAATTGAATTTTATAGTGAATTTCAAATTTTTTGAGAGTCGAAGTTTTTCAAAATTATTTTTTGAGGGAAATTGCAATTCACTATATCGACCTTCTTTGTACTATATCGACTTTGCACCTTCTTCTCTTTGATTCTTCTGCAGAGTAGTGAAATGGATTAAGAACATAAAGATCCACTTGTGGCATTGAAAGAAGGATACATGGCTCTGGCTCTGGCATTGAAGCGCCAGACATCATCAAATTCCCGATATCCCGCAGTCGTGCAAGGTGAAAGAGTTTATGTACATGAAAGGAATGCTCAAATGGACGTTGAGAATGTTGTGATTATGCCGGGTTTAATGCGCAGACAATGAGGTTGTAGCATTGGAAAATCGGGATGACAGCAGCAGATCAGGAGAAGATATCATACTTAACTACGACACCGAGCCCAACTGTGACGAAGAACAAATGGTTGAGGAAGATATCCTACCCACCTATGACACTGATTAACGCAGAACAGATGGTCGAGGTACAATCTACTGTTGATCATATTCTACTGCAAATGCGACACAACATACTGAGCAACCTGAATTTAGTAATGAAGGAGAGGTTGACCAGTGTGTTGCACAATGTCCAGACAACTATCTCATGTCTGAGCCCTTACTTGTTAACAATTCAACTAAAACGTCAAATCAAACTCTTGAATCTAAAATCATTCTTCTCAAAAAGACCATTGCTCAGTTTCATAAAGATTTTTCAAAACTAGAGGTACATTGCATCTCTCTTGCACTTAAACTACAAAACAAATCTTTTTCTTCAGAACACAATGGCCAGTATTCAAATGAACAAAGTAATCATGTGGATTTATTAGTAAAAGAAAATGAGCATTTAAAGGCTCAAATTCAAGCAAAGGGGCTTGCACATGTTGCTTTACAAAAAAGCCGAGAAGATTAACGGCAAGAGTGTGGATACTAAGTTTACAAAACCAACAATCCTGGGAAATCGTCTCTTCAACCAATCGAAATCAATCAGAGTTAGACAACCAACTTCATTTAAATCTGAACGTTCTAAATCTTCAAAACCACGGTTTGCCTCCCAAGTTGTTGAGAATAATCATTTGACAAATCCGGGCCACCCACATTCTTGGCCTAAGAAAAATGATTATGTCTCTGTTTAAACCTGTTTATTAAATCTGTTTTGTTAAACCTCTACAAGTAGTTGCACTCGGCCCGTCTAGGATTCGTTCGAACACAATGTCTAAACCGAGCATCAAAATTCAATATTCATATGATACTAATGACTTGCACAAGAACTCTGATCTAGAAAAGGCTAGGAAGAGGGCACTACTCCAAAAGGATGGAATCTTAGGTTCACGACACGGTGTGTATTCATCGAACACCGCTTGTAGTAGCAAACCAAAACCTAAGTTTAATCAAACAGTTAGAAATAATCCCATTGATCTAAATGTAAAATGTCAAAAACCTAATAAGTGGATCAATATAGACCAGACTCTTCCCGAAAAGAAGTTTCAACATCCCCTATATCTAACCTTAGATGGATTCAAACGGGTAGAGTTTTCAACACTGTTGGTCTTAAGTGGATTCCTATAGGCAAGATACTAAGTTGTTGCATCAAAACAAGTGTGAAACCCACAACATCCATCCACGAGGTAGGAAAGGAAATCATCAAAATAGCATGTTCAAGTGTCAAGAAGATAATTGACACTACATCTTTATGCCTCTAACATCCGAACCCGTTACACTTGGGGATCCATGTTTCTTCTTTCTTGCCCCTCCTATTTTTTCTATGCGTACAACAGCAATGGCTCTTACTCTTGCAAAACAGTAGGACCCGTTTCTCACCGTTAAAATATCATGATCCATCAGCTGTTCCACCATTGTACTTAATCGTCATGAATTGGAAACATTGCTTGCTCCTCGGTTAAAGATTCGACAAAAGTCGTGTTTGATGTATCGAATGTTTCACAAGACAACCGATAATACTCTAATTTCGATACACTGAATCTACAACAACAGCCGAATCTTCTATAACAAAAGATCAAACTGCTTCCAACAACAATGACACATCTGATGATCAACATAATGAACAGAGATGTTTTATCAGCAGTTGACTCTCGAAATATTTTTGGTACTTCACACTTGTTCGATCAATTGGACATACATGGTTTTTGTCTCTCTTATACATGGTTTCGTTGTCTTCAATTCATCATCAACATACGTGGTGTATGATTTTGAATCATTGAAAACATCGAGGGGGAGAGAGTGTGTAGGTGGTCATTGCTTCCTTGTTCTTCTACATGCTTCTTTGTGAAAACCCAATGCCTTCTTGAATTTCTTCAATTAGAGGGAAGAAATAAGACGATATGTGGCTCAAACGTCTCACTTTGGTGTTATCGTCTCAATTTCACGAGTGATCTTGTGTGAAGTTACTCAAATACGTGAGAAGATCTTGTTGATTTAAACACGTTATCCTCGAACGGATCTTCCGCAATTAGTCGATTTTCTTTGTATGGTTTATCTCATCTACAAATTCCACGCATACCAAACCTTCAAAAGTTAGAGGAAATGTAGACTTCATCAAAGTTTTAAATCGCTAAAGACAGCTTTGTCATTTGGGGAAGCCGATTCTGAAACTTCTTCACAATGGCTTCGAGTATAACAAATTGGAACCCGGACACAACCGCTTAAACTTCCCTAAACCCCATCATCGATGAACAAAGCCCCCACTTACTCGTCAACAAATGGAAAGGTTATTTGCTCCGTCGCTGACGATATTGATGAACGCGTGCTCCGTGTGTATCCGCCGCTTTTCACTGCCAACCTGATAATACTCTTATACCACGATACACACTGCTACAACAACTACGGTTGAAGAAGCACCACCGCTTGACTCCAACACAACGGTTGAACAAACCGCTTCCAACAATGATGAACCGCCGATGATGTTCTCAATGAAGTACCCCCACCTGCAGATTTTGATCCAAATGCTTTAACCCGTTTGCATGAGACGTTGCACCGTATGTCGCAGATCTTCAACAAACCATTTGAATCCTCGTAATCTGCATAATGTATATCAACATCAACCCTCCACACATAGATGGACGAAAGACCATCCTCCGGAAAAAACATTATTGGCAACCGAATCAACGGCAAGTTACGAGACAACGTCTTCACACGACGGTGAACATTTCATTTATGCACTCACCGCCAATCGAACCTAAAAACATTACAGACGCAATGACAAAAGACAACTGGATTGAATCCATGCAAGAAGAACTCAACCAATTCAAACGTCTTGAAGTATAGGAACTGGTTGAAAGACCAACAGGGGTCTACGTCATTGGTCTCAAATGGATTTGGAAAACAAATTGGATGTGAAGGAAACGTTATCGTAAATAAGTCACGCCCGTGGCTAAGGGTTATCGCCGTGAAGAGGGAATAGACTTTGAAGAATCTTTTGCTCCTGCCGCCATCTTGAGGTCGCATCGGATATTTCGCGTTCGCGCTCATATGAATATGACGGTCTATCAGATGGATGTCAAAACTGCGCTTCTCAATGGACAACTTAAAGAAACGGTTTATGTCAGCCAACCAGATGGATTCGTTGATCCCGAGTTTCTGAATCACGTCTACAAACTGAACAAAGCTCTGTATGGTCTCAAACAAGCTCCTCGGGCATGGTACGATAAGCTATCATCTTTCCTCATTGCTAATAATTTCACCAAAGGTTTGGTTGACCCAACTCTTTTTATACAATATCACGGGGCACATATCTTAATTGTTCAAATTTACGTGGATGACATCATTTTTGGGTCTACACATAAAAAGTTTTCTATCGCTTTTGCAAAACTAATGAAGAAAAATTTTGAAATGTCCGTGATGGGTGAACTCATGTTCTTTCTCGGACTGCAAGTTCATCAATCACCATGTGGTATTTTCTTGAGTCAGTCCAAATATGCCCTTGAATTGTTAAACAAATTTGGAATGAAAACTCGGACACCTATGCCACACCAATGGCTCATACCAAGAAGCTAGACGCCGATTTACATGGGAAATTGGTGGACCCTACAAAATACCGTAGTATTATTGGGTCTCTCATGTATCTAACAAATAGCGTACTGATATTGTCTTTGCCGTATATCTTTGCTCTCGTATCGCGTACCAATCGAAACCCACCTCTCAGAGGCTAAAAAATCCTCCGATACATAAAGGGAACCATTAACTTGGGGATCCGTATCCAAGGATTCCGGTTTTGAACTAATCGCTTTTTCAGACGCCGACCACGCAGGATGCTTAGACTCACGGAAAAGTACTTCAGGAGCTTTACAATTTCTTGGTGATAAACTGTTGTCATGGCAATCGAAGAAGCAGTGATTGTACATCATTGTCCTCAACCGGCGTAATATGTAGCCATGTTGGCGTGTTGTGCTCAAGTCATTTGGATGAGAACACAACTCAAAGACTATGGTTACGTATTTGACGTAATCCCGATGTACTTGTGGACAATCGGAGTGCCATTGCGATCTCGCAACTCGGTTCAAGACTCAAATCAAAGCACATCGATCTTCGATATCATTTCATCAAGGATCACGTGGAACGAATCGTTGAATTATATTTTGTGGGTACAGAATACCAATTGGCAAACGTTCTCACCAAAGCCTTGCCTCCCGCTAGGTTTAATGAGTTGGTCCATCAATTGGTATAAGGTGTTTGACTCAAGAGGAATTGATGACCTCCTAAAGCAATTTTAAAACTCGTCAAACACCAAAATCTCTTTTGTAAATATTTTTTTTTTCTTTCAAAAACAAAATACAAAAATATAAAATCAGAAAATCTCAAAACATTCTTCTATCTAAATTCTTTCAAACATCGCAAGTACAAATCTTCAGCCAACACTTTGTTCTATCAAATCTTTCACTATTTTTCCCGAACAAGTGTTGAGGGGAGAAAGTAAATATTTTTCGGTTTCATAAAACCTTGTACTTCCATGTTTTCAAAATTATGTTGTTTCTTCTAAAATGGTGGATAAGTTTCTTGTCATATACTCTCCTCGGACTCAAATGTTTTAACCATTTCATTATTTCAAAAGCTCGGGGAGTATCGTGAATTTTCTTGCCTTACAAATGTTTTGTCTTACCTAAACGGAAGTTAAAGGATCTTGGTTGGAACCTCTTTAAGGTTGAGGGACTGAATGTGTCAACTTGGCAAATTAATTCATTTACTCCTAAACCACCAAGATCAAACGGCCCAAATCAAATCTTCTAAATCTGTTCAAGTTTTTCATAATCTATAAGTTCTAAACTGTTTTTAATCAAGATGATAAACAAGGATTTATAAAATTCTTTCAAATCCAACGGTTAAAACTCATTAAATCGATTTGGAAAATTGTTCACTCAAACAAATTGGGTGTTTATGCATAAAAGTGTTTGGATTGAAATGAGTTGTGTTAAAACCTTTCTTAGTGTCTATTAAACTTGTTTCAATCATCCAAAACCATCCTGAATCTTAAATTTTATTAATTTGAATTCTAGGGTTCTTTATGCTCATCTAGGTTTTTTCTTTTCTGTAATATGTTATTAGGTAGTCAAGAAAGTGTTAGAATAAGTTTATATGCATGTTTTTGAACCTTTAAATTAGCCTAGAAACATCTAAACTGTATGAACTTAAGTTTTAGGTTTTTAGGGTTCATCTCCCATAAATCTTTTGATTCTGTGGTGGAAATGTGTTAAATCTGTTCCATTGCACTCATATGACATCTAGGACACTCCATAAACATTCTTGTTTGATTTGTGTAGCTATATCCCTTACACATAGATTAAGGGTTTAGGGTTTAAGTAATTTTACTCCTAAGTCTTTTCAGGTGTATCCTGATATGTTCTTATACTTGTTTTGTGATCTAAAAGATGTTTGGAGTTAACTGCAATCAAGTTTTCATGTTTATATTTAACCGTGTTAATTATTCGTAATGTCAAAATCTTTAGGTGTTCAAACCGTTACGCTTAAGGAATACTTTATGCGTAAAGGTCACGCCTAAGAGTAATCTTACGCATAGCTCTTACGCATAAGGGGTCTACAGTGGATTACGTGTATCTTGGAAAGATATTCGTAAACAAGGCTTGTGACGCCTTATAAGCTTTTGCTCTACGAGTAAACTGCACGCGTAACATCTAGCTTTTCTCCTCACGCTGTAAGCTTAAAGCCTTTGAACTTGTTGTTAGGAATTAGAAAATTCCATGGTGAAGTAGCGGTCACCCCAAATATAATCCAGCATAAGTTAGCTCGTAGACATATCGTTATTTACTGTTTTATTAGTTAGTTATTTAGTTTAGAGTAACACCGTGGAGGAAGGACGGGTCTTTACCCACTGTATGCCTGATCCACAGTCCGAAGGAGGACGTTTAGTTTGTAACTATAAATACCCTCTACCTCCCAAGGTAGAGGGTTGGACCTTTCATTCATCTTAATCTAACCTTCTAAGTTTTCTTTCACTTTCTCTCTAGAAAGGTTCCCACTTTCTCTTTCTAAACTCTACTTAATTCGAACCATATATTGTTATGTGATGTGTTTGTGAAATCCAATATGTTACAATTGGTATCAAGAGCCATGGTTAGATCATCTCTTACATATCTATGGATTTCTAGTGGTTTTTAGGTGGTTTTTGAGTTTGAGAAAGTTTAGTGGTTTTGCATCATTTGGTTGATTTCTTGTGTTAAAGTTTGGATTTTGATTGTACTTTTGTGTTTAGGATCATCATAAGTGTTTAGGTTGTGATTTGGAAGGTTTAAATCATCTTGGTTGGGTTGTTTTTGGATTGAAAAGTGGTGTTTATGTGTTTTTCATGCTAGCGACTTGAGCCACGGAAAAGTTTCTTCGAGCGACTTGCTTCACATTTTGTAGCGAGTTACGTGTTTGGAGCTAGCGACTTACCTAGCGATTTACAAGACAAGTAGTGGACTCTCCACTATGTAGCGACTGTGGTAGCGACTTGGTCTCAGAAGCGAGTTGCTCTTTAGCTTACTTGTATTCCTAGCTTACTTGAGTAGTAATTTGCCGCCAAAGTTTCGCTAGCGACTTGAGGTTAGCGAGTTACTACTTAGCGACTTGCACTTATCTAGCGAATTGGGACTGTAGCTTACTTAGTGGTGTAGCGAATTAGGTGTTAGCGACTTGGTGCATTATCTTAGCGACTTGGGTCCTAGCGACTTGGTCTTAGCGACTTGGTCTTAGCGACTTGGTTTAAGAATTCTTAGCTAACTTGTTGACTTTTCCCGACAAAACTTCAAACGGCTATAACTTTTGATCCGTAACTCCGCTTTCAGCGTTCTACCCATCAAAACGACCGTGAGAACGAGGAGAATGTCACGCTGAATTAAGTAAAGTTCATTCGGTAAACCTTCGAGGGCTAAATCCGCTCCAACGAAGTTATTGAGGTTTTTATGTTTTTAGACCTAAATTTCTCGGGAAAATCGCGCATAAACCAATCCAAATCTCAACCAAACAACATCTCTGCTAATCCTACAAACAATTATATGTCCTAACACACAATTGTCTATCATTTTGACAACCCATCAGTCATCTTAACACGTTCCATTGGTCATTGCTTAACGGTTTAGTCTTGATTTTTGTAAAATCCCGCGAAAGATTCTATTTCTCGGTTTAAATCATAGACTTGTAAAATCTCGTGGATTCATCAACATCATGTCCTACACTCGATTCCGTGATTTCGAAGTACTCAAATTGTATGATGTCAGTAGACAACCATGAGAATATTAGCTATAATCGAACGGTTAAAGATGATGGAATCAATCAATGATGATTTGTGTTCTTCAAGCTCCGAGTCCAATGGGATAGATTTGCACCTGCTCAGCTACGAATGCCATGCAAAAGGAAAGAAAGATTGAACTTATCAACAACTTCAATCTCACCTCATGTTACTTCTACCCACATCAATGGAACGAACATGTATTGCCCTCTTCCTTCAGGACTTATCCACATTAACAGAACTCGATGTTAAACCTAGAGCAATTGAGCTACAACTTGGCAAAGAGAAGGTTCATAAGGATAATTCCACACAAGACTTCAAGTGATCTATAAACTATTTCAGTCATTCATTAGAAGGGAATTCACATCTGATTATGATCAAGACATGACTGAAATGTCCTTCGAGACACACCGAATGGAAATTAGCGTGTTCATAGACACTTATCCATCTCATGGATAATGTGGAGAAGTATATTGAGGAAGTTACTCGAAGATGAAAAAGTTGATGAAAGTAGATGAGAGTCGGGTACAGTTGAGAGATATTGTGATAAGTCGGGTAATGTATCGTAGCTCGGGTGTTGTGAATGCAGAATATCGAAACAAAGAAAGAATGATGTAACCAATTTCTTCGCTATTTCCAACACAAGAAGTAGATGCTGAAATCGAAATGGGAATGAATGGCGGCACAATCAAAAGATTGTAATGTTGAGTGGGTAATGCACCGATGTTGGATCTGTTGACACTGAATACAGAGGCTCAGAGATAGATAAGCTTGACGCAGCCACGTCCGTGACTCTTGTTACACATGATATGGATGCATATCTAATCGAAATTGAACAAGTGTCATGCAATGAGGTACCCTTAATGTTCAACATAGTGCATCCGCTAAAGTTCTTAAACAACCGATCATGATGTGAACATGTCTTTGATAGATGTTCTATAACTGAGGCTGAGTCTGAGATTAAGTGTTTCAAAACAAAAGATACGGTTGATAAAAAGGCTTTTGATGAACTTTCAAACAAATTCTCAAATCTTGAAAACATTGCATTTCACTTGAAATTGCGATACAGAGTAAAGAAGAAAGTTTTCAACTTAACAAACCATGTAAAAATCCGAACTTCCTGATTCCGTGAACTTTTTCAAATTAACACTTTGAAAGATCAGCTTCAAGACAAAGACTCAACCATTTACAATCTAAAGAAACATATTTATGTCTTGAATGTGAAAAGTAATTTAGTCATGAATACACAAGACATTGATGCTACTATAACAAGAAATAATGAATTATCAATTTATGTGGCTAAATTACTAAAGGAAAATGAGTCTTTGAGAAAGCATCACATAGAACTAAGTGACTCTGTCAAAGAAGCTAGAACTAAGTCAATGGAACAAACAAACCCTTTGATAGCAAAGATTGATGAACTCAAAGCTCAACTTCAGAAAAGAGTTTCGCCATTGTTGCTTTAAAAAATGAGCTCGTAAAAAACAGGGAATAGTGTGAACACTAAGTTTTCAAAACCATCAAACTTGGGAAACCAGTTATTAGACAACCGAATGCGTTTAGATCTGAACGACCAAAATTTTCAAAAACGCCGGTTTGCCTCCCGTTGATGCTTAAACAAGTTTTGACAAAAGCAGTCACTTCACCTCACTTGCCTAGGAAAATTGACATGAATGACTTGTATAAGAACTCTTATCTTGAAATGGCTAGAAAGAAGGCACGTAATCGTAAAGACGAAATTTTAGGTGCAAGACCTAGGATGATGAATTCTTCTAGATTTCAAGGCACTGCTAGTAGTTCTAAACTATTACCTAGGAACACTAATCTAAAGACTAGGATTGCGTACATCTAAGAGTAGTTATGCTTTGAAAGCTATTCCTATAGCGATCACTCTAAGAAATCTAGATCTATTTCAATCCAAACAAGTCGCTTGCTCAAAGTGTCCAAATGTATCTTTAATGCTAATCATGATAAATGTTTCACAAAAATCCTCAAGAAAGTAAATGCTCATGCAATGGTACAACCTGTTAAGTCTAGGATTTACACTGTCATCCACAGGCATATGAAGCAAATGAAACCAAAAGCCTTACCTAGATGGTTACCAACTGCTAAATCTTTGGAAACTAGGAAAAAGGATAAGTCTCTCACTATGCATAAGAAGCCTACAACCTAGACCTTGCCATAAGTGGATACCATCTGGTAGAACTTTTAAGGATGCCGACTTAGGTGGATACCCACAGAAAGATGTTTACCAATGGCATTCTCAATGTTGACCGTGAAACCCCAAAGGGTTTGGATACTGATGTCACTAACCATAATATATGCAATCAAGTTTGTAATATTAGTGTGTAGTCCTTACTGCCAGATATTTCGATCCTTCAATACATGGACTTGCTTAAAGTATGGATAACAAAAGGATTGATATCTCATAACTCACGGGTTCATGTTACTCAACATGATATTCATCGGCTATGACGCTTGAAACACTAGCTTCCTCGACTTCTTAAAAAGAAAAGTGTATCGCTTGCATGCTTTATCTTGGAAAGAAGAATCTTCTTATGACGCCTGCTCACACCGGCCAGGCTCGTATCATCATTATGGCGCTGCAGATAACACTTCTGCCCCGCTCCTCAAAGAAAAGAAAGGTGTACGCTTCGAGGGAGAAGAAGTGTGAATTTCTTGCATGATTGATTGATATTTGAGAATATATGGTCAAACGGCTCCTAACTCATGTAAGAACCGATACTCTTCTTATCGGATCATCTTCACATGTAGTTTCTTCTAAGATCCGTTGGTTGACATCTTCACACGGGCCATATGATTAAATGACAAAGTGCTTCTAGTTTATTTGGCTGCTTTTGATGAACATCTTCTCGTCTTGTTTGATCGAGGGATTTTAATTAAGGGGATTTGCTATTTACAACTTAACAGGAATGCCTTTGGTGTGAAGAAGATGTTAACTGTCTATTTCCCCATTCGACAATTGGAAGAAGGTCGAGTCTACAGTCTAATCTACATTTTCTGCTACATGATTAGAAGACTAAAGACAAATTGCATTTGATGATCTAAAGACTTCTTCTTAATCCGGTGAGAAAACACTTGAAAATCTTCACGCTTTAGGGGAGAGCACTAATTGGGGGAAATTGAAAAGCCAAAATTTAATCCCCAATTAGACGTGTTCATATTCTTTAGCAATGATTCATTGCTTGATTTTTGATGACACTCCTCCAACGCCTAATGCTTCACTTACCATGATAACTGATATTGTTTGGGAATTGTTCTTCAAAGATATGTTTGATGAGTATTTCCAACCGCTTAAGTTGATCATCCAAGAAGTACAACTCGACTACTCAAAAAGCCCAATCTCCGCTATTCCTCAAGGAGTTGATAATGATTATCATAATATCATTGCAGACTCATGAATAATGATCCTTCTGGTATTCCTTGCCAAATATTCACGGATTATTGTTCATGAATAATGATCCACTCATTGGTATTCCTTTGCCAAATCTTCATGGATTATTATTGTTTCTCTCACGCGCTATAAATCAACCATGAACTTCAAGGAAAATGTCTACCTCATCCGCCGAAGTTATTTGTTGTATCCTCCATACAGCCTCTACATGAATACTTTAGGAAGAATACATTGATGTTGATATCATTTGTTCTCGTTCATTCAAGTGGTGAATGTACATCCGTTTTTATGTTTATTCACATGTTGGGCATTTGACACAAGTTGATTACTCAAGTTACCTTTTATCACTTATTTGAGGTTGAAGTTGACGCTCACAAAGGCGTGATCTTATTTGATAACTTGCTCGAGCTTAAGAATTAGAGTTGAAGTCTTGGTTATCTAGTTACCAGCAAATGGTGGATGGTTGAAGACCGTTAACTATCACTGTTAGGAGTTACGCTGTTTTACTCAAGGTCACAAGAGATATTACGCTGTGGATAATCGCAAGAGGTGTAAATGTCTCATACTTTAATTGGTATGAGTACTTAAGAGATTTGCTTGGTGCATAAATTCTCGACACCGCTCTTCCATCTTTAAGTGCAAGCTTAAGACACAAATACGGGAATTCGACTTCAGCCAAGTTTGGTATATTGGTTTTTCTTCAACAAGGGTCACTTAAATTGTCTACATATGGGTTGATAAAGATAGTGTAGAGAGTTTATGTAGCAGATGATTCTCACAGGATTCATTTGGGCTATTTGAGTTCTTCTCACAAGATTTCAAGTTTATGGATATATTATGCTTTGCTGATTCCTCGAATGACAAAACCATTTGGGGAAGGATATATTATTCAACTATTTGGGGAAGTGGTTCTGAGACCTTTTGGTTTTTGTTACTTCCGTTGTTCGCTTAAAGAAATGTGAGAAGAATATTTGAACGTGAGATGATAACGCTTCATCGACATCTTATATACGGTTTATGATAAAGTGCTTCCTGCTATATATGCACAACATGTTCACTTGATCGAGCTAATTCGCTTATTTCGAGTTGACATCCACAGAGATGATTAGTGACTCAACATGTTATGGATGTCATCGCCTCTACTTTTGTCAAGGTACATGTGTACATTATAAAAGCTGATTGGTTATATGATATATAACTGGAATGCACTTGGTAAAATGAAGATGTTGATATGTTGTTCCCTTAAATAGACAACGGGTCAATCTTCAGTAAGGTGTACATCGGAGACGACAACAGTTCATGTGATCGGTTCATCAGCTTATTCCGATTGATAACCATCGATAACGATCTATGTTTCAACTTGTTACTTTGGTGTTCTCGTGTTCTTCGGGTGTAGCTCATTCAATAAGATCGGCTTATCATTTCTACTTCTTGAAAAATGGTCTTTATACTCATTGTCGGTATGAAGCTACCAATGACTCACTTGTTGAAGTTTAAGAGATGATGACTTCTATCTTCTATAAAGTGTCAATCGATTTTCTTATTTCTCGTACTTATCATCATCCCTTAAACTATTTTCTCTATATCTGTAAATATTTATCAGAAAAACCAAATACAAAAATATAAAACCTACAAAAAGAAAATAGAAAAATATAAAATCTTCAAAAGCCCATAAAAATCAGAAAATTGAAAAATACAAAAAATATTGTTTTCTCAAGACATGTCTTCTGGTATCGATAACATCTACGGTCTTAGAAATGTCATTCAATAATGGCACGGACTTTAGATGAAGTTCGAAAGGTGAGTGTAAATATTCCTAAACATGTTCAAAAAAAAATGATGGCTTACGCTATTTCTGCATCGTAACCCGCCTTAATAATGGCTTACGTTATTTCGCATCGTAACTCGCTTCAAATAATGGCTTGCAGTTATTTTAGACTGTAACCGTGTTAAAATATGGCTTTGCTATTATTTTGATAGCAACCCGCTTCTTCAAAGAGGAAAGTACTAAACCAATTTTCAAATATTTCGCGCACTTATCCTAAAACAAAATGAGGAAAGTATGTCAAGGATCGTTGCTCTCACACAAATGTTTTTCCGCTCAAAATTCTTCAGAAAAATATTTGTTGTATTCATTATTGGTGGAAAATGAGTTGCTTTCAAAACAATCGATTCAGAGTTTTATGAAATTAAACTCAATCAATGACCCCGCTTTAAACTTTTCGAAATGAGTCATTGATTGAGGGGATAATGTTTTCAAATCTATATCATCTAACGGCTTTTATTATCCTACTAAGCTTAATTAAAAATGCTATTTGCCTATGTCGAAGGACTAGGAATTTAGGATATGATTGTTAGGTTTAGATGATTATAGTTTGATGAAACACATTATTCCCATGCCTTATATGAACCGATTGATATGTTGAATTGACTTTTATTAGTCGATTGTTGTTTGGGTGATGTCGACCACCATATATTTGTATGTGTGTTCACTAACATATGCGGTATATTGGTTATAAAGATGTTCCCGATCCGGATCCCACAATTGAAGATGATTGGATGCCGAAAGGAAAGGGTAACTATATTCGTTGATAAAATGAAGAAACGAGCTAATGGACTTCAATGGAGAGTTGGCATGAAATGCAACGTAAGAGGTCTTGTCGCATCGCAGAGATGGTTTTCTTCGCAAGTGAAGAAACGGAGCTTAATTGACCTCGGGCATTAAAAATGCAACGTAGAAGTCTCACCGCATCACAGATGGTTTTCCAAACCCTACAACAACAACAACGTAAGCTTCTCAACCACCTAACGTATCTTGTGCAGAAAAGTAGTAAATGATACCATTTTTTTTAAACAATTTTGAAAATATTGTTTTGAAAATGGAAAATATTGTTTTGAAAATAAATTGGTCTTAATTTTGAAAATCACCGGACTTCATTTTATCAAAACTTAAGTCACTCAATTATTGACTTCGGTCATCGATTGAGGGGAGAGTGATTTAAAATAAATTATTTTCAATCAATATTGCTTCATAAAAGTCCGGATTGTACAAATATAAGTGGTGATCTAAAGATTTAATGTTATGTCATGGTATGATTTTTTCTTTAGAATGAAGGTCTTTCAAAATGAAATTTTTCTCGTTTTGTTTGATTGTGATATTGTTTTGTTTTACTTAAAGATCTCTTAAAACTATCATACCTGACACTAACAATCTTTAATGTCTTAAAAGTGGTCCTTATCCGTCATCTTTCAAATTGAATCGCCTTTCCCAAATTTTTCTAAATGATTTAAATCATTAACATCTCAAATGGTTTGAAATCTTTTGATCGAAGGGAGGTCGGATTTAAATCTCAAATTGCTTTAATGGAAGGTTTTAGTCCTTCAAAGGCACTCCTGCCTCCATGTGCCAAACGATTTCACACAATGCACATGTTGAGGAGGAGGATTTATCCAAAAAAACCAGATGAGTATTTAAACAAGGCCACATTTTCTCCCATGTTTTCTAAACCTAATTAAATCACTTGGGATCCAAAATCTCAAAGGGTTTGATATTTTTGATCGGGGGAGAATTTGTGATTTAATAATGAAATTTGATAAAGGTGATCATTTTGATTTAATGCAATCTCTATAAAGTAAACGCCGAATCTCCAATACTTTGAGAGGAGCATTTAAAAAGAAAAGAAACTATCGAAAAATGCTTATGTTTTAAAACATAAAGTACCTTGATTGAGTTTTCAAATGGTTTCTTAATGGCTTTTGTAATCGTGGATGTGCTTCAAAAGAACTCTTGCCTCTATGTGATAAAAATGATTTCAAATATCCTATGCACATATTGAGGGGGAGAATTTTACCAAGAAAATCAAATGGCTTTTTCTATGAAAATTGTGATCAAAGAAAATATTTCAAAGTCCCCTTGCCTCCATGTGCTAAACAATTTCTAAATCATATGCACATGTTGAGGGGAGGTTTTCTAAATGATCAAAACTATTAAGGTACAAAATGCTTTGATCTCGTATCACAAGTACCTTGATTGTTTTCCAAATGATTTTTCAATTGGTTTTAAGGAAGAATGAATGTACCAAAGACCCACCATTTATTTTTATGCATGGTGTTATAAGGATGGTTAGGTTAGGTATTAGTTCCCACGATCCGCAGAATCGAGGGATCTACCGTGGGACAATCCACTAGACAGTGTAGAGTCCTTAGGTATATTGAAAAAAAAGGAGAAAAGTGAGATATGGGAAGAAAGCGGATCGAGACGAGCTAGAACCGAATAAACCCAACAAGGTTCTAGTTATGAAGTCTCGTAAACACCAAGGGGTTGAAGAATGAAAAAAAAGAAGAATTGAATGTGAAAAAGGGTGAAAAGAAATAGCCCTCCATAATTCAACCTTAGGTAAGAACCGGTTCAATACATATGCTATTGGTGTTTACTAAGGTAACACTAGTATTGAAGACAAGACGTCATGGACCCAAAGGACGCATCAGACTACAACTTCCCAAGCCACTCAAGTTCCTCTTAAAAGGGCTTGTTTCATTCTCACGGGAACCTACATAATCTATCGACTTTCTCTTAGAGATTGTTGATATTGAAGAAGGAGACCCTCTCCTAGTCTCCTAAGAGGAACCAAATGTGCACTATTGAGTCTAGAGCCAAGAGATCATCCACAATATCTCATTAGGACACAAAATTAATAGACTTGCTGTTTCACACAATGTGGAAAGTAAGAATATATTAAGAGTCCTACGAATTATCCTTGTGGTATTGCCAGAACATCCGAGTGATATGCATACATATTCACAATGAAGATGGAAAGCCTTCGAGCCAATCAAACAAGCTCTTAGTGGGTGGCATGTAAGATCTATCCAATAGATCAACCATGTGACAACTGGATAGAACGATGGGGCTTATCTACACTTGAATCAACCTTGGTCCAGAAATGGACGGATACTTTTGGAAAACCGCTCGATGTGCAACCTTCTTTTCTCTAGCACGTCTAATGTGTAATTATGTTTTCAAATACAAAAGTATCTCTGATTGAAAAATACTTTTGGAAAACCGTCGATGTGCAAATCTTCTTTTCTCTAGCACGCCTAATGTGTACTCTTTTTCTAATACAAAAAGTATTTTTGATTGAAAATTGATCTTTCTCATAAAACCTTCGTCAGATTGCAAAACTCTTTCTTCAAGCAATACGCGATTGTTTTTCAAATCATTTTCATCAATCAGTGAATCTCAATTCGCTGGTTCACTCACCCGTTGTCTTTTTGAGACGTTCGAGAACAAATTTAGAATGTGCGAAACCTCGCCAAGGAGATTCTTAGGAATCCTACCATCACAAAAGACATTGATCAACGGGAACCGTGGGCCGTGTAACTCAATTCAACGAAAGTGATCAAAGACACTTTCATGTGTTTTATTGCTAACCGTTGTTTGCAGGTACATTTTGACGGTTGTACCGATCGAATTGAGGGTCAATCCAAAGCCGCATGCTCACAAGATCCACACTTACTTTGAAGAAATCATGATCGGTATATCTACATAACCCGGCTCGATATTTTCATACTATGCTTCGCCGCGAAATATCATGAACCAAGAAGGCTTCCGCTACTCTGTTGGAAAGATGTCATGATTCAAAAGTGTGAGCATGTCGGTCCGAAAGTCACAACTTCACATGATGGCAACACAATAAAGGGTGATCCGTAGATTAAATTGGGTCGATGATCTCAATGAAAGCTCAAAGATCATCAAAGATGTGGATCGCCAGGCCTCCACTGAAAGTACAAACCACTTGACTATGAAGAGTCACCTAAAGCACAAAGATGCGTAATTGAAGAATTCAAGTCTATGAGCTCAAGACTAAAGATTAAATAGAATGCTAGGATTCAAAATGTAAAACATGGGTGACCTCCCTTAGGGGGAGATTGTTAGGAATTAGAAAATTCCATGGTGAAGTAGCGGTCACCCCAAATATAATCCAGATAAGTTAGCTCGAGACATATCGTTATTTCTCGCTTTTTATTAGTTAGTTATTTAGTTTAGAGTAACACCGTGGAGGAAGGACGGGTCTTTACCCAATCGATGCCCGATCCACGCCCAAGGAGGACGTTTAGTTAGTAACTATAAATACCCTCTACCTCCCAAGGTAGAGGGTTGGACCTTTCATTCATCTTAATCTAACCTTCTAAGTTTTCTTTCACTTTCTCTCTCTAGAAAGGTTCCCACTTTCTCTCTCTAAACTCTACTTAATTCGAACCATATATTGTTATGTGATGTGTTTGTGAAATCCAATATGTTACACTTGTCTTACGCGTAAGAAACTCTTACGCCTAAGCTTGGTCTTACACTTTAGCTTACTCCTACGCATAAGCTCCTTTCTTACGCATAAGGATCCTTGTTACTCATAACCCATTGTTCACTACTTTTTGGCCCGTTACGCATATGTTACTTGTTAAATGTTACGCATAGGTCACAAATATCTGATGTTTCATATAAGCTTACAAAAGTTAATATGTTGTGTGTTAAGTGAATTATTGCTTTTTGAAATTTCAAAATTAACATGTTCACGTAACTTATCACATCAACTTCATACATTTGGACTAATGTGACTTAGGACTTGTAACTAACATAAACATGTTACCATCATACAAGTAATTAGATAATAATCGTGACTAATACAAACACATTTGTTTCCATATGTCTGTCTCTTTGTCTAACGACTTTTCGTGATCATGAAATGGTCGCAAATCAAGCAAACATCAATGCCCCAACTGAGCTCTCGATGGCAAACACATTCCAAGCCGGATACGACAAAACAATTGGCAAGAACTATCTCCATGTCATCTTCAACTACTTCATATGCTCATAATCATCTTGCAGATTTGTTGTGGACATCCTTCTGTGTTGAAAACACAAAGACCTTGATAGATCTTTAAGCACTCGGAGATCGTTAGTGTTGCCTATGTAATCACAAGCAAACTAATAGAAGATCTCTACAACTCGTATTTTGTAGCGGAAAGTAAACACAAGTTATAATAACTAAGAACTCTTTGATCCTCTATGGATCTTTTGATTATAGAAACTCTATGTTTCAGATGTTTATACAAGACTTGAAAGACTTGAGAAAAACTTATCTATTACAAACTATAATGGTTTCTTATATAGGCAAGAAACCCTAAAGAGCGTTGACAATTTACGCTCCTAATACTAACATAGACTAAGCATGCATCTAGACAAGCATGCAACTAATCATATTGTTTTGTTCATCATATTGTTTATTCTGATTAAGCTCTACATAATACGGAGCCAACCTATCTTTAATACGGCTACGACTTTTACTCTATTCTGAGCTTATCTCTCCTCGTGGTACGCACTTTGTGACAAGAACACAATATCTGCTTTATCATTTTCTAAGTATAACTTCGCAGTAATCCATTCTTCTTCTGTAATCTCTTCGCGTCTTCTAATCAAGAGTTTACCTTAATTCCCAACAATCCTCCCTAAACTGAATTTGACAAGGTTAAGTTCCAGCTTCCGTGATAGATCTCAGAAATTTTTGAGGATTGTGTTCAAACATCAGCAACAAAGAAAGACGAGGAACATCTCTATGATGACTGTGAGACGCCGTGAGATCTTTGCAGAACATATGACACCATGTACATCAAAACATATAAGTTTCATACTATTCTCATCACTTCCTGTGTGTTGACTCCTCGTGAGGTGAATCATTGAAATTAATGGGTTTGATGTCTCTTTACCAATAGCCATTACTACTGAGTAGCCACATGTTTCGGTTCGAAAACTATGGTACATTGATAACCATCTGATTTATTGGCAAACCAAAGAACCATATAAACGGATTTGATGTGTCTTTACCCGAGCCGCTTGCTCAGACTAGTCAATTCTTAGAATTGGTGAATTGAGAACCAAATATGGAGTCAGTTGCCTTTACCACATGCCATATACATGTGGGCTAGCCAATTCTTGGATTCCAAAGAGGAATAGACCATGGTGAATTGATGACCATACAACCCTCGCTAGCTAAGCATGGGTGGTTGCATACCCTATGATTTTGAGCAAACCATTACAGCTATCAACGATTTGAGGTGTCTTTACCAAAGCTGTACCCTTTGGACTAGCCAACTCTTTGACATACACAAGGTACATCCGGTGAGTTAAAGACCATCTGAATTGGACAACAAGCAAATCAAGATAAGTGTTTTTTTTTTAACTAATACTAAAATATAAAACTGAAAAAGATTAATGATAAGGTAAAAAGGAAAATTAAAACTTAATTTTTATTAAATAAACGCTATCACTATTTTTAAAAGGATGTTTTTGTGAGTTTTCTTTATGAAAGTCTTTTAAAAAATTTTGACAAAAATAGACAAATAACATAAATAAAGCAAACTAAATGAACAAAACAAAGTAGTGCAGAGAGTACCAAGTGTCCTGATATGGATGAAGAATAAGCCTATTGCAGTTGTTGGAGTTGAGTTTTGATCAATCCCACCAGTGTTAAAGCAGATTGTCTTTCATTTCCCACGAGGATCCGGAGGAATTTCCAATTTTTGACTCAAGATCTTTTCCATAAGTCTTTGGGGCAAGTGATACTTCCTTTCGTGAAAACATGCAGACAGTGATTCCACCCTTAGTCTTAAGCACATGCACACGAGGAAGAGGATAGAATCTCCAGGATGTAAGCTTCCACCGATGTGAGTTTTCCCAAATGGAAGATGCTTTGCTATTGGGAATGTGGGATTTGAACGTAACTTGAAGATCTCTGGTAAGATCATCCCGTAACCTTGTGGTTCCTTGTTGCAATAATAGGTGTTAACTTGAGTGAACAAAGAAAGCAAGTCCGCCTCGTCTACCGTGTAGAATTTCCTTTAGAAAGGTGAATCCTATGGAAGTGGAGTCTCTTCAAAGAAGAACATTCATCTCATCATCCTTTAATGTCCACACTAACACCTCATCCGAATGTCCATCGAAAATCACAGAACCCTTCTATAATGAAAGTTGAGTCATCAGCTTCAAGATCCAAAGAAGATCTTTTGGCCATTCTTCCTTCTCCAGTGTGATAGATTTCCCTAGAGGGAGCATTTTCATCTTGTGCATTTGTGGTAGGACTTGAACTGGTAGATTGAGACTTGGTTGAAGCGCCGTGCATTCATCCCGTGGAATATCTTTATGCCCTCTTTGTTTTAGTTTCGTGAGATCGACTTTTCTTCGAATCTTCCAGTGACCACCTGAGGGAGGGAGTTGAAGCTTTAGGTGCTTCAGTGAGAAATGGAAGATGGTTCGCCAGATTGACCCTTGATAGTAGAGGAAGCAACTTCGAAGTTGCTTCACAGAATGAAAGAGGATTCCTTGGTTGGAGCATCATCACCTTGAGTCTTTTGGTTTGGAGCATCTTCATTCTCTCAAGTCCCCTTTTAAGTTGGTAGAAGGAGCCGAGGATGATGATCCGCCTTCATGATTTGATTATATTTGCGATATAGACATGATCAGGAAAGCCTTGACTTGTTTCATTGTTAACCCGAGTTGTACATTGAGCATTGGTTCTTCACCACCCTTCTCATTTCATCTTTAGTAGGGGGTTTGGCTTTGGCCTTCTCGAGCTTGATGGCCCTCTTTTGATCAATTGCTTCTTGCCTCCTTTGTCTTCCCTGAGCCATCATTCGCTCTACATAAGTGTCACTGAGAAAATCACCACCTAGGATGCTTTGAGCTAGAGAAGGTCTTGAAGTGACTTGTCGAAAGTTAGAATATCCCGTGTTGTTCAAGCAGACATCCGAGTCCTCAGCTTCATCAAGTTCTTTTCTTCTCGTGAGTTAAAGATGAAAATTCCTCTGCAGGTCAAGCTTCGTTTAGCCAATGCTGCGCTTTCCTTTGACTTCTCAAACTCAGCCAATCTACTTGCTTGACCCAGTCTTTCCACCTCACTCACCGTGTCGTGACCAAGCTCATCTTCAAGGTGATGACATTTTTTCCTTTATCATCGCTTCTTGGCACACTCTTCTTCAAAATCAATGATGTACCTCAAGTAGTACCTAGGTTAACATGTTGATGCTGATCATCCATTGGAGTGGTCATAGTAGCAATGTCGAGGCGAATCTGAGGGGAAAGGTCCGTTGGTTCTTGGAATGATGCAGCTTTGATTAGGATCTCAAGATACATCCTTCATAAGTACATCGCAGATGCATCCTTATCTACCCTGTGTTCCTTTGAAGCTTTAGAAGAAACCTTATGAGAATAAGATCTCTTCCTTCTTTTGTAAAGGACAGGCTCCTTCTTCTTTGAGGAAGTGGCAGCTAATGACAAAGGATCATTGAGAGAAACATCAGCCAACATGTCCAGAGACTCAAAATGGGGATCTTCTTGTTCTTCATCAGAGGAAACCACAAGTTTCCTTTGGAGGCCCCTTTAGTTTGTGCTCTAAGACCTTGACCTCGATTTCAGCTTCTTCAATCTTAACCCCAAGAGAAGACTTGGTCTCGCAAGCTCTTTTTCGGACTCTTAACCTCTCAAAGATACCTGACAAGAGCATACACCGATGAGAGTGTAATGGGGTCTCCCCACCGCCAGATTGCTCTGGTGGGAGCCTCATTGGACCTTTCGTAATTAACCTCGGTCATGCTCAATGTGAGGAAGATCTTCATCGAGAGGATTCCTCACATGACTTGGTGTGGGTGGTCTATTGAGTTCTGACTCATCATGAGTAGCTAGAGTGGGTGGAGGACTGGGACATGGTGGTTGGTCCGAGCAACATGAGTTGCTTCAACAGTTGAAGATGGGCCCTCATCAATGCGAACCAATGGATTACCATCAAGAGCTAACAGTGAGGAAGGAGGACCATGAGCCACATTCTCATCGCAGTCAGCTCCTCATTACCTTGGGGCAACATGGTAAGCTAGCAAGGGATGATGTTCCCCCTGAAAGTGGGTTCTCATTGTAGCAAACAATTTAGCAGTTAAAGTACTTATGGGATAGAAAGATTGGGCTTGGGTATTTGTGTCTAAAATCATTTGAAGAAACCTTGGATACATTAAAAACTTTCCCTTTGTCTTTTGAATATTTTCAACCAAGTTTTCAAAAATATACTTAGAAAAATTGAAAGTTACCCCTTGTGAGAGACATACAATACCATAGCCCGTCCGAGTGGAGAACTGTCCCATCCTCCGCCTTGTTGCTCATGCATTGGAGCAGCAGTGTGAACCAGAACCTCCATTTTGGGCGGAGTTCCTTCTTTAGCCACATATCTGTTCTTGTTCCTCGATACCCAATAGCCCTTAGCCCATTAAGCACATCTTCGATTCAATGAAATACTCCTTCAAGATCTTCCGTGAAGCTTCCTCTGATCAGCTCCTCGGTCACAATGTACTCTATTTCATCAATCACGCTCTAATCTCTGCCTCGCCTCTCTTCTCGCCAGCTTTCCCAAAATTGAGTGATCAGAGACTCATATATCTCATTTGGAGAATGAGATAGAGCATAGCAAATCTTTGACCTTTTCAGAAATTCCACCATAGGTTCGATTCATAGCCCTTGCCGCTTCCCTTAAATGCGACTTTGTTGTGATCATGTTTGAATTCAAGAGCCATGAGGAAAATGAGTGTTTAGGATTATGATTTTGAAGTGGTGAGTGTTTGTGAAAGAGGAATGAAAGAGAATTGGTTTGTTCTGCGCTTAGTAATGGTGGGTGAAGTGTTTTTGCCCAAATTATAGTCAAAGAAAATGGACCGCTTGTTTGACCTTTGCCGACGCGTGTATTGCATCTTTGTCCCAACCCAAAATAACACTTCGCAGAAACATATGATCAATGGCTGCGAAGTTATACCTTCATTGAGAATGCATCAAAGATTAGAGTATCTTCGTAAGTTTCTAGAATTACCGTGCACCCACTTGCATTAAACTCTTTGAACCTTGAATCCGTCTATAAAATGATCCCAATGTAACTCATCTCTTCATCAAGATCCCCAAATAATTACCACAAACCCTAGATGCAAAATACACCCAATTAACAGAATTGCACCATGAATACCAAACCTGAGATCATAGATCTCACTTCCTCATCTTCATCATCATCATCAAGTGGTGAATCAAACCCATGGTACCATTACTTCCCTCAACCCTATCTACGACCAAATAAATCGCCCTTTCTTCCTTCTTCTAAGATGACAAGCAGTAGTGAATCCAAGTGAATCACATGATTCTCGATGACTCCTATAAGGAGGGAACGCTCTTACTCCCAACCTCCAAAGACCTTGGTCTCCACAAAGACCTCGTGCCAAGAATCCGCCACTCCCCAAAGATAGAGAGGTGGTTCTTGGTCTCATCAAGGCCATCATTTGGTGCATGAACACACATCGTATAGTAGAAGGGCTTAAGGAGGGTGGATCGATTGCATTTTGGTTGAAATGAGTAGATGAAGCACACAGGACACGCTAGTTCTCTACGTCATCCTGCGTGGTCATCGCATCATCAATCGCTTGCATCAATCCATCCTCCCGTTTTGGTCCTGAGCATCTTCAACGAGTTGGTCATGCATATCCAACCACCGCTTAAACGGAATGGGTGGTTACGCGAAGACTACTATTTAAAGCAAAGCCAAGATCTAATGCATATCCAGCATTCACTTAGATTTCGGAATGAAGGATATACACTAGTTTAGGCTTAGCTTAAGTGTACCAGATCTTGTAGATGCATAGTAGTAGGTTGACTTTATGTAAGTCTAAAGTGAACTCGCTTCTTGAATGAATGAACAATTTGACTTCAATTTCTTTACTTCAAGATATAACTTCGTGGAATCAAATTGTATGCTTCAGATTTGATATCGTAAGAAACAAGCAACAATCTTTTAGCTGTTTTGACCATATACTCATGAACCACACTTGATGAATTTGAACTTGATCAGAAATACAAACCTGCAATCCGATAATGAATGATAACTGCAAAAGCAGACAAAAACACATACAAACAACAAAAACAAACAAACTAGAGAATAATTAGAAGTTAGAGTTAGAATACAAGCTAATATACAAAAATAGTGCGTAGTTTGCACAAAAATCTCCCCTCGAGGCATATGCCTCCCCGAGGCCTATGCCTCCCTAAAACTATGCACCAAGGGTTTAACATTCTAATATTGACCACGAGGTGTTGAAACCTTGGTCCATCAAACGCTTTTGTTAACAAGTCCGCCACATTATCATCAGTATGGATTTTAGCCACTTTTATCAAATGTTTTTCATAAGCATCTCTTATAAAGTGGTGCTTGATTTCAATGTGTTTCGCTCGACCGGTGAAAACTGGATTTTTGACTATGCAGATGGTACTTTGATTGTCTATATGAATTGTAGTGTTCATAAAGTTGTACCCATAGTCCAAAGAATTGGTTCTCAATCCAAAGGACTTGTCCACAAAGAATTTGCAAAGAAGAACGCATCGCTTCAAGAGTTGAGGTGGCCGATGGTTTGTTTCTTGCATTGCCAAGAAATCAACCTCTTACCAAGAAATTGGCAAATTTCCCCAGGATCTTCTATCCGATTTGCACCAAGATAATCACGCACTATATGCTTCCAACTTGAAAGGAGATTCTTTTGGGTACCAAAGGCCTAAAAGAGGTTGGCCTTTGAGGTACTTAAAGATCTTCTTGACAACATTGAGATGGGAAGCAAGTGGAGTGACTTGATGTCGAGAACAAACACTCACAGAAATGTAATATCGTCTTGAAGTCAGTCAAATACATCAATGAACCAATCATGGACTGTCATGATGAACATTCACGGTAGATCTCGTTCATTATTTGCTTTAGATTTTGGAGCTTCATAAGGTGTTGTGGCAGTCCTAACACCTTCCATACCAAACTTTTTCAAAATGTCCCTCACATATTTATCTTGACTGATAAAGATGCCATCCTGCTTCTCCGAACCGGAGACCCAAAAGAAAGTAAGCTCTCCCATAGCACTCATTTGAAATTCACCCTTCATAAGTTCCTCAATTCCTGCACCAAGCTTCATTTGTGGAACCAAAAATAATGTCGTCCACATACACTTGCACCAAAATGATGTCCGAGTAATTCTTCTGAGGAACGAGTTTTATCAATAGCACCTCTTCTATAGCCATGCTTCAGCAGGAACGATGAAAGCCTAGCATACCAAGCTCTAGGTGCCTGATGTAAGCCATAAAGAGCTTTAACCACCTTGTAGACATGATTTGGGTGATCATGGTCTTCAAATCCCTTGGGTTGAGTGACATAGACCTCCTCTTCAATCTCACCATACATAAAAGCACCCTTGACATCCATTTGATACACCATGAAACCCATGTATGAAGCATATGCCAAGAAAATGCTAATTGCTTCAACTCGCAAAACAGTGCAAACACTTCATCATAATCAATCCCTTCCTCTCGTCTCAAGCCTTGAGCTACCAATCTTGCTTTGTTTTTGATCACAACACCCCTAGCATCTCTCTTATTCTTCAAAACCCATTTTGTCCCAATGGCATATTTGCCATCGTGGGAGGGAACCAAAATCCAAACTTGCTGATTGTGAAATTGTTGCATTTCTTCTTGCATTGCTTCTATCCAAATTTTGGATCGTTGAGAGCTTGAGAAACACTAGTTGGTTCCACTTGAGAGAAAAACAAGCAAAACAGACAATGCTTGAGGTCTCGTGTGATTGTCTCTGCTGTCGTTGGAGACATAAGAGAGAAAAGCAACCGTCCAAACTGAGGACTTGTGATAGCCCTTCTAGTTCTAACAGTGCCGTAAGATCACCTATAATATTGGATTGAGGATGAGCTATGTTGATCCTCTGAGTAGTAGTGGGGTTGACTTCAATGGATGAATCAAGATTAGTGATGGTTGGTTCAAATTCAACATCATAAGAGGGTGAGGTGAAAATGCCACTTTGGGTTGATGATTTCCAAGATCTCAAGGTTTTGGAAAGCTGTATAGGGTTCACCAAAGTCTCAAGATACTTGAGGAGGAACAAGATAGCCTTCAGCAGAGTTGGGGAAGGTAGGTGTGACAGATCAACAGCCAGAAACATGGTTTCTACCGACTCCTTCATTATTAACCTCTCCATTCAGCTCGCTCAAGCTTAGTCCAGCAAATTCTTGAGTCCGGAGCCTAGCAAGGTCCTCAAAGATAATGAGAGTCATCTTCATCACTGAATCGCCAGTATCCTTGGAGGTGGTACCGCAATATTTTAGGGAGAAAGAAGGTACAAGTATGGGTTGCTCATCATCTTTAAACTCATTTTCAGAGCCATCATCTGTGGACCTGCATTGTTAGTTGGAGACACTTGAGGACCTCGTGATTTTGGTTAGCCGATGTCCGTGGTAACCCGATAATCGCTAAGTAGTCAAGATCAAAGGACCATGAATGACCTTGTCCTTGAACATTAGGCTTGTCTTCCAAAAATCTCAGGTTCAAAGTCTCCTCTATTTTCTTGGCTTGCAAGTTGTACACCCTGTATGCCTTACTATGAGCGGAATAGCCCACAATATAACCATCATGCCTCTTCTCATCAAACTTTCCCAATGGATCACTGTGTTCTAATGGTCACTTGACAACCAAAAGGTTTTAGGTAGTGAATGACAAGAACCTTCCCAAAGAGAAGTTCATATGGGGTTTTGAGTTGTGGTCTAGTAATGGACACCCTGTTTAGCACATAGCAAGCAAATTCCGACATGTGCCTTCTTCCCGTAACATAGTGGCAGGCTTTTAGAGTCTGCAAGCATGGATCTTGCAGCCTCAATTAAGGTCCTATTCTTTCTTTCAGCTACCCCATTTTGTTGTGGGGTTCTTGGATTACTATAGTCCCTCTTTATGCCTTTTGACCCACAGAGTTCTAAAAGAACAAGATTTTTAAACTCGTCCCATTATCACAATCAATACCTTTGACCTTTTGTTCAACTGATTTTCAACAAGAGTGATGAATTCAACAAGACTTGAGATGTTTCATCTTTTGTTCCGAGAAAGAAAACCCAACAAAATCGCTATAGCCATCGCTGATCACCAAACGTAAGTACTTATGATCAATGCTTCGACTTGAGTTGGACCAAACAGATCCATGTGAAGCAACTCAAGAGGTTCCTGATGATGCTCATAGCATTGATCGCTTTGTAAGAGGCTCTGTGTTGTTTGCCTTTATTGCAAGCAACACAATTATGATCATTGGTAAAAACTTTTGTGGGAAGACCTTGGACAAGACTCATTTTAGAGAGTTTGTTAATGGTCTTGTAATTCACATGCGCCATCCTCCTATGCCATTTTGTGGATTCATCAAGTGATGCTTTAGCCACCAAACAAGTGAGGTCACCACCTGGTAGGACTTCATTAAGATTGAATGTGTATAAATTGTGAGTTCGAGGGACTTTCAAAGAATTGAAGTTTCTTCGGGAGTTTGAAGTCTTTAGACAAAGACAAGACATTCATTCTTAGTGAAGAGAACTTTATTCTTAGTGTCACAGATTTGTGAAACAGAGAACAAGTTGAAATGTCAAGTTCCTTAACAAAGTACACATTCTCAAAATCTAGATGAGGTGTCTTTATGGTGCCTTTCCCTGTGATACTACCATTACTTCCACCAAAAGTCACATTGCCTCCTCTTTCTATAGGGACAAAATTGTGCATCATATCCCTGCTCCTACATGCTTCCGAACAACCACTATCAACAATACCAATATTCTTATGCTTAAGGGGATGATCCTACAAACAAGAACAAAAATATATACAACCGTTAGTATATAATGAGGTTCAAGTCATTACTGACTTGAACCTCGCCCTTGTGGATCATAGGTTTAGGACAAGAGTGTTTAGAGGATCCACCATTGTTCTTGGTCCTCCATTGATAATTGGGTCCCTTGTTAGTCCAAGAACAACCTGCCGAGGGCTTCACAAAGAAGGTTCCCATATCCCATCCCAAAGATACATAGAGTCAACATATGTAGGCCAATAACCATGTTTAAAGTATGGGCTAGTTGGTTGCACAAAAGGTCTGGTGACCTAACCTCTCCAATAAGAGTCAAGATGAGTCGCTGGGACATAAGGTGGAATATTAGCAACATTGGTCCATTTAGATTTGTGTTTCTGGTGAGTAGCATATGCACCCAATCTTTGCTCATAAAAATCACAATCCTTAATCAAATGAAATTTACTTCCACATACAAAACATGTCTTCTTCTTGGAAGATTTATTCAAATAGGGAGATGTTTGATTACATGAAGAAGTACTTAAATTAGAAACATTCAAGGAATTGTTTTTAACAGACTGATTATTCAAAGATTTAAAAGACAAGTCTTCGTAAGAAACTGCCTTGGAAGTTGATTCCTCACAGCCTTCCTTAGAAGGCTTGTAAGTAGACTGGGTGCGTGCTCAGCTTGGAAAGGTCGACTTCTCATTTGAATCACAGCTTTCATAGGAAGTAGACCCTGATCCGATGAATTGTCACTGCCGAGCAAGAGACAAAGTCATTAGATGAGGTATCGGTCCGCAAGTCTTTTGACTTTTGCCATATAGATGATGTGATCCATCAAAGTCAACAATGATGGATGTGTCTGGGCATAAATTCACCTCTAATGGGTCCAGGACAGATGCATATCACCCTTTTAACAAAGTTAGCTAACCCTGCAGTGTGGATTTACGCACCATCATTCCTAGCTTCTAATCCTACATACTTTTGAAAACCTAAACCTAAGCCAGAGGTTACAGATTGACTATTATAGAGTTCTCTAGCCAGATTATCACCTGCAATTAACCATTGTTTATTCCTAGCTATTTCCTCAGCTACTTTTTCTTTAAGCTCTAGGTTTCGATACGCCTTCATCCTTAGCTTTCTCAGGCAGTTTTAAATAATTATTAGCAACTTCAAGATCAAACTGTAACACCTTTATCTTTTCTTCATACGCTATTTGATTCTTTTGAAACCACACCTTTTGTCTTTCTATCGCTTTTAATGCTAGTTTATGGGCTTCATTTTCAACATAGCATTCATCAAACTTAGGTTTCATAGCATCATACTCTTCTTTTAGTTCATTGTATCTTAGACTACAACCAAATATACAGCTTGTGTACCGAGATAGTCCCATCAAGGCAACCGATCATGCCTTTCATCCAAGTACACCTTGCCAAGAATCCAAGCTTATCGTAATCATGAGCTTCTTCATTTACGGTTCATGTGCGTCCAGCTTGACCTGTTTCATCCATGGTGAGAAGAGCTGCGTGAAGTTCCAGCTTCCTTGCTGGAGCTGATAGGGAAAGGTAATTAGCTCCATCTCCACTTTTCCTGCCTTTGCATTCCCTTGAGAAATGCCCCATCTGGTGACAAGTGAAACACTTGACTTTCCTCCTGTCAAAGCGTGCTGGTTCCTTTCCCTTGAAAGCAAACTTCCTTCCGCACTTTCTTCAAACCTTTGATGTCCACTGACAGCAATGCCACCTGCATTTTCAGCTTCATTTCCTCCATTTCAAGTGGGTCCAACTGATCAAAGTCTTCATATGCAAGATACTGCTGAGTATCATAGTCAAGCAACAAAATGAATGAAGAACATCCTCCATCACACTACTAGACCTAGCTTGAGAACATGGTGGAGAAGGACGAGGGTTAAGTGGTGGAGGGGGGGATGAAGATGATGATGGAAAGTAGTTGGAGCTCAGAGATGATGGAAAATAGTTGGAACTAGGAGCTTGCACCATCATGTTGGAGTGAGATGTCCCAACAAAAGCCGCATGGCCGCATCTAAGATGTACGGTAGGAGTTCTGACATCGTGTTCAAGGGTTCTCGAGTCTGTTATATAGCTCATCAAAGGTAAGCATATCCAGTCCTCCTTTAGCCTTGAGAGCAATACTTACATGTAACCATGATGGAGGTAACGATCGAAGGAACTTTGAGTTGCTATCATTATCCGCTTTGCACCCAACCGGTTTAGTCTGACTCAAGATCCTATGGAACCCGTCAGTATCCTTTGTGAATGCCTTCTTCTTCGAGATATTGAAGTCCTGAAATTGTTGTCTCAAAGATGGACTTCCTCATTCTTTTTGATTCTTCATTTCCACCGAACCTTGCTTTGAGAGCCATCCATATGTCCTTTGCATCATCCATATGATGAAAATCACATGATGATCTTCTCGAATGGCTTGAAGCGTAATGGTCTTTACTTTATGCTCTCTCTGCATAGCTAGTACCTCTTCAGCAGTTTTTGGTGGAGCCATGATAAATTTCCCACCCCCGGCAGGATCATCTTCTTCAAACTGCTTCTTTCTTTACAACCTCCTACAGATTCCAATCAATATTGGAAATCCAGTTTTCCATCTTCATAGCCCAAAGTTCATATTCTTCCTTTTTCAAATAAGGAAGTTTACCATTACCGTTGAGAGACCGAGCTGCTGCATGGAAGTGGTGTTGGTGTTGTTTGTGTTTGGCTTCAGTTTCATTATCGGATCCGTGCATGGTGAATGAACGTTCTTAGTATCGTAGAGACTTCCCGAGGCTCTGATACCACTTGTTGAAAACACAAAGACCTTGATAGATCTTCAAGCACTCGGAGATCGTTAGTGTTGCCTATGTAATCACAAGCAAACTAATAGAAGATCTCTACAACTCAGATTTTGTAGCGAAAGTAAACACAAGTTATAATAACTAAGAACTCTTTGATCCTCTATGGATCTTTTGATTATAGAAACTCTATGTTTCAGATGTTTATACAAGACTTGAAAGACTTGAGAAAAACTTATCTATTACAAACTATAATGGTTTCTTATATAGGCAAGAAACCCTAAAGAGCGTTGACAATTTACGCTCCTAATACTAACATAGACTAAGCATGCATCTAGACAAGCATGCAACTAATCATATTGTTTTGTTCATCATATTGTTTATTCCGATTAAGCTCTACATAATACGGCGCCAACCTATCTTTAATACGCCGACTTTTACTCTATTCCGAGCTTATCTCCTAATGCAGTAACGCACTTTCACAGAACACAATATCTGCTTTATCATTTTTGTCAAGTATAACTTCACATAATCCATTCTTCTTCTCAGAATCTCTTCTACAGTAATCTTCGCAGAATCAGTAGTTTACCTTAATTCCCAACATTCTGCTACATCCATTCAAATTCATGTTCACAAAGTCATCCTGATGATGAGTATGATTCAATAGATGAGGTACTACAATTTCTAAAGACATTAAAGCAGAAATGGATGGAATTCCATGCTTCAACCTTTCCGGTTAATCAACCCGGTAAGGATCAGGGTGTCACTGTCTCTACAACTGTTGAAATGAAGCAACCACAACAACAACTTATACAACCGCAAGAAGAAAAGCATGGTGAAGATGTGGAAATATATGACGAAGGAGATTATGATCATGATAAGGATGAAAGATTCACTGATGATAATTTGGTGGTTGAAGAGAAAAGAGGCAAAAGAAGCTGCTAGAGCTGAGGAGGAAAAGTTAAAGAAGGAATCGCATAACTACATAGTTGACAATCCTATACACAAACCTCAACAGTCAGAACACCTCTTGACACTACCACCAAACCCAAATCATCATCTCAATCATCACCTCCATCAACATAAGAAACACCTATGTCAACAACAAAATCTCATAAGAAGGCAACTCCATCCAATGATTCGATAAATGGTTAAGCAAGTTATCACCACTACACAACAAGCTACACAGCCTACCACCATCCGATCAACCAAGGATTCAAAACCACACCACCAACGGAGAAAACTGTTGATCACTTTACATACACTGGTGGTGAGGATCACGACATACCCGAGCCCTAACCAGAACCTCAACCGAAATTTAAATCAAGTACATTATCAAGACTCCTTGTTTATACGCTTCAAATCAAAGAGCGTATTGAAGTTCTTCACCTCGGGGTCGAATCTTACCTAAATTCTACACTTCATCGAATCAATCAAGAACCTCAAGACAAAATCGCTCATAAACACAAGTTTGAGTTTGTCTACCAAAGTGAAAATCATCATACTTGCTTCATGGCTTTCGATGAAATTCACTAAGTTCTAAGACCACCCTCGAGATGGTTCGATATGAATTGTCATATCGATTGAAGGACATTGAGTTGGGTATAATTCAGACGAAGAGATGGAATTCAAAGGATCGCAAGGATGTTCGTTGATTAATCACTAGGATTGATGAATGTTTGATTCATTGGGATCAGATGCACGTTGGAGAGCTATGTGGGAGGATGACCAAACTTTCCGATTCTCGACTTTCCAACGTCCCCTCGAAAGTAGCCGATCGCTCTCAGAATCATTGGGTATTCTCTTGATTGTGATTTTACTTGTTTGATTATTGCAATGGCTTGTACACACATTACAGTGTACAACCCGCATTTGTAAATAAAGGACCCCGTGGTACGCCTGCCACAATCCTTATAAAAGGAGCTAAAGCTTCTTACTTTTGAGTAAAACCTATCAAACCTTTCATTTTTCAAGGTTTTGCTCAAAAGAACAAGTACTTTCCCTTATGACTTTCAAAACCTCAACCGCTTATATCACTTATTGAGGGAGTACTTGAATTAAAACTTTGTTCAAAAATCGTTCACGCGTTGGTCATTCTTCCCGTAACACTCGAAATGGTCATATTTATTCTCAACTTTTCAAAAATAACATCATATATGCCATTTTTGAGGGGGAGAAAATTAAGTGATAAGAAATATGTTACGTCAATGCAAATGAATCTTTGTGCTATAGAATTAACCCATGAATTGATGAGATCTTAACTGCTAGTAACTCGAAAATACTTGTCCGGGACGGGTAATAATTTCAAGCTAATTCGCTAGTGATGTAAACGTGTCTCGCAAAGGACTTGTCTGAGTAGAATGTACCATTCGAGAAACTCTTGGTAGACATGAACTCGACGGGTTTGACAACCTTGCGAGGATTGTCTACACCTTCAAGGTAGTTATTAGAGCTAATTGTCACCTAAAAGTCGACAATGAAACTCTTTAACTATGCCACGTGAACTTGTCTCACGGGAATGTCTATCTTGAGTTGATCAATTCAAAATGTGCGCTTTTCCTCATGTGGCATTTTAACCGTTAAAATACTTAAGCACATGTGGAGGGGGAGTATTTATGCAAAATCTTATCTCAACAAGTGGTACTAAAATGTTTTTCATTCACAAACACTTTGAGAGATTTCTCACAACAAAGGGTTTTATGGCAACATAGGTTAGTCATGGAGTTATAAGGTGACTAAGGTTAGGAATAACTGTCTTATGATCCGCCAGAGCCGGATGGATCTACCCAAGGACACCACAAATAGTTAGTATTTAGAAGTCCTTAGGTATGATTATAAAAAGGGAGAAAATGAGAATAAAGAAGGAGTTGAAGAATTAAAAAGAAAAGTAAAGAAAAAGGGTGAAAAGAAATAGCCCTCCGCATTATTCAACTTAGGGCGCATAATCGGGTTCAATTCATACGCTACTAGTTGTCACTTAGTGACGCTGGTATTGAAGATTAAAAGTCGTCATGGACCCAGTGACGCATGCACTAAACCTTCTTAACCACTCAAGTTTCTCTCAACAGAAACTTCATTTGTGATCCTCAGTGATTGAATGGAAACTCCTGCCAGGGTCAACATCAAACAGCCTTGACAGCAGGTCGCTTCGGCAACTCCCCGTGGATTGCGCTTAGTGGTCTCAAACGGTCTATAGTCGTGAGGTGATGCTTCGGTATACCTCAGCGACTCATCTGAATCGTAGGTGTACTTCGTTACATCGTGTTATCTCACTTGTGGGACTCCGATTCAAGAACGGCCTTTGTAAGAATTAGAGTTGTGTTTTCACACTATCCTGTTAACACTCTCGAAGTTCAAACTTGTAAGTGCCGGAATCCGCTTATTACTAACCGCTTTTATGTTTTCTTCTTATGGAAGCTCTGGAGCGGAATGATCGTGCGGATTCTTCTCATGTTCACGCCAACATCATCACTAATGGAAGTTCTATCTAAAAGCAACACAACAGTCAGAATGATTCTTCGTCAAATCAAAGAATCTACGAAGTTAAAGACTTAAAGAACTTCATCAATACTGAATTCCAACGTCAAAGAGCGTGTGAGCATGTTGAAGAATGACGTGGAGACACCGTAGCGCAAAGCGCACTGATGCGATAACAACATACTATCACCTTCATCACAAAGAACAATGATTAAAGAACAAAGTTAAAGATGACGTCAAAGAATAAATGTTCAAAGAAAACTATCTCGCTACACTAGGGAGATGGTTCAAATCAAGTCAATTCTTCTCACAAGAAAGAAGAATGTCAGAAGACGTCAAAGCTACTATTACATCAACGCCTTCACCGTTTTTCATCACCAACACTTGAGTGTTTGTTACTCATATGTAATAACACTTGAGGGGAGATTGTTGGAATCACTCCTAAACCTTATTCAAGTGTTAGTTACTCATATGTAATAGTTAGCTTATTATGGCCTTTATGTTTGTTATTAGCCTTAAGCTTATGTAGAAGGCCCATGAGCTTAGGCCCAAGCCCATAGGAGAAAGGAAGGGACTAGGAGTGTTGCCCTAGCTTCCCTCCTATAAATACTATGTAATAACCCTCACTTGAGGGTTGGTTGTTCAATTTATTTCCTTTCACATACATCTACGCATAACCGGTCATTGTATTTCGTGTGTGTGTGTTTGGTTTATTGTTCAATCGCCTCTCTATCTTTCTATTAAGCTTGTGTTGTAAATCTAGTGACCTAACAGTACACTTTTAAGGGGTCATTTAAGACCTTAATCGCCCATTTTTATATCCGTTACTGCTTAATTTCGTTCCTTTTCACTTTTTAGGTCTCTTGGAAGCAAAATGCTAGAATGATGCATTTTTAGACGAAAAGGAGTGAATATATGAAGAAAATGGCTAAGTCAAGATCGAAGACACTCACTGCTGAATTTGAAGCTGACGGCGTCACAATCCGAGGGCGACGCCGTCCCTCTCTACGTAATTAAATTTGTGACGACTCAGTAGACTTTTTGCTAATTTACACCTGACGGTGTCAGGCTTTGAAGAGGAAAGGCGTCACTCACAAAATCTACTCCAGACGCCCAAGATCAAAGACTCAGACGACTTCGCTACTAAAGACTGACGGTGTCACACATCTCAACTAACGCCGTCACAAGCTGATCAAGACTATCACAACATGCACGCGAAGTAGCTGATACTGTTTTGGCCGTAACTTTTGCATACCAACTCGGATTTAGGTTATTCAAAAGCCCACGCGACCGGAACGAGAAAATCTATAGGTTGGTGAAAAATTCTTCATGACGCCGTCACTCTATAGATATGACGCCGTCAGCATTTTCCGACAGAAAATCTGCCTATAAATAAAACATTATAACTTCACTTTTTGTAGGCTCTAAACCGTAACTCCGATTCCAGGGTTTAGATAGGTGTTTTTCCAGCAACTTTGAAGGTTTCAATCACTCCAAAAACATCTTGTAATGGTTTGTTGATTATATCTTAATCCATATATTTAATTTATCATTATGTCTATCCCATATTTGATTGATTGTGTGTATGCTTGGATGTTTAACATGTCCGGCTAATTTACTTGTGTGTTTGCTTAGATCTATGAAACCTAGTTATTAATTATTTATTGTTTGTCTGATATCTTAATTGTAATTGGCTTAGGAGTGCATGAAGCCATCATTGTGTTTTTAATGCTTGATTAATCTTTGTTGAACATTCGTTTATAGTTACTAGTGGAATTGTAGGTTGAACATCCAAAGATAACCTTAGTGTTAAGTTTATGAATCCTAGAGATTTCGTAGTCATTAACCTTAGGTAGCTTCAAAGAGTTAGGGATAAAAGCACACCCTACGACTTTAGAAGACACAACGCGTTAAGAATAAGGACGTGACAATTCAACCATCAATAAAAGGTAACTAGGGAGTAATAGTATCTAGGTAGACACATCTTTAATCATCATACGAGCACACTTCAAAAGGACATAGACTACCCTTAGTTTAGATAATTAGATAGTAGATTAATCGGTAGAAGTACCACCCCCCAAATCCAAACCCCAAGATTTTACCTTTAGTTTCTAAAAAAATTTAAAAAGATAAAAAAAATAATCTTCATCAACCTCAACCTTAGCGTAGTAAATTTCTCACTAGCATTCCTATTCCCCTAGAGAACGATATCAATCCCCGAGGCTTACCCTAATACTACACTACAACGATTAGGTTCACTGCCTAGGTGGTTGAAAAACTTGCTCGAAGAAAAGGAAGTTTCCTTCTACCCCGAACGCGCGTTGTACGCGTATCAGTGATCAGTTGGTCAAATCGCACAAGCCAAGAAGGGTCGTCAGTTGGTCAATTCTTACCCTTCCCACTCAGTCTAACTACTTAGGGTTAGTTGGTCATATCTCATAGGTAACTAGCCATTACCGCCATTCAAAACTACCGAAACAAGGGTAGCTACTAACAAACTATGCATGCATACACTAGAAAAAATTATACGAAAGCAATGTAAACATAAACAAAACAATTAAGGAATCATAACTAGGCTAGCACCATAGGTGCTTAGCCGCTCATATTAACTAAAACAATCGATTCAATGTTTAACATTACAAAGTACATGAATTGAAATTAAAGAAATGATAAAATGCTAATGCTTATCGTAGGGGAGTGATTTCTCCTTTGGAGATGGCTCCGTATGCTCCCTAAGATCTGCCTTCAACCTTCTACTCACGTTCTCTGAATTGGTGCGTGAAGTGGATGAATAGAAATGATGGAATTTGGGCGGTATTTATAGGCCAGATCTGGTTACGGCGTAACTTAAGTTAAGAGTTACGCAGTAACATCCATTTCTTCGTAATTTGCTCTGGAAAAGCTGGTTACGGCGTAACATCATAAATGAGTTACGACGTATCTTCAATAAATCATGATTACGCCGTAATTGTGGAATTAGTTAAGTCGTAGCTTGCAGCGGCGCGGAACCTCATTTAACCTAATTAGTTACGGCGTAATATTAGGATGGAGTTACGCCGTAATCTTCCATTTAGTTGGTTTTCTGATCCACGCTTCTGTTACGGCGTAATGTGAGAGGGGAGTTACGCCGTAACATCTTCAAAATGAGCATACTATCATATATCTTCAATAAACTCTCCAAATCCGTGTCTCATTAGCTCCAATGCTCGTAATTTACCTGAAAGTGAAATATAAAGGAAAACAAGCCTAAATCCATATAAATGATATAAAATACGAGCATTATCGAGGGAAATTGACAATTAAAATTCAGGACTATTTGATGTTATCAGGTTGTGTGAAGTCATCTGAGTTTATTGGAGTGTTTGGAATCGGTCTTGGCTACGTTTGAATTTGGATTGTTAGATTCTGCAATTTTGGGTCATGTTGTGAATTTGGATTTGCTTATTCCCGAAAATTATGTTTTTGGAAATGTTACAGACGCCTCCACCCCAAGCCTTATCTTCGATCGATGTTGTTCCATCGATGTCGCTCCCTTGATGTTGTATCTTACGCTTTGTCAATGCGTATGCTTTTAGCTTAACTGTTTGGAACCATTGACATTTACTTGTTTTTGGAATTTGATTTGATATCGATTAGTAATCAGATTTCCTTTGGAATTATGACTCTGGATTAAAATGTTGTGCTCTTCTGCGTTAAATATTAAGTGCACTACTGAGTCAATTGATTGATTGCTAGTAGTAATTAATCCTCTTTTTGCAGAGTCGTACTCTGAGCTCGCTAAACTCTCCTTTCGACAGAGATTTTATGACCGACAGAACCCTTAAGACTTTAAGGAGTAACTTGAACCGCGATCCTTGGGGCTGACGCCTAATCCTTCATTTATCTCTCGAGAATATCGTTATCTTTACTACCTCCTTATGAGGTATTGAGTCGTACCGTTATTGCCTTGCGAGTTGTTTTCAATTTTCGCCAGACCATTTTGTGGCCATCCTACAAAATGTTTTACTAAACAGTCATGAAATCAAAAAATTTGACCGTATTGCTATTTTATAAACAATAAATTTATTTTCCTACTACTCTAAACTATTTTACAAAACCTTTTATAAACTATTTACTCATTTGGAAAGTATTTTATGCTACTACCTCAAAAGCTGAACAACTAATATTTTCTTTTGTAACCAATGTTGCAAAAATCGGTCAACTCGGCCGATTAATCGCCGATTAATCGTTAATCGGCCGAGTACCTTTTCGATTTTTGAAAATCGGACTAAAAATCGGCCTAGGAAAAAATTGACACTAAGCAGTCAAAAAAATCGGCCGAATCGGTAAAAAATCGGCCAAATCGGGCAAATAGGTCATTTTAAAAATAATAATAATTTAGGCATTCTACTTAATTTGGAGATCGTATATTTCATTTATAATGCACAATGAGCATCATAATCAGAATTTGAGCCTTTTATTGAGGTTTGGAAACATAGCAGGCTTGGAATCCGTTAAGATTTTTAGTTTTGTCTCCAGAAATACCAAAATATTACAGGAAATGCCAATCCGATTAATCACCAATTAATCCCGACTTGACCGATTACTCGCTGCAGGGTGGTCGACCGCCCGACTACCGATTCACGATTTTTGCAACATTGTTTGTAACTAAATCAAACTTTATGAGTGAATCCTACACCTTTGCTTGAAACTATAGATAATCAGCTACCAAGTCTCGACATTGTCTCATCATTGTACAAATTACCCCATTCTTCCATATGATAAGATTCCCTTATTGGTTGCCCTTATCATCACCTCTTCTGAGACATTACACTATCAAATGACTTGAATTGAATCGCGAGGACGCGATTCCTTTTAAGGAGGGTAGACTGTAGCATCCGGTAATTTTTCAAGAGCCTATTTTAATACTAAATTATATTTATTATTATTTGTTTTTCATTTTGTACTTCCCGAGCCAATTTGATCTTGAAAACGAGAACTTTATCGTAAAACGTGAGAAACTACGCATTGCGCGCGTACTGACGACCGTAAACTCATTAAACTATTTAAATTTTATTATTATAATAACTACGAGAAACGATCATGTGAATATTCGTTTTAATTGTAAAAAAATATTTTAAAAATGATGGCGTAACTCTCGTATCTTGAATCTACCGTTTGTTAGTCTAACTGAATCCTGAGCTGCTAAACTCAAAAGATTGCCTAAATTACAACTTCAGCCCCTGCAGTTAATATTACCCCACCGACCCTGAAGTTTCTAGGTTTACATAACTAGTCCTTGTGTTAATATAAAAGGAAAAATCTAGGGTTTCACTCATCTGTTAATACTTCCCACTTCTCCTCTCATCATTTTTCGGCCACCAAATCTGGCACCGTCGCTGTCTCTGGCCACCTCGCTGCTGCTCCACCACCTCAGTTCCATCACTACCACCGCCACTATTGTAGGCGAGGTTCGCATAGACCGGGTTTAGTTGTGATATTTGGGTCACACATAAGGTTTAATAGTAGTGTTTGTCCGTGAGTAATACCACCGTCACAGCATCACTGTGGCCTCCATCTCCTTGGTCTCTCATTTCTTTTCCTCTCTCTCAACACTGGGTAAGTCGACCCATGACTATTCTTGTTTTGTTTTTTGTGTGAATGAATTCGATTGTAATCGTTTGTGTAGTTTTCGTAGAATCAAAGATCGATTTAAAATCATTTTTGTTATATTTTTTTGTGTGGTTATGGATCTGTAACGAGGTGTTTGGTTAAGGTAATGGAACGAGTCAACTCACCGAGTCAACTCAGTGAGTGAGTCGACTCAGTGAGCGAGTCAATACATCTCGTGTGGTAATGAACTGTGAAAAGAGTGTTAGTTTGGATCGTTGTATGTATAGGTCGGGTCGAGACTCATCCGAATCGCGTTTGGGTCATAGATTTAGTATCGGGTTGTGTAAGATTTGGTTATTCTTTTCGTTTCCATACTATTGTCATGGATGGAGTTTGGTCTCAATCCGAATTTACGATTTTAATTGGTTTGACTTAAGTTTATGAACTAGCTTACTCGTCCTAAAATGTTATCAGTAATACATGTGTAATCTATTGAGTGATATTTGTTTACTCTCAGTTTGGATTCGGATTTGCTTGGTGCACGACGGCACCACATGGGTGCTGGTTTTTGGTTTGTGTCGATTAGATTAGCAACCCAAGTAGGTAGAATATCTTGCTCTTTGAGTGTCGATAACACCACGGGGGGTGTTTTTTTTTATGTTGCTTAATTGTAATAACAAAAAAAAAAGTAACTAGGGTGTGTTGTTTGTTTATTATTGCTCGGTTCACAAGAGTGAGCCGAGATGGTGCGTGTTTGATTGCTTAGCTTTGGTCACGAGATTTACATAAAAACACATGGGTATTTGTTTGTTTTCAACTAATTAGGTGTGTTTGGTCTTGTATCAAGGGCCAAAGCCCATTGTTGAATGTGTTGAGTTAAAATTTATATTAGTAGAATAATTTTTTTGGTTAAGTAAATGTCTACCATTAATTGGATATCAGTTAACGGATTTAATGCGGTTACTAAACTATTGTAACTTGGTGAGATTTGGTACGTCTCGGATAACTGTAATTAATAATTGATATTAGAATTTACGGGTACTTATATTGGATTTATATATATATATATTTATATATATATATATATATATATATATATATATATATATATATATATATATATATATATATATATATCTTGGACAAGTGAACCGTATGGAATAAATTGAACTATTTGGACTCGAGACGGATGTGATATACTAGACTCTACTCGTAATGGACCAAAAAAATGCCATATAAAACTAATAACGAGTTATAAAACCCGATAAATAATAAATAATCTAAAATTTGATTAACTATTAATACTAATTAGTTAATTTATTACTGAATCTTGTTGGATTAATAAACACGAACACATGTTGAATTATAAACTTTTCGGGACATATTGTTTTGGAAATCTACTTTTAGTAAAGTCTATTGACTTGGAAAGGTTGTATAAACGGACGCGTCATGCCGAAATTTATAAAACTTTTAAACTTATAATTTTATTTGAAAACCTTATATTTCTATAAAACCCGATAAGAACCTAGATATATGTTTTTATTAAATTATGAAATCTTCATTATTAATTTGAGTTTTCTTATAAAACCTAATCGGCTTTCCTAAACTATCTAGGTTTACCGGGTACATGTCTGAAACTCTACCAGTTAATTACTCATTACTTATTTGCTATTGATACTTACTTGTTTAGTTTCTTTTATATGTTTTATTTCTTTGGCATGTGTTCTTGAGTCTTGGTCAATATTCCTTGACTATTCCTTATAATGTATTAAGATATATATTATGTCTTGGTGTAAGTTACGTTTGGCGTAAGTGTAGGTCGATTCCATGTTTTCTTACCACCAAACGAAACATTAAAACTAAACTTTTGAGATATTTGATACTTGATTTTTGAAATATTTGATACGAGTATTCCACTAAAACTAAGACACGTTGTCTTTCTGACATTATTTTACTTTAAGTGACGTATTCTGAGATATGCCATATACTAGTAGGTTGTGCCAATGACGTACCATTGTGCATGTAATTCTTGATACCGTGTGCTTGCACTTCTTAATACTGTTGTGTACTTGTACCTCACTTCTTGATGTCAGTCATGATTCTTGCGTTACTTCATTTGAGGTGAGTTTATGGCCCCTACTTTAGTTGTTTTGAAAACACTTTTAGGGGAGAATACATGCTTGTTTTACTAAATTCCAATATTTGCAAATGACTTGATTCTTGAAAACTTTATGTACTTCACTAAATAACTAGTTCGGTTATTAGAATATTATTACAATAACAGTATTTATTTCGCTATTCTAAATTCATATTATATTATTTTAGACAAGCTTGTGTGCGGATGTATTTGCGTTAGGTGCACTAGTGGTTTGCTGTGTGGAACATTCTGTGTGGTACAAAACATTGTGTGGTATTTTCTTCATAGTTCTTACGGTGTGGTAGAATCCCACATAGCCATGAAAAGTACACACGCTTTAGCTCCAGCTGGTAGGCTACGTGTTGATTACATATTGGTTATATGATTCTTTTGTGGTTGGATAACAATTATTACTGCTTGCCCTATGCTTTACTATTACTTACACACTAGTCCTATATTGTTTACCAATGCACAGCAAAACTGATTTACTACTTTATTTCAAACCTATGAACTCGCCAACCTTGTGTTGACATTTTTAGCATGTATTTTCAAGTTTAAGGCGACAACTTATTTTGGAGGCTTTTGGCATGGTCATAGGATACTCTGACATTTTTGGGACCGCTTTATTATTATTATGGGTCTGTATTTCCGTATTTTTTTTTTAATAATGTAAACTTTATACCTTTGTTTATGAAGTTTCTTAATATAAAACCGTTGTTCTATACTTTGTGTTGTGATACCAATTAGTAGCACCCCACGATCCGAATGCTTCCGCTGTACCAAATTTTGGGGTGTTACAACATTCGAAGGGACTAAAACACGAAAGTAGATGCTTTGAGCAAATGGGCTTCAATGACATTCTAGAATCTAGCAAAAGAAGTGTTAGTTGAAAAAAATAACAAGGAGGTCGATTGAAAAGAAATAAATTTCAAAGATAGAGGTCGACGAAGGAGAAAACTGGATGACTCCTATTTATGAAAATTTGGTGAGAGGATTATTACCAAAAGATTCAAAGAAGGTCAGGAAGATAAAGATGAAGGCTCCTTTATATCAAATAAGCAAAGGTAGCTTGTACATGAAATCTTTCTTGACCTCATGGATGTGATGAGTTGGTCCCAGGAAGACCAAATAACTCATACAGGAGATATACGAAGGATCATGCGGTTTCAACACATGTCCCTACAAATTGATTGTAAGAGTCAGCAAGTTAGGTTACTACTGGCCCTTGATGCACAGAGAGGTTATAGAAGCTATGCAAGATTGCACAAATTTCCAAACACACTCACTAGCAATGAAGACACAAAACACGAGTAAGACTTTAGTAGCCAACACCTGGCCATTCTGCCACTGGAGCATTCGTGTAGTCAGACCCTTGACTATAACTCCCAGAGGTCTAAAATTTCTAGTTGTTGCTATAAAATAGTTCACAAAGTGGGAATGCATAACCTCTCTGGGAATGCATAGTATGCAGGTTCGGAGTCCCCCACACGATAATAACGACACATGATAAGCAGTTCACAGAAGGGACCTTCCACGAATTTTGCACAGGTTTAAAGATACATCAATCTTTCTCACCTATTAAAGAGCACGTGGAAATTACGAACTACATTGAAAGGCGTCTTGCTCGAAGCCAACAAGAATGGGCTGATGATCTCCCAAAAGTGGTGTGGACACATCGAATAACACCGCGCAATAACCAACAAGAAACACCTTTTAACATTACCTACGGTTCAGAGGCAGTCATCCTAAAGACTACGAGTCATATTACACAGTCCACCACCATGGATGAAAGTGGTCTGGATGTTTATAAGGAAGTTTCTTTGATCAATGAAGCTTATTACAAGAACAAGCTCCATAGTTTTCACAAAGGAAATACCAGGCCTCATACCATTGATCCAGGATAATACATTCTTCTAATATTACAACGAGAAGGACCTAAAAGTTATTCCAGGGAAGGACCTTATATAGTCATGAATATTAACAGAGATGTGACTTGTGGAATAACTACGGCTACAAGTCATCAAGTGGATCATATGGCGAAAGAATCGAACCTTCGTAAGTTTTATATGTAAAGTTTACTTTATGGTTTCTTTCAAAGTCATTGTTCAAAGACTACATTTTGCCAAGGGAAAATTTCTAAAGTGTAGCAAACCAAGTATTCATACTAAATGTGATGTAAATCTTCCTACACTATCAATAAAAGTAATGAATTCCCGTCAAATCTCTTGTGTCGTTATTTTACAACAAAGATTTGACTAACCAAGTGCTTAAAAGTTTCAATTTTTGAGAGGGTGATGAAGGACCACACTTGAGCCCTACTCACACCCATTAAATTCACGTTAACTTCCCAAAGGTCTTCAGAATAAAACGTGTGGGCAAAAACGGAGCGGGTTGCAACCCTCTGTTACAAGCGAAGGAATGCTTGAAAAAACCTTGGTGACTAATTTACAATCAAAAGGGCTACACTTGAGCCTTAGTTTGTAGAATCAAAAGGTATGAAATACGACGAAAATTAGGGGCTATGAGCCTCAATACAATTATGCCCCACAAAGGAGGTAATATATGATAACAACAACGATGTTGCTTACACTAACATTGTCTTTGGCCTACACGAGCCATACACATACGAAGATAAATTGTTTAAGGCCTATAGCCTGACAGACATAAAGTTAAATTTTTTAAAGCAGGTACACACCACCCGCAAGGCCAACTTATTACCAACATGGTGACCTTCAAACCGGAGTTGCAGAATCAGGATTGGTTTTGGAGGCTGGACCAAGAGAAGCCAGCATAGATGGAGCAGATATTTTGGAAGGGGCTGGCCTACGGAGCACCTTGTGCTTTTTGGAGAGAAGTACGCCGCAGGATCCGTTGTTGCTTCGCTGAGGAAAGAATAAGTTGCAGTTGTATAATCATTCCCGGCTTTATCAAAATCTTTCTTATGAGAAGCATGATAGCCAGGAGCCTTGGCAAGGTCAAACGGCTCTTTCATTTTTGCAAATTCCTCAAAGGCAACACACCTACCATGGCGAATCGCAGCAGTCATAAGCCGAGCCACTAGTTGCTCCACCTCATCACTTTGTAGTAGCTCCATCGCGATATAAGGAACAACCTTCGCGACAAGCTCCTCCCTATCATGATTGATGGCCTCTAGGTCCCGGTGTTACACCCCAATTTCCATGGTAATGATTTATTACTATTTTATACGCTTCCTAGTTGATTTATGTCACTTTTTATACACTTTGGTTTGTCAAAGGACCTCACATGAATTAAGTTATAGCAAAAGGACTAACTTTGAATTGGTCCTAAGACTAGGGACTAAAGTTGCTAAAGTGTGAAACTTTAAATTATAACAACCTGAATACTTCATTCACAAGTAAAAAATTTTCTAGAAGTCTTTGTTTCTCTCCATATATTACGATACAAGAAGTTAGGGTTTTGATCTTAATTTGAATTTAAGCAAGATTGAAGTTAGATATCACCTTATCTAAGCTCAAAAACCAATAAACTAGGGTTTTTCTCATCTTATTCAAGGTATAAATCACAACTTGTTCTCAAATTCGTGTGTTTTGGATTACTAGTTATGGGTAAAGCCTGTAGATTAGGCCTTTATGACAATTATAGGGTTATTGTGAAAATTTACATGATTATGTAAAAATATAATATTTAGAAATCATCAAGAGCCCTAGTAATCATGTATAAATGATTAGACAAGTGCTGGGTAGCCTATTTAGATCTCATAACACCATTTTGTGGTGTTAATTTTCAGAAATAGTGTTGGTATGATTATATAAGCCACGAAACAAACACCCCCTTATGGCTTATTCACCCTCTTACTGCTTATTATGATAAGCTTAATCAAGTTCCTAATAATTTCCATATAAATTATGTGTTCCTAGGTTATAAGAGTTAGCCGGGGAAGTCTTTAAGGGAGCTCATGTTCTATTCAAGCGTTTTCGCGGTAAGTAACATATTTAAGTGTAGAATCTGGTTCTTGATAACTCGTTAATGTGCCACTCTATTTGTGGTGCTCCCGTTCATGTTTACATAATATACTTGTGTTACGAGTTTATAGTGTCATAATTATACATTATGTGCTTAAATGACTTACATATGGAATGTTTACGTGTGATATATGTTAGACGGGTCAAAACAACCTCAAATGACTCGTTTTGATTTCGTTAAGCATTTTTAGCTTAAATATTACAATATTATTTGTATAGCATCCTAAGTGGATGACATGGCTAAATCAGCCATTCTTAGTGGATGATTTGCATAAGTATATGCATTGTGACCTAAAGGAAGGGTGTAGACGTCCTAAGTGGAAGATACATGTTATTATGTCATGACATGCTTCGAAATGGAGCCTAGATATTCTTAGTGGATGACCGAGCCTTTATTACTGTCTCATCTCGTATAATGGGACTTAGACATCCTTTGTGGATAATCAATGTGTATAAGCATCTCAAAGTCATGAAATATTTGACTTAGACTTCTTTAGTGGACGACTATAAGATTTCTAGTTATAATGAACCAATGCGGGTTCATGGCATCCTAACTGGACGACTAGTACAAGACCAAAAGCAAGTATTTATGGAATCACGGAGCAACGTTAGTATTATGTCATGTTATGTTCTTACTTTTTTTATGTTTACTCACTAAGCGTTTTGCTTATGTTGCTTCGTTATGTTTATTATAGGTGAAGCTAGTGGTAGTGCAGCCAAGGGTACGAAGACCGAGAACTAGACCTCGGTGAAATACTTTGGTATGAAGCCTTTTTCCTACACGCTCTCTTACTGGGAAACACCCTACGTTATTAAGTTGTGTATCAACTTTTAAAATTCATATTTGTGTACTAAACGAGTAGTTATGTAGTGTTTTCAAAGTTTAAAGGGGTGTTTGGCATAGTGTCATTCTTGCTCATATTGACCCATTTTTATCATGTACGGGTCAAGGCGAATGATGTATGTCATGTACAGTTTTTATGTTTTAATATAAATGTTGGTGTTGTGTTAAATTAGTCTATGTAACTTTAAAAAAAAAATAATAATAATAATAAAATCCCCACTTAGTAGGGCGTTTTAAGTTGGTATTAGAGCCAGATTTAAGGGATTTAGGTATATACTGTAGATGAGTACTTAAACTTAAACCTAGGCTCTATGGGACCTATAGTGTTAGACATGTTTCCACATTATTATGTAGCATCAGTATTAGTACGACATACATTGTTTGTATGTTAAACATATTACTAGTATTCATGAATTTAGTGTAATGTGGTAACGATAAGGACTTGGTTATCTGATGGAATTATTATAACGCCTAGACAACGTGGTAATAATCGTGTCACATACCGGGAACTTACCGGTATTATGTTACACTAAAGGAATGAAACCCGGTAGTAATATTAGCCTCAGACATATAAAATCTATACATTATGAATCTTGCAGTGACTCTCATTATTCCCTTATCGTGCAATATGTTTAACTTTCAGCGTAGATATGGATGAAAGACCTCCTGAAAGCTCGGAGTGGCTGACTCGCGTAGATTTACCAGAACAGGATAATTGGGAGCCATCCCTCGATCCAGCAGAAACATATGAGCATGATAATGCTCCTATTTCTTACTTTATGGCTTGACAGATAAGAGATATGATATCTCACGAAGTAGCTAAGGCACAGGAAGAAGTTATACCATATTATATAGAATGTCTCAGTAAGATCATAGCTCAGACTAACACGACAGAACTTGATCAGAAGCTGGCACCACGAGTTGCGCCAACTAAGGAAGTTACGTATACCGACTTCGCAGCTTGCAAGTCCCCGACTTACTCGGGAAAACAGGATCCTTTTAAAAGCCACAGATGGATCCAGGATTTTGAAGGGGCGTTTGCCACCAGTAAGTGCTGTAAATATACTTGAGTACATACTCGGCAAGGGAAATGACTGAAAAGACGTTTCGGAGGCGCTGACATTTAATTTTTGAAAAGACACCTTTAAAAGCCCGCCAAAAAAGACGCTATGAACGAGAAAGAATGATGCCTTATGCTCCGAAGTCCAGCATAACACATCACATTGGGGGCTTGATGGTGTACCCCATCTCACGGCTCGGAACCTAGCCTCCGATGCTGCAAATGTGGCATTAAAAGTGTTTGTTGGCGTAAAGCCCATTAGGCTTAAGTAAGAGAATCCGCCAATATACAAGAATCCAATCCTCGGAGCCCGAAGCTTCGAAGAGCTTTAGCCTCCGAGGAGATTGAGGCTCTGATAGTAAAAGACAAACAAAAATTTTTTTGGCCCGAAACGAATAACGGTTGTGCTTTATTCCCGCTAATGTAGACAACTGCACGTGGGCACGATCTCGGAACCTATTCTCGTAGCCTTTCTATTGGCCAAAGAGAATATGCTCACTCTCAGCCAATTCAGTTGAGACATGTGGCAAGACCTATAACATTTCTAGGGTTTGCCTATAAATAGCCGAATCATTCATCTATTTTGAGGTATGTCATTCACTCCATTTATACTTTCTCTCTCTAAAACTTGCCCCCAAATTCACGGATGACTTACTCTCACGCCGGGGTAGGTTCGCAAAACCTACTCTGCGCTCTGTCTAACCCAAACATGTTATTTGTCTTATTTCAAATCACCTAGATATCCTTTGAAGTATCCAACTTGCGTCTTAAGCAAGCTCTGATCCAAAAGGTGCGGTTTATTGCATGATCATGTACTTATTTGCACCAACAAACATGTGTAAGGTCCTCGTGATATTTCTAACAAAATATAGAAGTAAATATGCTATTTTTATCTGAAACAATAAAAACTAGCACTACATGACGGGCTACATCTTCACGAAAATATAAACCGGCTAGAACTTCACATGAAGAGGTGTCTCTAATTGGCAAGAATATAACACTCTTCATTAGACGATCACTATCACCAACATTTGATCATGCTGACGAGGTGTCTTTGGTAACATCGTGATCAAATCTATAGTAATGCGCTCTCATTTCCACATTGGAATTGCATCTCTAAAGACTGAAGATTTGGATATAATTTCTGGTGTTCGATTTGTCCTTGTAAACATGTAAGGACTGCTCACATACTGGCCACCAATATGGTCTCTAGGCATTATATTCTCACAACGATAATTCAAGTTTTAACTAAAAAACATAAGATGAAGCCATAAAATATTCATTTTGTTAATATAGCCTCGAGTCGATCGTAATATGGTCGTAATTTGCTTTCGTTAGCCTCTGTGACAACTTCTATCTATCATTGGTGAAAAATTTCCTTGTTTATGTTGAAAGAAAAACATTTCCCAAAATGGATTATGTGGAAGAACCGTCAATTCGTTGCATTTAAAAATAACAAAGTTACTTACGCAACTACTATCGTCCTCATATTATTTTAACTTAAATTCTTCGACCCCAATGCTTTGGTCCCCTCTATATCTCACTACATTCACCGATATCTTTTTACAATTTTCCATGCACTTACAAACAAACAAAGAAAATACTTTTTAACACTTATTTACTCAAGAAAATATCAAATGTTGATCTATGTTCAAAAACAAAAGTAACCCTTTAAGAATAACGGGTGTATATAATCGACTAATGTTCATAACTGACGTCATATAGCGTTATTGACTATATTTTCTCTCAACCATCATTCATTCGTCTTATGTTTTATCATGACTATTTTTTAAACAAAATTATTTTACTAACGATTTTAGTGAAAACAAGATAAATATCGTATGATTTGACTAATAATTACAATAAGAAAAACAATTAGGGAGGGGGTGGCACGACACATGGCACGTGACTACCACGTAGGAGGGATGTTCCCAAGAGGAACCTGGACCAAATGCCATTAGAATCCAAATTCCCAGATAAAGTAGTGTTTAATGTTTGTTTAAGAGTTAATTGCATTTTTGGTCCTTGTGGTATGGCCAAATTGCAGATTTGGTCCCTAAAACTTTAAAAGTGTACCAGAGTTCACCATTTTCAAGTTTTCGTTGCATGTTTGGTCCCTGGGTCCACACAGACTAAGGGTATTTTAGTCATTGATGTTGTCTTTTTCTTTTTCTATTTTCTTTTTAGTTTTTCTTACATAAATAGTCCCTGTGTTGGAAGGGTTTTACATATTTAGTCCATACACATTTTTTTTTTAATTTGCAAATCTTCTTCCTATGGTTTTGACCCGTTACGGGTTTGGTCCTTTAACCACTATTTCTGTTAGTTTGACCGTCAAGTGAATGTTTTTGTCCGTTGTTATACGTTTTCGTCTGTTTTTTTACGTTTTCATCCGCTTTTATACGTTTTCGTCCGTTTTTTTAAGTTTTTTTACGTTTTTATACGTTTCGTCCGTTTTTTTAAGTTTTTCTCCATTTTAGACGTTTTCGTCTATTTTTTTATGTTTTCATCCGTTTTTATACGTTTCTTTCCGTTTTTATACACTTTTGTCCGTTTTTTACGTTTTCATATGTTTTTCTATATTTTCGTCCGTTTTTATCCGTTTTTAACATATTTTTATGCGTTTTTATTTGTTTTTATACGTTTTCATCCGGTTTTGTACGATTATGTCCGGTTTTCTCACGTTTTTATTAGTCTTTATCCGTTTTTTTCCGTTTTAATAACGTTTTATGCGTTTTTGTCTGTTTTTATATGTTTTCATCCGGTTTTGATCTAATGGCTAATATAAGTTAACCAATTTTTCTAAAAAGTTCAAAAAAATTTCCAAAAATTTTTGAAAAACAATTTTTTGAAAAAAAAAATTTTGAAATTTTTTTTTGAAAAAAATTTTCGAATAATTATTTTTTCGAAAAATTTTTTTTGAAATTTTTTTCGAAAAAAAATTCGGAAAAAAAAATTCATAAAATTTTTTTTCAAAAAATAATATATTCAAAAATTTTCAAAAATTTTATTTTTCAAAAAATATTCAAAAATTTCAAAAAAAAAATTCAAAAAAAAAAAAAATTTGAAAAAAAATTCGGAAAAAAAAAATTTCAAAAAATTTTTTTCGAAAAAAAAAATATTCAAAAAAATTTCTGAATAAATTTTTCAAAATTTTTTTTTTAATTTTTTGAAAATTTTCGATTTTTTTTTAAAATTACAGTGTTGGTCCATTTATGTAATATTAATAGTTAAATAAATAATAAAAAAAAATCGGACTAAATCTATAGAACATGGCAAGACACAAGGATCATTTATGTAAGAAACTCAAAAGATGGACCGAAAAGAAATTAGGAAAAGAAGAAGACAATGGTATTTTAGTCATTTGATGTTGATCATGACTAAACATGCAACGAAAACTTGAAAATGGGGATCTTTGGTGCACTTTCAAAGTTTTAAGGACCAAATCTACAATTTAGCCATACCACAGGGACCAAAAATGCAATTAACTCTTTGTTTAATTAGTTGGAAAACATTACCCTTTTCTTTTCTTTTTTTTATCTCAATTAAAAATACTTCTTTTGCGTGCCTTCCCCATGTCAAAGATGACAAACCCAACTTTTATTTATTTATAATGTCTCTCCTTCCAATATCTGTGTCTATCACTAATTATTCAATTACGTGTTTCCACAGTTAGCTAGCGGATGAGTGCAATTTAATTGTACATTGCTTCGCTTACTTTATGCCTTACAACACGTAGGTTTCACAAATAAATTATACATGTTTCTCTATGCAACAGAAGATAACTCATAATTGTACTAAACTGTTGGTAAAAACACCATAGCGGGAAGCTAAGGTTCAAAATAGAAAAGAATTGTTACGTAATTTGATATCAAGATACCAAACTATTAGTAAACCATGTCTTCTAATCTATGTAATAAAACACACACTCAAAACTCTTACTACTCCAGTTACCATGTAGTAGCTAGTAAGTTTTAAAACTCTCAATCTCTGGTAAAAACAATAATAATGAAAAAAGGTAATCGGTACTGTAAGCTTTAAAACATTGGAGATAAATTGAAATGAAGATTTTCCATTTCTCAATCTCTGGTCTACTAGGTAAAAAGACTTCCAACTTGAACGTGAACAATCACTAGTTAATAATATTTCCAAATTAATAAACGTGAACAAATCAATAGTTAAAAATAGATTTCCACAATAGATCGTGTACGATCACTGTGAAGGGTATATGGTTGGGGCGGCCAATGTATGATGAGTGGAATAGCGAGGAGTGAAAGATGAACCTGCTTGGTCCACTCAATACATTGGCATGGAAGGTTTGGTTGGTCATCATTGAGGAAGTGCGTTTCCAGACAGTTGAAGCCTTTCTAGAGAAGGAAATGTAGACTCTTTTGGCAGAGCCCCCTAATGGATGGGTCATGGGTTCCTAGTGAAGCCATACGCCATTTATGTCCTTTCTATTGTGGTTGCAGGTTGAATGGATTGGATGGAATGACGATGTGGAAATATAGCTAGATGGTAGGTGCAAAAGAAGGTGAATTGAGAGACAATTGGCATGGTTCACTCTATTGTGCAATTTTTTTTTTGAATATCTCTGTGTTGACAGAGAAAAGTGTGAATGTGGTTTGATATTGGATGCAGGAAAAGTAGTACAAAAATTTTGTATGTTCAGTTTTAGAATAAGTGAAGTTGTGTATTTGGATGGGTGATGTCCATTTCAGTTTAGAGAATATTTGTAATTTGTTGTTTGTCAAATAATATAAAAAGAAATAATAATAATAATAATAATAAAAAAAAAAAAAAAAAAGCTATGACCCTTTATTATTATTATTTTCTTTTTCCTATTTTTTTGGAAGAAAATATGACAAAAAGTTCATTTAAAACATACACCATTGGTTAATTGTGGTCACGGTGGATAGAGCTGCAAGAAGCTAGTGACATAGAGGAGGTTTGACCCTATGGCGCGAGCCAACCAAACCCAATGTCGTGTTTTAAGTTGTTGCGCCTTGGTGGCCAGCTAAGTTATACGTAATTTTTCTTTAATTTTTTTGATTTTTTGCCTTTTTGGTAAGTGTGCACGGTTTGGTGTGGGTTGGTTTTTGGCTAAAACCGAAACCGAACCAAAATATTCAGTTTTTATAAAACCTAAAACCGAAAGCATTCGATTTTTGGCGGTTCGGTTTTTTTGATTTATTATCGGTTTCGGTTCGATTTTTCGGGTTTTAACCATTTTATATTTGGGTGTAGCCAATTTATACCAACAAACTTGATTTTCGTAAAAAAATTGTTATTTTTCTTCAATTTTTTTGTCAATTTAAGCCTAATAATGTTTATTTCATAATTCTATAATTACACAATTATAGATGAAACACACACATGCAAGTGAACTTACACATAATATGATCATTATCACACAAGTATTGCTCTATTGTAAAGTATTGTAAAGTATACACACGCACACGAAAAACAAACATATAAATGTTGAGATAAATATATTATAATCCACCTTCAAAATTATTATGAATTTATAAATTAGATTTGTTTAGTTATTCATTTATATTATATTAGTTATATACTATTATATAATAAAACGGTTTGGTTTGGTTTTTACGCTTCGGTTTTTGAACGAAAACCGAAACCTAACAGAACTTTTCGGTTTTTGAAAAATAAAAACCGAACCATCGTTTTTTAGTTTCGGTCGCTTTTTTCGGTTTGGTTTTTTCGGTTTTTGGTTCAGTTTCGGTTTTTTTTTTCTCACCCTTACTTTCTGGTGTGTTTTGTGTGCATGCGCGTGTTTATGTATGTGTGTATGTTTTGGTGGGTTTTGCAGGAGACCCAACGAAGAAGAAGAAGATGACATCTCTTTTGTTCACTTTTAGTCTCTATTAGTTAAGTTCTTGCACCGTTAGTACTTATTAGATTTGCGTTGTTAGTCTTTTGATTTTTTTTTTTTTTTGCGTAATTAGCCCTGATATGAATAAATTTGGTAAGTTATTTTATTTAAAGGATGTAACGTTTTAAATTTTATTTGTTGCTTATTTAGAAAATGAAAAAAGAAACTGTGGGCCTCGAGGGTGTCCATCTATCCGATACTTGAGTGATGAGCAAAGCTTTTTTGGATTCAGTTAAATGTTTTGAGTTACAAGGAAAAATAATGAAGTGATAATACTTTTTGCTATAACTTGATATTGCACCTTGCGCTCTTAAGTGATCGGAATGTTAACGGCACTAGGACTATCCCAACTCGGCCACCAATACGATGCTGGTTCCTGCTGTTGTTCGTTTGTAAGAAGGTATATTTAAAACCCTGTAAACGTATTTATCACTTTAACTTCATAATCAAAATGTCAAACATGCATGCATATATTCTGCCCTCCTAACGCAATTATTCCTTTAACTTCATAATGAACAAGTACGCACATTCTATACTACAATATAATGACTCTCAATAGAAAAGTCATAACTACTAAATAATATTTCACCTAATAAAATGCCAATTGCAATGCAACTAGTGTACTTATTTTTAGCTATTATTTGTGTAACAACCTAATAAAAGTACTCAGTTTTTTAGACACAAAAGGCTTCCAACTATAATTTGTATTTCTAAATGCAATTAAAGGACACCGTTATTCACATTCATCATCATTCATCAAATGCATCTCACAAAAACCAGTACACGTCTCATCGTCATCAATTGTGGCACTAGTCATGGGTGATCACTGGTCGTCCGATGATAGTATCCAATGTAATTTCTTAGTTGTTGGCCTCCTTTAATTTATGAAGTTTTAAATTAGGTCATTAAACATCCATCTACGGTTCTTCCTATATCTAACTTTCAATTGATGATCAAGAAAACTTATCATGAAGCTAGTATGAATATACAAAAAAAAAAGGTATAATTAGATCGTATAAATGTATAATCCACATATAGCATGAAATTGCATAAACAAGCAAACTTCCTTTCCTTTGAAAAAGTCATTATAATTCAAGGATCATGATAACCTTGGCTTGATTAATTGATGATCAAGCTAACTTGTTGCGACTGCGTGTTTCGCCAGTATATTTAGATTTCAGGGAAATTAATGTTTGCTACCAAATAGACAATGAACTAAATCTCATCTACAGTTTTTTAGATACTTTAATTCACAAAAACAAAGTCTAGCCATGTTATAAAAAGGTATGCATCTTCTTACCCATGTTTGGGGGTTATATGGTAGCTATTTTATATTGATAGGTATTGCAAGTACTAACTAAGAGACAAAAGAAGACTATGTAATATGGAATTTTGATGAGTTTTGTGATTTGGGTTGAGTATTCAAAGCATATGCACATGCAAATTAATTCTAAAATAGGGTTTGTTAAGCTAATATTAATATATATCATGCAAATCATCCCATTGGGATAATATACAATTAGGAATATTCGCACGCAATGCATCAACATTAGCATTAGACGACCGGTCGTATAATGAATTGGTCTTCATAATTTGCTTTATTACGGAGCAACTAACTTAACCATGTGACAAAATCTTGGGATTGAGACTTTCTGCACGAATTCACATAACATCACGCTTTCTTTCTTTTGTTTTTCTTCTTCGATCCCATCTTAAACATTATTATATTAACATGTTGTTCATATATGTTTACAAACTATCCTAAATTAATATCTAATAATCCTTTTCAACGTGGAATGTTAGTTGGTTTCTTCTTGCAACCAAGTCAAATATCTTGCAGATATGTAGAGCCCGCAATATTAATGGGTCCTTATGTCTCGCCCAAAAATAATTCGTACGTGATAGAGAATGTTTAATACAAGCCCGCGCTTCGCAGCGGAATGTTTGCATACAAAAGTATTATTTAACGTTCGAGCTAAATGTGTTACTATTAGATATGTTTAGCATTTTAAGCGTGAACAATATAATTAAGCGGTTACGAATTTACAAAAAAGTATATTATCAAGCCTTGAGTAGGTATTGCGTTTTATCTGAGTTTCTTAATAAAAATGATAGAATGTCGTTATTTAACAACCATTAAGTAACGGCGGTTAGTAGGACTGTTTGTGTAATAAACGTCTAACATAAAGGACCAATCATGTAAATATTTTTACATCGTTAGTCCCTACAGGACATATTTTGCAACGCAAATTAAACCTCGAGGACTCTTGTCGCATTTTGGTTTTTAAAAGTATTTAAAAAGAAAAAAAAAAGTAACGACCGTTAGTTACTTTTACATCGTTAGTCCCTTGAGGACCTATTTTGCAACGCAAGTTAAACCTCGGGGACTCTTGTCGCATTAAAAAAAAGTAACGACCGTTAGTAGTCCCTAGAGGACCTATTTTGCAACGAAGTTAAACCTCGGGGACTCTTGTCTCAATTTCATTTCTTAAAAAAAAAAAAAAAAAAAAAAAAAAAAAGAAGTAACGACCGTTAGTTACTGTGCGTTCTACTGTTCACTCTCTTCCTATTGGGTGTGGCAGCAGCACAAACCCATTTGTCAATAGTCACATTCGTAAATGTACTTTAGTAGAAATAACTCCAAGGAATGTTCAGCAAGCTAGCGTATGTCCATATAAAAAAATAAACATGATTATTTAGATCACTTTGGTAATTATTTTAAAAAGCATGTATCAAGTTCCTCGTGTGAAAAGCATGTGCAGGGTAACTATTTTGCCTCTAGTAGCAAAATTTATAAAACTAGTAATGTTTATGTTTGTACAATATCGATACTGAAAACGAAAATGAGTGTGTAAAACTACACCTAGAGCACTTTGAGTGTACTAACATTTAAGATCGGAGTTGGATTCAGAATTTTTTAAGATATGTATATGTATAGTCTTTTGAAAAAGTAGTATTGTACTTACTGTTAAATTTTAAAACAATGTAAAAAAGAAAAATTTACACCACGAGCGTCTTTGCTTTAGTTATAGATGCTCTCTTATTATAATAAAACTTTAGGTCTGAAATAAATAGCTTCGTTTCTTTTCTCGTTAGTAGGTATACTTTTTTTCCTCAAGGTGAACAATTTTATAACTCACAAAAGATTTACATGACCATAGGAGATTCCACAGACATGCCCTGTGAACTTCCTACAGCCTCAAACATCAAATAAACAAGCTATACTATACTCATAGCATTCTAACTCTATACTATACTTCTCTATATTCAGTACCTTTTAACTCCTCATTATACAGACACTATATTGAAATAAATGAAGAAACCTTTTAACTCGTTAGTAGGTATACTTAACGAGCAGGTAAGCCCGCGCGTTGCTGCGGGAATGCCGTGTTGATGATTTGTAGTTTTTTGTTCACGGTTACTGGTGTAAAATATTCCTTCAAAAAAGTAAAAGTTGTAATGGATACAACATCTAGTGCCATGTTAAAAGTGGTAGCCCTCTTTTATCAGTATTAGCCTTACTAAGATTATGCATTAGTTTTGTCACTCGTGTTACATACTTCAACCCATTGTCAACTCTATTTGGATTTACTTTATATACAACTTATATAACATGGGCACATTTATATAATAAAATCCATTATGTATTTAAGCATGTGAGGCTCTTACATAAGGCTGTAATCTGTTTCCAGAAACCAAATTTCTGTTTCTTACACAAAAGAGTCATCTATGATTTATATATTTTTGAAAGCTCTGAGATTTACCTTTTTGGAAAAGTAACAACACTGTAAGCTTTTACTTAAGAAAACATTTTCTTCAAGGAAAAGCATACACGTGAACAACAGAAAAAAGATTATTAACGGTTAACGGGTCAAAATGGTAGCTTTAGGAACGGGGTCAGTTGAAGTTAAACCTTTGGTCCATACATGATTAGTTCTCTATAGATAAATAGTACGTCTAATATAATAAAACAAACATAATGTGGCATGCTCAAATGTAAAGGTACCTTTAAATGGGTCGATTCGGTTATTATTACTTATAATGGATCAAGCAAAGAATAGTATATCTCAATTTTCTAGTCCTTCAATATGCCAAAGAGACTATGGCTGAAACATAACTTACGATAGATTTTTAGGTTATTGCATTTTTCTATGCTCACACTGTTTTCGTATTTCAATGAAGTTCGCTGGAATCTTTGGCCAAGAAATCTGCTACAATACCAAACTCATGATACTCTTCCCAGTCACTCATTCCATTAATTAGAGCGGAATTGGTACTTCCACCACCTTTCCCTACATAAGTGCCAAGGCGGGTGTGTGGACGTATAACAACACAACGCGGATCACCTGCAAACATTTTTTTTGGACAATTTTTTAAATAAGAATTAATAAATACATAATTAAGAAAACATACAGTACATGTTAAATAAAGTCGTAACGCTTTGTATACACCCACACTTCTAACCTGCAACATTTCTGATTATTATCATAATTCACCTAAATTCTGAAAGCATTGATTAGTTAGTTTTATATATTTCTTGTTTTGGTTCAGCAAGGAATTCGACTTGCTTTTAAAAGTTAGCTTCCAAAAGTATGACTAAGTTGGATAATATCTCTGTACCAGGCTTTGTATTTGGTCTAATCAAGACTTTTTGTTCCTACAAAATACTTTTAACATGTTAAATAAAGCCAAAACAATAATATATAATATGCATGATACATGATGCATGATGCATCACTCTATTACGTTTATCTTCTGCTCATGACGCCGGTGCGATTTGCAACAAATAAAAGATGGGTGGGCTCATGTTTGGGCGACTTTGCAACTATTGTCCCTGATTATGGCCATAATGTGCGCAAAATTGGAAGTTAAACGACTGTAGACACTCAATTATCAATATGCGTGTTCATGCATATGCCCAACACCTAAATGAATGTTTGGGGTTCAATCTTTTGTACATGTGACTTAATAAATGAGTAAACTGTATAAAAATGACCCATTTTTACTCGTTAACTTATCCGTCTATTTTGCCTAATGAACAACAGTAAAAGTGAACCACAAACAAATTACTTAAAATGAACCATTCTTTTAAAAGTCAAATACTTTACCTGCTTAGAGTCAATAAGGTTAAAATCTTGCCTTCCTCCACATATAAGTTGTTCACTTTTAAAGTCTACTCGAAGATGACCAGTAATGAATCAGAAATATATAGATGTTTAGAAAAATTAGCATCGAAAATCCAAAAAACAAAAAGCAATAATTATCATTGTATACCATCTTCTCCAACAGTCGCGATATAATTCCCTTTGTTTGAAAATGCAATGCTATTTATTGAACCTTCACATATATGTCATCAAGCAACTGGATTCTGCACAATGGGATATATTCCATCCACATTTAAATAAAAATTATATAAACGCTTCATGACAAATTAATAGTTTATCAGTACCTGGACACTCCTAGCACATTGGTACACAGGGTCGTTTCATGACACCAATACATGACCAATTTTATCTCTAGCTAGTACTCCAATAGCTAGCACCACTTTTGTATATCTCTTTATCTCGCATCTTCACACTAAGATTAATCTCTTTATAAATCATATCTGCAATTAGTTGGAGCCACGAATGCTTCCTCAAATATTTATGACTTATGCTCTTTTACTTCAGTCTCGAGAGCTCTTCGTGTTTCATTTTAAACCCTACACTTCTTGACATCTAACAAAAAAAAATTATTACATATTTCTCTTTCACAGTGACAGAAAATTTTACCAGCTTTGTTTCTCTAATTTTTCAAATTAATAAACTTTGCTACAGTTATGTGGTAAAAGAGAGACAAAAACTACACCTGCTTATACAGAAGTTAAGAGCGTAGCCAAATTTTACTTTTAAGAAAGGTAAATATAAAGAAAGGAATCACTTACAGCTCATATCCAATCCAATCTTCAACACGAACATAACGCACATGGCAAATAGTTGCTTCATTTCGCCATTGGCCATAGTAATTTCAGTTCTTAACCTTTTGGGCTCCCTTTGTATCTGGAATTCATTTTCTACTTGATAAGCTCATAAGGTCTCAAAAGTGCGGTTATTCGCTTTTACAAATTATAAAAAGCCCATAAGTAGGAAAAATAAGCTAAACCAATCTCCCCTTTTAATCACCTTTAATAAACTTATTTTCTTCGTTTGAGGTAAAAGTTTCGGATAAGCTGGTAAAAAATTGCTTACTTTAAAATGCTTATTTGAGATAAAGTTAAAATTATTCTTTTACCATCATACTTAACTTAAAACATACACATGAACTAATTTATATACACAAAGCTGGGTAGCAATCTACAATACCTGGGAATGTTAATACTCTGGGTATAATTCTTCAAATTTGGCTGCAAAAGCACTATCTTTGCGACATCTTTAACATGAAGTAAATGTATGAAGTACTCCTCATATGTGGTCGTACCCCCTGTTCCAATTCAGAATGAATACACATTATAGGTAATGATTAGTAATGAAACATAAGAACCTCTTCCCACATCATCACCATATCAATGACAACTGAAAATTGAGACACATTATCACACAAAAATTATAACCTCATTTTTTTTGCTACATTGTTATTCCGGTATGTCATCTTTTTGCTGATAATATTGTTATATAACTACAAAATTATTGCATGTATCATTTATACCCATAATATAGTTTGTGGATAGACAAAATCAGTAGGTTCGATATAATCCAACTTCTAGTAGTACAAAATGGAAAGTGGAAACCAAGTAACCAACATACCAAGTTGTATGTATTATAAATACACTTTGGCGATCAATTTATTTTGGTACATTTAACATATTCCCATGTTCACAAACTTTTTTAATTACCTTAAATACTCTAAGCTTCAAAAGCAAATGAGCGCAATTGCAAGTACAATTTATACAAATGTAAATGTGAATTTGAAAAGCATTACCACGTAACATAGAATGATGGTTGTACGCGTCCTCGCCCGACCTTATAATTACCGGAGGATGCATTTCTTTCATTAATTAGGAAAAAAAAAACTATATAAACACCATAATCCACTCAGTGATACTGAAATCAAAAGATTTGTGAAACTCATAATCAAAATCAACCCATGTAAAAAAATTGTTAGCAAGTTTATGGTTTACACCAAAAAAATAAAAAGAAGACGATTATACCTTCTTTAAGGCATTTCATCGATCACTTGTTGAGCGCCTCAAGTATACCTTTTTCTTTGAGGCTATTAGTCGTTTGGTGTTTTCTCAACAGTAACAGCAAACCACTGTCAACTCACCCTTCTTTTTTCTGGCCATGAGTGAATCGATTTTATACCCCTTCATATCCTCACCCATCTTACCCCCACATAACCAAAAACACCTTCTTTTTTCTAGGCATGAGTGAATCGATTGTTGAGTCCTTTCCAAAAGCTGTTGATGCCGGAGATCTCACTTGATTCACGGGTGTTTGGATTTGTATTGTCGTCGTTTAGGTTTTCGATTTTCAAGATGAAATTAGTGTCAATGTGTTTTGCTGAAGATATTTTAATTTGTTGGATTTGATTATAAGGAGAAGAAGAATGAGTGACCTCTGGAATTTTCTAGTAGGAGTTATTAGTTTGTGATAAGAAGAATGAGGGTCTGGATTTTTCTGACCTGTTAAACCTCTGATGATGAATGACAATAAGCAAGTACATGTGTCACTTGGAGATTTCTTTTCTGAAGCAAACGTATATACGTTTTCGTATCTTTAGTAGCCTATGCGTGAACAGTAAAAGGTGCAACACAATGTGGCCAATGGGATGTCGCCACATTCGTGTTTTTGGGTACTAACGTGTGTATAAAAATCTAATAGACGAATCACAAAGTGACAACACCACGTGTATAGAACGTATTTTTATACTACCCAAAAACGGGTGTTAGTATATATATAATTCATAATATAAACGTTTTTGTAAGAAATCTTCTCTTTTTCCATTATTTACACAAGAAGGAAAAGCGTCAAAGCCCAATGGAAAAAATTTGATACTTAGAGGTCTTCCGAATACTTGGGCTGCTTAGTCTTCTATTTTACCCTAAACTATCCAGTTATGCTCGATCCTTAATGGCCCAGTCCAACCTTTTCTATAACTACTTATCAATATCAGCTATCACTTCGGGCACATACGATTGACATCTATTATGCTATTTGGTTTAGAGCCATCAAAACTTAAAGCCGAACTAAATGAAACCGAATTTGACATGCAGTTTCATGTTCGGTTTTAAACTGAAACCAAATGTATAATCAGTTGTCCGTTTGATTTTGGTTTTGAAAATGAGAAATGATGCATCTTTCTAATTTTATGGGTAATGATATGTACACATAGTATTTTACTTTGTACACATTGAATTAATGAATAAGACAAACAACACCCCTATGTAATTTTATGTGTGCAAAGTAAAGTTACATGTGTACATATCAATTCCCAATTTTATGTCTAAAAGTCTTTTTAATTGGAGTTGTCATAAGTTGATTGGAATGTAACAAAAGTAGGCCAACTTGTTTATCCTGTGAATTCATGATATGTGACGGTAGAAATGTTTTTAGGAATATTATTAGGAATAGCATAACTCTTTGAAAAAATTTAACCAAACTAAACATAGAAACCTGAATATTGAATACATACATACAATTTTCATATTCATGATACGTGAATCTATTATTTAGTAAAAGTTAAATGTAGGTACACAATTTACAAACAAGATGTAAACGACAAGTATGATTTGTTTTTAAATCACAAATACGAGCCTATAACATTCTGAATGTCGTGGGCTCGTGGCCTCTTCACCTGTTCGTCACTTTAACTGGTTCCATATCTTGGCATATTCAAATTAATTCTTTTGAATTATGCAACACATTGCCTATAATATTAGAGAAATGCTATATTCACCAAATTTTTTTGACACATACACGTGTCAACTAAATACGTATAGTGAAAAAAGAGAAAGATAACATATAGTAGATACGAGCATGATTGCCCGCGCGTTGCTGCGGGGCCTTTTTTGTTGTATAAGGTAATTACAGTCGCAAATACATCTTCCCATTCTTGACAACAAACATAACTTCAATTGTTAAAATAAAAATCAAGTAACCAACTATAGCACACCTGGAATGCATTGTGTTACAACAATACATAGGAGTATTTAGTTTAGAAAAAATTACACGTTTGGTCCCTATGGTTTGCCCAATATAACAACTTTAGTCCCTAAGTCACTTTTATTATACCAGCAGTATCTAATTTTGAAACTATGCACACTTTTGGTCCCTAAAATAGACGGACGTTTATTTGGCTCGTTATCTCATTAAAGTACAAGGGTAAACTTGTCTTTTCAACTCATCCTTTAATAATAGACACCCACCCTCGTTGACTTATTATTTCCCTCCCATTTCTCTACACTGCTACCCAAATAAACACAAATCCCAAATCCAATCAATTATAAACCCTAGAAATCAAACCCCCAAATTGATCAGCTGAAATTAAATAAATGGTTGGTAATCACTAGAGAATACGAGAGAAGCATGAAGGAAATGGACCCCTGAAAGCATACGGTAAATAAACCATGAAAACTAATGTGTTAAATAATGTATTTCATTGACATTACCTTGGAAACATGATATTAATTGTTGTTTTGTTATTGCATTTTCAGAAGGACACCCTACTATGTTTTCTATGAAAATACATCATGCTGGAAAGTTTAAAGACCATGATGAAAGGAGGTATGTTAATGGTTTGGTTTCATATGTTGATGGGTTTGATATGGATGAGTTTTACGTACATGAGTTGAATGATGTAATGGCTGAATTAGGTTATGTCAATGAGGAAGAAGTTATTTACTATCATTATCGATTCCGTGCTGATTTAGAATTTGGACTAAGAGCTTTAGGAAATGATGTTGATGTACAAGGTTTAGCTAGGTATACAAAGGACAATAAGTTGATTAAGGTTTATTGTGAACATGATGTATCAAAACTGCTCATTCATTTGATCCCCACAGTTAGAAGCTCATTGTTATTGAAGAGCTACCCTCTGAAACTCCCATTCCCTCCCACCAAAAAAGTCCCCATAAAAAAAACCATGTTGTTAGAATACCATAAACCCTCTACCCCTGCTACTACTAATGCCATTCCCACTCCCACCCCCACCATTGCTACAACCACTGCCATTCCAACTCCCACCCCCACTCCCACTCCCACCATTGCTACAACCACTGCCATTCCAACTCCCACCCCCACTCACCCCTACTGCAGCTAGAATATTGAAAGGTGCTATGGACCAAGCAAACAATTACTCAGTGGGTTGGAATGGGGGGGGGGGGAAGAATATGAGGTAAAGGGACCACATGGTGATCAATGTGTGGTGAATGTGGCTAGAAGGGTTTGTAGTTGTAGGAGATGGGAATTAACAGGCATCCCCTGTGTACATGCTGTAGCAACCAATTACAACATGGCACTTAATGGGATTGAAGTGGGTATACCAGAAGAGTGGGTCCATAGGTGTTATTGGTTAGCTACTTGGAAAAAGGCATACTGATCATACTATTGGATGTATAAATGGTAAGATAATGTGGAAGAAATCCCAAATTCCTACAAAACTGATTCCACCTAAGCATCATTCACAAGTGGGTAGGCCAAAGAAGAACGAAAGGAAAACAAAAGAAGAGAAGGCAATGGTGAGTGGTGGAAAACTGTCCAGGGCATATAAAACTGTTACATGTTTGAAGTGTGGAAACCTTGGCCACAACAGCAGATCTTGTAAAGGCCAAAAAATGAAAGAAACAGGGGCACCATCTACTCATGCTTGATCTGGTTCATCAAATGCTAGGAAAAGGTCTGCATCAACACAGCCTACTGATGCAAGTGCCCCAAAGAAAAAGAAACCTTCTGGTGGAAGTGGGACCTCAAAAAAGAAAGCTGCAGGTGGTGGTAAAGGACCACAAAAGAAGAAAAAGAATGGAAAAGAGGTGTTAGTCTGATGTATGTTTTTGGTGTCTGTTTGTGTACTCAACTACTTATGTACTGATTAAGTTTGACTTGCATTAGTCAAACTTGTTTTACTTAATGCTATGTAAGACTTTTCTTGACATATCACTTTATGCTATGTAAGACTTTTCATGATATCAATTCTTTCTTGACATGTCACTTTTCAGTACAACAAAGTTAATGTTGACTTTTTAAGTCAAACAAGAAGGCAAAACATAACAAAAGTGCACCATTGTAGAAAAATTATACCAAATAGATGTCACAAAACATATCTTACATTAACCCAAAAGACAATACAAAGAAAACCTAACCAACAACCATCTTACAACAACCATACTTACCCAAAACATATCTTAGAAATCTAATCTAAAACATTCATTAACCCAATAGGTAAATGACCACAACACAGAGAAAACCTAGCCAACTAAACATCAAATACATCTTGGTCTTTCTAAAGTCCCTTGTCAATTCTTCAATGGCAGTTTCATTCCTATTCCTAGCCCTTAACAATCCAGGTATAATTTGTACAGCACGATCACACATTGGTGGATCAACCCAATCAATCCACCCACATCGTGATCCCTGTTTGGGGCAAATGTAGAAGCGCCGACATGGGTGAGACACTGTCCAAGAAGTCTTGACTATGCAAACTCGTCCACATCTGCAGAATACCATGATTGACGAAGACTTTAGGTGTTCTATGATTTTTAATTTTATTATGTGAGATCTAGGGTTTTTAAATTGGGAATCTCACTTTGGGAGGGTTTTTTTATTTGGGTGTTCTTGGTTAACTGGGTTTCGTTTTGGGCGGGGAAGGTTATGATAATAAATAGGGTGGGAGGGAAAGTGGGTAAGGAGTTGAAAAGACAAGTTTACCCTTGTATTTTAATGAGATAACGAGCCAAATAAACGTCCGTCTATTTTAGGGACCAAAAGTGTGCATAGTTTCAAAATTAGATACTGCTGGTGTAATAAAAGTGACTTAGGGACTAAAGTTGTTATATTGGGCAAACCATAGGGACCAAACGTGTAATTTTTTCTTTAGTTTATTATAACATTGAATTATCCAACATATTCATAAATTAGTGTTTCACAACATAAGCGATTCAATAGCTGAAGTATGAAGCATCTGTAATGACTTTCTAACCATCCTTCATAAGAGCTTAAAAAAAGAGCTTCAAAAAGTGGAAAAACTGATATAGCTTTAGATGTATGTTGGACTGGGATAAAGAGGAGCTTCCAAAAAATAGAAACTTGATAGTTACAAATCTTCCAAGACTCCTACAAATTTATTCAAAAACATATTAGGTCCAATGGTCGTTTTTCTTAAAGAACATGGTACACAATGAATTCCCACTTAAAAGCGCTTAATGCAATAACACCTCATTAGTGGAAAGATAACAACTCTATGAACCAAATAAATTATATATATGGCCTACTAAACTCATGAAAACAAATATAATTGTTCTAATGACTTCATATATACACATGCATATGAGTATACGGCATAAGATTGAAAATCTAAGTAATCACTCTCTCTCAACATAGGAAGTTCATATTTCACAGTTGTAACAGCAATATAACTATAAAAAGATTAACCGGATACCTTCTGCTCATTAATCATCTTAAAGTCATATCCAAACACCCTCTAAGCTTAGGAAAAAAAAACTCTATGCAACTCTAATATGCTATAGTTTGATATTTTTATACCTTGAAAAACACAATAAGACCTCGAAATAATAATATGTAATTAGACATTACCTTGTGAAGCCTCAAAATGTAAGTATCAAATTCGTGGCTCTTGTCCAACAAACTTGTTGCAAGAAAAATTTGAAGGTTTTGAGATCTATTCACAAACCGAAAGTCTCATGTGTCATAATTCAAAATAAATACCTATCACACAGAAGCACAAAGCTGTATATGAAAATGAAAAAAAAAAAAAAGTATATGAAAAACCTGATTCATTTTCTCTCTCAAATGTGTGAACCATTAGTATTTTGTGTTTTAGGTTCCTCACTTTCTACCGTTTGATTCGAAACAACTTTGGGATTTTTATCATTTTGTACCAATACAGTCTTCATAATCAAGACTAACTAAGAAACAGTACCTTGTAAGGTCAAACACTCAAACCCAACAGAAAAAGTACCTTCTCGAGCCACATATTGGGCCCTGCTTCAAAGTTCCATCACCTCATCTTTCCCTCAAGTTCTCTAAATGGTTTTTCCAATTTAGTTCAACCAAATTTCTTCCATCAATCTGTTTTTCTATCTCCATTTTCTGATTGGTAATTCCAGCGGAGAGAATTTATAAAAATGAGATCTTTTATAATCCAAATGACATCCATCTCCCATGTAAATTTTCACCTGTTAAGTAACATATCAAAATGAGTGTCAGCATTTCATTAAAAGGTCCGGGTTTTTCACATAATTACAACCACCATCAGCTCTGAATATTCAGTACCCGTATAAGGATGTCAAGATTCTGAAGTCAATCAAACGTATTAAGTTTATTTCTAAGATGATTTAATTACCTATAAGTTCCATTCTTGATTAAACTACTAATTTAGTTGTTTCTACTTCTAATGAATACAACCTGTTTACTTTCAGATGAGCCATGAAATACCAATGGTAGAGAAACTTGGTGGTTAAGATGATGATAACAAAGATATGCCTGTGATAGGTGTGAATTAAACTGAACCAAAGCCTCAGAAGTCAAGTCATTTTGGTAAACATTACATGTAAATCTGAATGTCTAGTCTAACTAATTACCTGATGTCACTAAGACTCATCAGAAACACATGTTTAGCAATAAAGCCTACACAATGATAATTGTGTTATATTTGTTGCAGGTTTATTAATAGGACCTAGCCATTTGAAAACTCTAACTATGGAACGATCAACAATTCATGCAAGCTGACAGTGACATTCCAAAAGACTATACCTTTATCAGAGAAGAATAGAAAATCAGAAGTAAAAGTTTATCGCGATTTTTCGTCTAGACTTCAAATATTTTCCATGTAGTTATTGTCAACTGAATCAGTTGTTATGTCGTTGCGCCTGAGAAGAACCTGCACGTCCACAACATGAACATTAGCAGCAGTTACGTCGCCAAATTAGAGCATGTACAATCTACTCTAAATATTTATCATTTTTTCAACAAAATATAATCATATAAAAGTAACTATTTCAGATAATCACACTATCTTTGGTGTTAATTGTCATTATTCAATAAACCCTTCAAACGCGGTAGCATATATCAAACAAAGATTTTTATAGGTTTATTACTATTAATCCTAACAACATACAGATATTCCATATGACGGGGACTTTTCTTAAGGCCCTCAAACTACTTTAAGCGAAGAAATGATGAATGATAGTGGGTAACTGACATATTTTATTCATATGTGCTACAGTTGGGGCACTTTGGATTTTTTTCCTCAAACACCATGTGAGTATTAGTTCTTGGCCGGCCAAAAAGCCTATTAAAGTGACAAATTTGACAGCACCAATCAACGAAATAACTCAACTGCACACACTCTGCTTATAGCCACACATAAACAACGAAAGTAAAGAGAAGGGTCAACCCTATTATACATGTGTAGTGCGAGTGAAAGCGTTTCGTCGCCCTCCACCATGGTTGCAAACACAAATTCAGAATGCGTTGCCCTCCCATTATGTGAAGGGAGACTGTCAACTACCTACAACAAATAAGCCCTGGTAAATAAGCTAAGGTAAATAATTCCAATAATAAAACAACTCCCCAATATCACAAAGACCACAAAAGCACCTCTCCCCACCTACGTCTCTCGTTACCCCTACTCGATGTCTGCTTATCAAAACAACACAATTGATCACATAACCATTTAACCAATCAAACTTTAACAACATGAACCATAACAAACCGAAACACCCCCTAACTTAATTAGACCATAAGGAATAAAAATACCTACTCATTTTAACACCAAATAAAGAAAGCAAAACCATCTACAAAAGCATAAAACATGACCAATCTCAAAAGGCCACCAACTTAATTAGACTATTAAGAGTAATACCTGTTTCAAGCAAGTAGTGAGGAGGATATGTTGAATCTAAACTCGCCGCCTTAAAAAAATTCAAAATAGATTTGGGTAGAAGTTACCAGACATGTTTGTATAAGCACTAACCAAAACACCACAATTAATTAATAAAATCAATAATCTCAATTAAATCAAAAGTAAATATAATCAAGAGTACCTCATATGCAAGCAACTGAGATTTTGAGCACATAATCCATTTTGCATTAACCTAAGTTATGATACCCCATACCACGTCTTCCCAGCTCCATTATGCATAGAATTGAAACTATGAAAATCCCTTCACATCACACCTTCAGCTCAAATGACACTGCCAAAAAATTTGTTATTAGTTTTCATACATATTGACTAACCATATTATCATATCTCCTATTGCATTAATAAGATTCCTTTGAATATAATTAGGTGCATAGATAAGGCTTAAAAGAATGAGTATTTTTGGGCTAATTTGAAGTTTACTTAATAATCTTTGAAGCATGTACTGATAATACAAAGAGTAAAAACATATTTTTTTTATGTGTGACTTTAGTATGCCAAAAATTACCTGCAAAACACAAATCCAAACGCCCCTTGAGTAATCACTGATGAAGATGCCAGGGTGTTTGTTAAACTCAATCTCGATGATCCGAAGCCCATGAATAATCTTTCAAATAAAGTTTTTCCAAACATTAATTTCTTTTCTTCTTTTGAGATCCGTACTTCTATTAATTACACAGGAGGAGAGTTATTTTAAACTTTTCTCACATACGAGTCATCTCCGCCGTCTATTTAAAAAGAAATCAATGGGTGAGATTAAAATTTCATCTATTTTTTTATAATTTAAATATCTCTTAAACCGTTAATCGTTAAGAGAAAATATTTAGACCGTTGCGACGAGCATTTAATTATCTTTTTATAGACGGACACTTTGATATACTTTCGAAAAAAGAAAAAAATTCGTTTTTTTTCATGTTTTTTCGTATTTTTTTTACGTTACTGAAATTTGCATTAAAAAAATCATATATGATAAAACACTAAGTTGAATATCACATGTGATATTAGTGTTAAATCATACTACCTCCGTCCCATATTTATAGTCCATATTTCCTTTTTCAGTCGTCCCAAAATAATTGTCCACTTCCATAAATAGGTAGGGAATATATATCAAGTTTACCATATTACCCTTAGTTGAGGTTATTATTACAAACTTTAAATAAGTTAGAAATTAATTGGTTAAGGGTAAAACTGTCTTTGTGCAAAAAGTAAGAAAGAGAAAGTTGTAATGATGATGTTTTTCTTAAACTGTGTGTTTTTTGTCTATGGACAATAATTTTATGTAATATCATATATGATATTACACTAATATCACATGTGATATTACATATCATATATGATATTACACTAATATCACATGTGATATTCAAATTAGTGTTTTATCATATATAATTTTTTAATGCAAATTTCAGTAACGTAAAAAAAATGAAAAAACTTAAAAAAAAACGTGAAAAATACGAAAAATTTTTTTTTGTCGAAAGTATATCAAAGTGCCTATCTATAGAATGATAATTAAATGCTCGTCGCAATGATATATTTTTTTTGCTTAACGATTAACGGTTTGAAAAATATTAATATTTGAAAAAAAATGATGAAAGTGGGTTTTTTAAATTGTTGGGATTAATCTCATCCATTAGATCAAATAAAAATAGATGGTGGAGAATGATCCCTTAGTATGTAAAGAATCTTTTGTCCTCAAATGATCTTAAATCTTAATTATATGCAAATGTACTCGAAAAAAACAGCTATGAATAACCATTTGCATACATATACTAAAGTGAAAATTACTGTGCTACCCATTTATTAATGGGTGTGTCTGCACAGACCCATCTTTAACTTCAATCTCAAAACTACCCATCCATGTCGGGTATATATTTTCACTATATACACTACATGGACGTGTATGGCTAGGAATGATCTTTGCAATTAAATTTTTAGCAATGTCGAGTACAAAATCCCATGTATACACGACATGGGTTTTTATTGTTGTTACACTACCTATATATAGTGAACCCAATTACACGACATGGACATTTGTATACACGACATGGACTTTTCTTAAACTATTGTCTTCAAATTTTAATAAGTTACAAAAAACACCCTTTAACTTTTTAATAATTACAACTTTTTTATATAACAAACTTTATTTGTCAAATATCTAGCAAATTCGTTAATGAAAAAAATATCGCTACGAAGAGCTTTGAATTACGAACAAAACAAGCCCAATATTGATATGCTTTTGACGTACGTACGATTTTATGAAATAAGAAATATCGTTTGGAAATATAAACCGTTTTATATACACATAATTTATGAAACCGTTTTATGAAAAAAGAAATATCGTTTTATGAAATAAGAAATATCGTTTTATGAAACCGTTTGTGAAAAATAATAAAAAATCCATGTCGTGTATACCATGTGCTTTTCTACACGACATGCCTAAGGATTTAATTTCAAGATGATTCTTAGCCATACACGTCCATGTCGTGTATATAGTGAAGATATATACGACATGAATGGGTATTTTTGATATTGGACCAAAACATGGGTCTGTGCAGACACATCATAAATTATATGGGTAGCACAAAAGGCTCGTTTTGTTCGTAATTCAAAGCTCTTCGTACCGATATTTATGAAATAAGAAATAAGAAATATCGTTTTATATACACATAATTTATGAAACCGTTTTATGAAACCATAAAACGGTTTCATAATTTATAGTGAAGATATATACGCCTTTACGAGCCTTTTTTATAAAATCGTACGTACGTCAAAAGCATATCAATATTGGGCTTGTTTTGTTCGTAATTCAAAGCTCTTCGTAGCGATATTTTTTTCATTAACGAATTTGCTAGATATTTGCTAAATATTTGACAAATAAAGTTTGTTATATAAAAAAGTTGTAATTATTAAAAAGTTAAAGGGTGTTTTTTGTAACTTATTAAATTTTGAAGACATTAGTTTAAGAAAAGTCCATGTCGTGTATACAAATGTCCATGTCGTGTAATTGGGTTCACTATATGGGCATAGGTAGTTGTGAACAACAATAAAAAAACCCATGTCGTGTATACATGAGATTTTGTACCCGACATTGCTAAAATTTTAATTGCAAAGATCATTCCTAGCCATACACGTCCATGTCGTGTATATAGTGAAAATATATACCCGACATGGATGGGTAGTTTTCAGATTGAAGTTAAAGATGGGTCTGTGCAGACACACTGATAGCACAATAATTTTCACTATACTAAATACCTATTTTTTAGATTTAAAATATATATATATAAAAAAACCCAAAAAAGCTGCATACCTGAATTTTATGAACAACCAACCCCTAAAAATTAGGGTTTTCAGCCCACTGTTTCATCAGCAACAATTGACACCTCAAAAATCGCACCTTTTTCTTCCCATCATATATAAGAAATCTGTCGCCAATTCAAGATTTTAATACCCTCCATGAACCTCACTTATCCCTACTTTTTTATATCAATTTTTGTGGGGTTGATTGAGTCATATATTCAATTTCGTATAATAGATATGAAAAGGCTGGAGTATCAACAAACGGGTGCGTGTGTTTTTTGTAGTAGTTTGGTCGGTAGAACATTCAGGAACAAAATAGAGGGGTGTGGGATTTGTCAGAGAGGTGGGAAGATTCGAGAGTTGTGTGAGAGAGGAGTGATTATATTATTACGTGTCATTAAGGGAGAAAGTACATGAACAGTGAAAACTCAAACACACATCAACCAATAAGAGCTCACCATTTGGCCAGTAAGGTACTGTACATGGTACTAAGCAACTGCAAATTAAAAAACGGACCAATGAGCAGGCTAATTAACTTAAAACGGACCTTGTAAAAATTCACTAATGACCCACCCACAAAACGGCTGGTAGTATATATGTATAATTAATTAGCCCCGCACTTAACACATGTTTGTGTACAATTTTTTTTGAACATTAAGTAGATGTAGCATGAGAAATGACAATGATTTGATAAGATGTAACTTGGTTCAATATGGTTAATTATTATAATTTTCTTTTGGTTACATTGCTTTTGCGTGGAGGAGGGTCGAAGCCTTTGGCTACTTTTTCGTAGCTAGAATCTTTCGAGGAGTCTTTGTAAGATAACCCAAGATGTCATGATTGGACCCATTGTTATAAGGGGTGAACATGTCCTTATTCTTCTTTTTATTCTTCGAACTTTCCCAAGAAAAATCTTTATAAAATCTATCGGAGCCCTCTTTGTGTTCTGTTGGAGCTCCGTTCGTAGCCACCTCTTTGGCTTAGATCCAGGTGTACGTATTTTCCATGAGGGGCTTATGCGTGGTTGGGAGATCTGTGGATAGAAATTCCACAAGGATTCTTGTCTTTAGGCCATGTGTGAAGCATGAGACACACTGGTCCTCGTGTAATCCCAATATCTACAAGGTCTCATCAGTGTACCTGGTAACAAATGCCCTAGTGCTTTCCCCTTACCTCTGTATAATATTACGCACAGGCAAATGGGTTTTCGTGATCTTCTTCTATTGGCTAAAGTGGGAACGAAACTTAGCCTTTAAGTCATCAAAACTCACAACACTCTGAGACTTTTGTCCATTCCACCATATTCGAGCAGGGTCTTGAAGGGTGTAAGTGAACATGTGACAAGTACGGGCATGACCAACTTCTTCATCCTAATGGCACCTTCGAATAAAAGTGCAAATAGTTATTTGAATGCCCTTTCCCATCGTAAGTTCCAATGTGACCATGCAGTTTGAGACAATCTGGTAGAGTGTACGAAAAGTATTACATAGCCCATAGGCTTCGAGTAAAGGCCATGTTGCCATACGGGTTATACATGGTACAAACTGGACGGTTGAGTAAGGCACAAAAGGTTGTATCTGAGTAGGGATAGATATTTTGAGGCACAGTAGGAGGGTACACAGGGCCAACACTATAATGATTATAACTATTTGTACGTGCACTGAGTGGATAGGTTGGGTAGGAATGATATGGATGATACCCTCTGAACGTAAGGTCCTTACCGCAAGTGGTTGTTGATAGTTTAGAGGGGGATTATAAGAAATGTTATTTTTAGGTGAAGCATAGGAGTTGGTAGAGTTAGGAGGAGGATGTAAACGAGTGCTTTGTGGAGGATACGTACCATTAAGGGGAGGATTTCCCCTTGATTAATCGAGGCCGAAAGCCTCCAAAACCAGTAGTGTGAGATGAGTACAACGGTTGCCCCACTTTATTCTTGACCAGATGGTTGCGATTAAAGGAGGTAATTTTACCCCTTGATCTATTCCATTATTCGTCCTCCTGCTCCTTTCCCCTTGTCTCCTTTCATCAGATTCCCTTTCAAACTCGACCGAAGTCCTGTTGCGAACACCTTAGAACCCAACCACCCTTCCTCCTGACCTTCGAATATTCAAAGACCCAATCCTGAGAGCCCAACTGGCTTCGTTAACACGAGAAGACCTTGGCACCACCTCTATTTCCTCATCGTACTATTCGCTAGAATAATCTAGCTCCGCTCGAACAGCTTCATTGCGTGCCTGCCTTCTCCGTTCCATCAAAAGGGAATCTAAGGCTTTTAAGTTAGCCACAACAAAAGTTGGGATAATCATAGGTTCTGGATTTTCCGAAGAAGAGGCACAGTTTTTAAGTGAGGTTTCGCGGTATTATCGTATGGTAAAGGTAGAGGCGATTATGGTGTCAGGTCACAAGGTTTACCACACAAGCTTATAAGAAAGATAGAGAGGCGATTGAACAAGAAATCAAACACACACACACGATATTGTAAGACCGGTTACGCGTAGGTGAAAGTGAAAGAAAAACTTGAACAACCAACCCTCAAGTGAGGGTTATTACAAAGTATTTATAGGCAAGGAGCTAGGGCAACACTTCTACTCCTTCCCTTTCTCCTATGGGCTTGGGCCTAAGCTCATGGGCCTTCTACATAAGCTTAAGGCTAATAACAAACATAAAGACCATAATAAGCTAACTATTACATATGTGTAACTAACACTTGAATAAGGTTTAGGAGTGATTCCAACAATCTCCCCCTCAAGTGTTATTACATATGAGTAACAAACACTCAAGTGTTGGTGATGAAAAACGGTGAAGGCGTTGATGTAATAGTAGCTTTGGCGTCTTCTGACATTCTTCTTTCTTGTGAGAAGAATTGCCTTGATTTGAACAATCTCCCGGTGTAGAGATAGTTTACTTAGAACAGTTATGCTTTGACGTCATCTTTAACTTTGTTCTTTGATCATTGTTCTTAGTGATGAGAGTGATAGTATGTTGTTGTGCATCATGTCTGCGCTCAGTCAGCTTCGCTGCTACAGTGTCTCCACGTCGTTCTTCAACATGCTCACACGCTCTTTTGGCGTTGGAATTGATCTTGATGAAGTTCTTTAAATCTTTAACTTTGTAGATTCTCTGTATTGACGAAGAATCATTCTGACTATTGTGTTGCCTTTGGATAGAACTTCCATTAGTGATGATGTTGGCGTGAGCATGAGAAGAATCTGCACGATCATTCCGCTCCAGAGCTTCCATAAGAAGAAAACATAAAAACGGTTAGTAATAAGCGGATTTCGGCACTTACAAGTTTGAACTTCGAGAGTGTTAACGGCATAGTGTGAAAACACAACTCTAATTCTTACAAAGGCCGTTCTGAATCGAGTCCCACAAGTGGGATAACACGATGTACCGAAGTACACCTACGATTCGGATGAGTGTTGAGGTACACGAAGCATCACCTCACGCGTAGATCGTTTGAGACCACTAAGCGCAATCCACGGGGAGTTGCCGGCGACATCTTTGTCGAGGCGTTTGATGTTGATCTGGCAGGAGTTTCCATACAATCACTGAGGATCACAAATGTGAACCTCTCATAAATGTTCTCGACAGTTGCTAAGATCAGTGAAGGACTCGATAATGTACCACTGAAATTCTTATTGTTGAATATCAAGTGATGAAATGTCAAGTGTACCTAAGAGATCTTTTGATGAATCTCGTGGCTCTAGACTCAATAGTGCATTTTGGTTTTCTGAGCGGAGACTAGGGAGAGGGTCTCCTTCTTCAATACCGGCAATCTCTAAGAGAAAGCCGATAGTTTACGTAGGGTTCCCTGTGAGAATGAAACAAGCTTCGTTGAGAGGAACTTGAGTGGTTAAGAAGGTTTAGTGCATGCGTCCCTGGGTCCATGAAGACTTTTAATCTTCAATACCGGTGTCATCTAGTGACAACCAGTAGCATATGAATTGAACCCGATTATGCGCCTAAGTTGAATAATCTGGAGGGCTATTTCTTTTCACCCTTTTCTTTGCATTTCTTTTAATTCTTCAACTCCTTCTTTCTCCGATTCTCATTTTCTCCTTTTTATAATCATACCTAAGGACTTCTAAATACTAACTATTTGTAGTGTCCTTGGGTAGATCCCTCCGGCTCTGGCGGATCATAGGACGGTTATTCCTAACCTTAGTCACCTTATAACTCCATGACTAACCTATGTTGCCATTAAAACCATCATTGTGAAAAATCTCTTAAAGTGTTTGTGAATGAAAAACATTTTAGTACCACTGTTGAGATAAGATTTTGCATAAATACTCCCCTCCACATGTGCTTAAGAGTTTTAATGGTTAAAATGCACTGATGAGGAAAGAGCGCGCACATTTTGAATTGATTCACTCAAGATAGACATTCCCCGAGACACGGTTCGTGGCATAGTTAAAGAATTGCATTGTCAACTTTTAGGTGACAACTAGCTCTAATAACTACCTTGAAGGTGTAGACAATCCTCGAAAGGTTGTCAAACCCGTCGAGTTCATGTCTACCAGGAGTTTCTCGAATGGTACATTCTACTCGAGACAAGTCCTTTCGAGACACGTTTACATGCGAACTAGCTTGAAATTATTACCCGTCCCGGACAAGTCTTTTCGAGTTACTAACAGTTAAGATCTCGTCAATTCATGGGTTAAGTCTATAGCACAAAGATTCATTTGCATTTACACAACATATTTCTTATCACGTATTTTCTCCCCCTCAAAAATGGCATATAAGATGTTATTTTTGAAAAGTTGAGAATAAATATGACCATTTCGAGTGTTGCGGGAAGAATGACCATTGTGAACAATTTTTGAACAAAGTTTTAATTCAAGTACTCCCCCTCAACGAGTGATATAAATGGTTGAGGTTTTGAAAATCATAAGGGAAAGTACTTGTTCTTTTGAGCAAAACCTTGAAAAATGAAAGGTTTGATAGGTTTTACTCAAAAGTAAGAAGCTTTCGCTCCTTTTATAAGGATTGTGGCAGGCGTACCACGGGGTCCTTTATTTACAAGTACGGGTTGTACACTGTAATGTGTGCACAAGCCATTAACATAATAAATTATACATCCAAATTGATAATGAAAGAAGCGGTTCAAGGGGTACCAGGTAGTCCAGAGATGTCGCCAGGAGTGTGAGTCGGGCGTTGAAAGCCAATGATGTTTCTCCTAGGTCGACCACCAACATAGCTTTCAGTCTTACGGCTGATCCCTTCTATACAACCGTTCATCAATCATGGTGATGATCCTCTTCACGTCCCTTCAATCCTGAGAATTCCATCGCTTAGGAGACCCGATCTTTTGGTGTATATCCTTCAACCTGTAAGCCAATCCGTCCCTAACCATCTTCAAAGTGTGATCTCCAAACTTATGAAGATCTCGGCACGCCATCAAGCAATTTCTTTGAAGTTCACTGCGTAAACGACGGCGAAAGGTTTCGATGGCGTATATTGTGGAAGGTGGTTGATGTCGGGTAGATCAAGCTGCGGTGGAGTGAGGTTGACAGGTGCGATAAGATTCAACCGGTTGGAGATCTTCTACACGTTCTTGGATAACTATGCGTCGATGAAGATGAGCGACTTGATGAATTCACGTTGTACTTCGGTGGAGAATTGTCTCATACGACCACGTACTTTGCCAAGGTACATGTCTTCGATGTCGATTGATAGACAAATTCTCAAAGTCACTTCGAGAGAATGCATAATCCCTTTCATCTTGTCGTTTGACCACTATTTTCTTTAGGAAGGTGTAGTCCCACTTAGATGAAAGATCGACGTGTTTGATGGCAACGATCTTGTTAGAACCGAATCGCATGTTGAGACTTCGAACTGGCAGGCTACGTAGTAGATTCGTCGGCGTTCGGCCAATGATGAATCCGTCAGGTGTATCTCGGTCGTATGCTTCCACTTTGTTGGAGAACAAGTGATTGGCACGTTCCTCGATAGCTATACAGTTTGAGTATTCGGTTGCTGGGAATGGAAGTGTCAGAGATGTAGCATACTTCCTTGAACCATCGCCACCATGAAGAAGAAATTCTAGGTCTTTGTTGAAGAAATGTCGAATGGAATCCTTGGTTCATCTGATTGGCCAATTGTTGGTAGAGGTTTTGACCAGTCGGTGTAGTATGGAGGATTGTCCCGTTTGGTGAAGTCGATGTTTGCTTCAGGGTTGAGCCAATCCATGTTGTTAGACATAGCTCGAGCAATGTTTTCAAGGTGATATTCGACCTCGATGGCACTTTATGAGCTGTCTTTCCACAGTTGAAAAGCATCATTCTTGATTAAGCCTCAACTCGGATTTAGTCATCTTCTTCACATGGAACTTTTCTTGCATAATCTTAGCATGCTCCAATGTATTACCATCTACCAGATCTTGACCTTCTTCAGGGTAGGGAGTGTAATTGACAAGTGTAGAAAACCATTCAAATTCCTCTGTGGTGTCTTCATCTAGCCATGATATGACGTATGCCTTGGGTGCCTTTTTCTTCTGTTTCTTAGGCCTAGATGAGGATTCTGGTTTCTGTACTTGTTTGGGAGAGGTGGGTTGTTATAGGGGCTCATGGTGTTCTTCATCGTCACCACCCGTATACTCAAAGTAATCACCGGTTTTTGAGTGCGGGGTGGTGTCTGGAATCATGAGGTTTATCTGTAGAAGAACGAGGAGGAGACCTTTGTTGAGCGGGAGGCCGTTGGGGAGGTGGTGGCATAGAAGATGATTCACCGGACTTCTTACGTGGATTTAAGCGTCATCATTCTTATCTTGATCCTTATCTTCATCGTCTCTAGGGCGTTTAGACTTTTCACTTGAATCTACATGCTTCTTGAAGTTGGTAGTCCAATGAATGCTTGAAACAACTTTCCTTCATCGAAGTAAATGTCCCAAATCGTTCAGACATTTGTGTAACAAGCTTGGCCACCAATTCATTATCCGAAAACTACGGATTAGATGGATTGATTATGACGGTTAAGGGTGTTGATCTTATAGTTTGCTTGGCTATCTGCATAAGATTCGGATATAGTTGTCCGGTAAACATCTCCTTTGTGACTTTAGGAACGATATCCAAAAGGTACTTGTGAGTGTAGCCTTCGATCATTATGTCCATCTTCCCGTGTAGATCATCCTGCATGAGCTTATGTACATACTCCCTTTCATTCTGCATCTTGTCATTCTCATCATGTAGATATCGTATTTGGTCGACAAACCAATTCGGTTTTCGTAGAGCATGTCCTTCTTTCTGACTTGTTGGGCAGCTTTTACAATTCTTTTATGAGTATGAGAAATCCAAGATCGAGGTGGCTTCTTCACGATCGGATGATGATTTGGTTGATCTTTTTGATGGTGGTGGTGAAGAGTGAGAAGAAGAATCGATGAAGATGAGATGTGAGGAGACTCGGTCCTTTGGTGGTTCAAAGGTTTCTTCCTTTGATCGTGCAGGACTATCTAGAAGAAACGTATCATACTCAACATCTTCTTCATTGCCGTCTTAGCTTGTTCATCGGCTTTGGCTTTGTGCAGCTTCTTCATTAGCGTTAATCTTCTCGGCTTTTGATTCGGTTCTTCAAAATCAAATTCAAGAGTATCTTCGACACGTTAATGTTGTTGTACCAAAGTGGTGGCACCAGATCCCTTATCGGGTTGATTAACCGCATCGGGATCTGGTGAAGGTTGAGCTGCACCACTTGACCCTCCGGGGCCACCCATTTGTTCTTTAGCAAATTCTTTTGCCACGTGTTGGAGTCTAAGGAATTTGAACTTCTTCTGTATGAGGTATCCAGGTTTCTCTTTATCATTTTCGAGCTCTCATCATATGGCACAAGTGCAGGAGTCTTCCCTTTGCCATGTTCACTATTGGACTAGGAGGTTTTGATGCTGATGGAGAGTCATCCTTTGCAGTTTGAGTAGTGGACCTCCTCGTCGATTGTGTTTCTTGAGCTTTCGTCCGGTAGCTTTCTTTGCGTTCGTGTAGGAATAGGAGAAGCTTCCTTGACTGGAACAATCCTTTTGCGAGGAGGATTCCTTTTGGGAAACTTCCTTTTAATTTCTGTACTTGTGACACTTCCAAGACGCCTCTTACGGTCCTCCGAGTAGGTGTACGGAAGATTTTTCATCAAGATGACCAACTTTGCCTTTTTTTACGGCTAACCGATACCTTTTGTATGTTTCAAGCTTTTTGATTTCGGTAGTCAGAAGGTGATCGGGTAATACCGCACCCTGTTTCTTTGTTGACGATTCTTTGATTCGGCAGATAGGATGGGTTCAGTCAATATGTCATGATTATCTAGGTCATTGAGCCTCATGGGGATGTCTGGATGAAGTCCAAGTGCTCTCTGGATCAACACTTTGGTGTATCTGACATAGGGAATCTTGGAGCCAAGCTTCTTGTGAAATAGCATCATGTCCTCCCATATCGGTGCTTCGATTTCAATGTCCTTCTTGTTGATCAACGACCAAAAATTTGCGTTCCATGAGCTTGGGATGCTCATAGCCACCGCCACGAGACCGATTTGGAGATGATCATGTAGAGTGTTCTCCATGGTTGAGGAATATTCTTCAGCTCCACGTGAGAGTGCTTAGTAATGATTCACGAAGCTTCATCATATCCAATATCTATCAAGAATTTCGGATGCTCTTCAGGGGTAGCAAAGAAGTCGGTTGGGCGATGTCGGGAATGATGAGAACAGCCCGTAAGTTAGCAGGAGTGATAGTGGCTTGTTTGTGATTAAGTGTCACATTCATCGCACTTTGACGGTGATCCTCTGCATAGAATCCCGAATTGTTGAATGTAGACCTCTGGGCGTGGCGAGTGTGAGAGCATGTTCTAGTAGGGATGATTCACGAGAATATCCACCAATGAGACAAGAAGATTCTGAGCATGTGAGGGTATCAAAGTCAACCCTAAGGTTGTTCTTTCCAATCTTTCTCGGATAACCTTCTGGAAAGATATCGGCAATTGTAAGAACTTCTGATGCATCCACATTCATTTGTTCAGCCATGTCGTGATCTGAAATAACATTAGCCAAAAGAACCAACATATTGAAAGACATAGTGTTAGTCAACAGAAGGTCTTATTGTCTAGTTATTGAATGTACGGTGTCAATGATTGTTACGAGTCCTGAGTCACTTGTTTGTCCAATAGTTCAATGACGTCGTGAAATTTTTCGTGAGTTAGTTAACTTTAAGTTTTAAAGTTTATGTTATCACTTATTGTTCACAACATATCAAACGTTTAAGTTTATATGTGACATAATTGGATTCGTGACGTTATGATAAGTTTATTAACAAGTTTGTACACGTAACAATTCATAATGAAGGTCAATCAAGGCATAGGCGTAGAATTGGAAAAGTTAAGCGTAACAGAATGACATACGGCGTAGGCGTAAGCTTATGCGTAGGATCTTAACTTAGGCGTAAGAAATGTTACGCGTAGGAAAAGGGGACCTTATGCGTAGAGCTTACGCGTGGGCGTATTTATACCTTACGCGTAAGGCTTACTCGTAAGAGTTAGACCTTATCCGTAGAGGTCACTGTTTACGCATATCCTTCACAGGATATGCGTAGTCCCATTGTAGAACCTTACGCGTAATAGTTATGCGTGGGATTTATTCTTACGCATAACATGACTACGCGTAGGGTAATCCTTATGCGTAGAGATTCAAATGACCTTGATTATGAATTTTAAGCGTAGCAAGCCTGAAATAAATTCATCAAATCATCAATATTAACACAAGAGTTCATTTTAACAACAAATCATGGCATGAACATTCGTTAAACAGTTATGAGTAGAAAGTCATACACGTAGGTCAAAACCCTAAGGGTTATGATTTACGCATATAATTTCTAGCCATGGGATTTGCACCATACAATTTCTGGTAGTTTTAAGATGTTGTGAGAGTCTATAAACCAAGTTATAACATCTAAATCGTTGTGAATCAAAAATACCCAAACTCAAGAACATTAAACCCTAATTCCTAATTCGACTTAATTAGTGTTTCGGGTAGTTATAGGGCACGGAAATCATTAATTCATCAACATATAAACATTACACAACAATCTTTTTGACCAAAAACATTCACATTTGAAAATACCCAAAACCACGCATAAACCCTAATATTCAAAAACCATCAATTCGTGTTTCTAGGTGGATTTTGAGGATGAAACTAGTATCATTGATGTTAAATACATGTTTTGACACAATCTTTTTAACCACAAACACCCTTTTATGATTTGGTGTTCTTGCGCTTACGCGTAAGACACAAAAGTGACTATATCACAAAATTTAACCGTTGGATTTTTGAAAGATTCAAAACCATTGCTTAAAAACATGTTATAAACACGAAATCACTTACAAATTGATGATCCAAACACGGATTTGTCAAACGATTTTTAGGCGTAGGATCCTTATAGGTGTAAGTATTAAATGTGATGGAGTAGTTAGGTGGAGAAGTGTTTTTATTAAAATTACTTTAACATTTTGACAGTTTTGGTCCCTCCACCTTTTCCTTTTTCATACAAAGCCATTTAACTTCCATTTTGGTTACCAAACGAAGATTTTAAGAAAGAAACTTTGACAACACTCCCCCTCGACTTAATAAATGATGAAAGGTTATAAATTTTAGTCCGAGGAGTGTCAGTGAACCAGAAAATTTACCACCATTGATAAGAGAAACAACCGAGATGTGATAACATGCAAGTACACAGATGTTTTGAAACAGTTAAATCTTTATATATATAGGGAAGGGGTCCAGTAAGAAGAAAAACTAAAATGAGAAGAATAAGAAGGATTTCTAGCCACACATTTCAAATAAAGAGGATAATTTTAAGGGGAGATGCATCCATTTTTGTATATGCATCTGAAATGAGTGATTGTAGTTTCTTCTTATCTTTCTTATTTTAATTTTTCTTCTTATTTGATCCTAACTCTATATATATATATATATATATATATATATATATATATATATATATATATATATATATATATATATATATATATATATATATATCTTACTATTATATAAGGGTTTTTATCTTTGTCTTGGTAGGAAGATAAGAGATGAAAGACACAAAAAGACTACTACGGACCCAAAAAATACATTTTTATAAGTACTATGTCCTTTTTGTGGGCGCGAGTCTTTTATGTCTTTTCATCTTCTTATGCTTTTCTATGTATAGAAAAACCTTATATAAAAACCACCTCCTTCCCAAAACTCTTACACGTCAGCTTAAAACAGTTTGAGACTGTTGAGTAGTTTTCCTTTATTTCACATCTTACTTAGTGTGAGTTAGGTACACATTTTTAAAATGATGAATGAATACTTTAGAGTCGGAAAGGAAGAACAAATCACCTAAAATCGTGGCTTTCCTACACATTCCATTTTTTTTTAAAAGTCACCATCATTCAATGTACACCTTAAAGCTACAAAAACACCTACATACAAAACCTCACATCTAACTCTCATCTCACACCACCACCAAGCCACCACAGCAACCGACGCCACCACCACCCGATCCCATCACTACAGAAACCGGTGCCACCATCGACATCTGCCCTCCACCGTGGTCTACCAGCGCCGGAACCACCAAGAGGGTTTTTACAGTTTTGAGTTTTGTTTTTTTTGGCTTTTTTTATAGATCTACTTATAGTATTAAAGTTTTGATGGTATTTGTTGTAGATCTATATATTTTTTCGTAGATCTAATAGATTTTATTGTAGATCTATAATGTTTTTTTTTTTTATAAATCTATGTGTATTAACCTTTTTTGTATTTTTTTGTTAGGACCGCCGATTGCCGCCGTTGTACCTGTTGTTTTCTCGCCGGAAAAAGTGACCGAATCCGTGGCTGTCGCCGGAAAGCTTTAACTATACGAGTTTTGTTTAAAGGGGTTTAATCATTGTTTTCATACTTTCTGATAGGCTGGAATTGTTGGCCACATAATGATGATGGTGTTATGTAAATGATGATGGCGTTATGTATAAGTAAAGAAAGAGAATGGTGGTAACAGGTAAGTAGCTAGATTTATCTCTAAACCTTTAAATTTTATCATTTTTCCTACTTCGTTTGATACTTTTAATTTGTTGATATTTTAATTTTGTGATATGATCTTTGTTTTGGGTAATTTTTGCAGATTTATTGCTTTTATAATGCGTATATATTCGAAGAAAGAAGATGATGATCGATGACCGTTAGAAACATATATGCACGCTTAAATTAGATTTTTGAGTTGGAAAAATGTTTAAGAACACTTACTCTTTTTTTTGTTTTTACCTGCTTGTTCTATAATTTTCTTCTTGGTTATTCCTTTTTAGATTTTCATGACTCCAGCTTCTTCAATCCAAGACGAACTTTCTTTATTCATGAAAATCGTTATTTTTTATCTATTTATATCTTTTTGGGCCAGTATAATTGTCTATTAGTGTATATATGTAATTTTGAAATCACATTATGATTATTAACCACAAGTATTTTTGGCCTTTGTGTGCATATCTTGAATTCCCACTCATATTAGTCCTTTAAATGATTTCACTATCCAAGTTATTATCAATAATTAAGAGATGTATTTTATGGTGATGTTAAACTTGGGATGTTGTTTAAAATTTTAAATAAAGATTATGTTACAAATTTTTTTAATCACGTAACATAATACAATAAATTACTGCTTAATTATGTGTAACAAGAAAAAAGAAAAAAGCATGGCGAAGACTTTTGACTACTGCTTAATTATTGGTAGGAAGTGCGGGTGCTAGGTGAAACATGTTATACATGTCAGACAATTAATAAGGGGGTATGGTGTAGTTCCTTAGTAGGCTAATTTTTATTCACACATTTACACCATTGTAAATTTTGAAATAAAAAAGTAGCGACTTAACATTTGATACATCTATAAAAGTGTGTAGAATATCTAGAACTCGACATATATAAAAGGCGGACAAAATTAACAAATATTATTGTTTACGTGATTTTTTAAGGACTTTTAGTATAGTGTATAATCATGGAACTCTTAGTTATGGTAATCAACACATTAGAGCATTTCGTGTGCTCGAAATTAACCAATTTAATACAAATATAATATAATGTTTTATTTTTTTACCTTTTGTTTATTTATCTATCGGACTCTCCTGTAGTGCAAAGTCTGTGAAGCGAGTTTATGTGCATGCATAGAAGGTTACAATATATTTGTTATCGATTTAATGGGTTCATATGTAAACTCGTAGTCGTTTTAGCGTCATTATTTATTTAGCATCCCAGGGCCGTGCTTAGCACGGCCAAAAAGACTTCACTAGTACCTATACTATAAGCGAAAGGCTCGAGGTCACTGTGAGGCCTTCAAATATTGACACTTCAGCAACAAACAGTTGCGCACTGTTTACACCAACTCTATTTACTCCATCTCATTTCATTCGGCCTTCATATTTCATAAAACAGGCTCACCTCCATCTCATTTCTTCCCTTCACAAATTCTCACACACTATTTATCTTTATTCATCACCAAGGTATGCTATATGGTAAGGCTTTAGCTTTTTTACTTATCATTATTTTGATTATATTTGTGGATTATTTTGATTATATTTACTATCTTGCCTTTAGTTTCTTCTTGATCAAATAGAGAAATTAACTATTATGATTTTTCAGCCTGCGAATTTTTGTGACTGGTTTTATTTTACACCGACTTGTTTATGTAGTAATGGTGGACATACGTTGGTGATGAATTTGAGAAAAAGATGACAAATGATGATATTCTTTGTTTAAGGTATGTGATATTCATATTTTGTGTTTGTCTATTAGAGAATTTATTTCGCAACTTGTGATTAGAAATATAAATTATTAGACAAAAGTAGAGTCTTTCTTCCTCTTATTAGATTAACTTTCATATAGAGTATTTCATTTCATTAAACAACCAAGTGCACAGGAAATTACTTATTCATCATATACATCTATCTATCCATTTCTTTCTTCTTCTTGCTACATCTTTATATTTTTTTAACGCCAAATGGTATCACACTATCTACGTCCGACGATGGCGATGCGCTCTATAGACGGAAAAACTAGATTGAGAGGTATTTATTCTTCTATTGTTCGAATAAATATAACTTATATTGAAGAGATCAAATTTTAGACATATTCTTGGCATAAGTATTTTTATGCAATGTCAATATTTTTAACTAATTAGTTTGATGTTTATATGGTTCATGTTCTAAAGTTTGATTCATAGGACAACCCGTTTTATTAATTGAAAGTTTATTTGTATGATTTTTAATGCTTTTTTTAAAATGTTGTTTTATTGTTTTTCTTTTGTAGATATTGCAAAAATTCACGGATGCGGGAAAACAAACGGCTATATCGACAAGCAATTTTATTTATAAATCGAAAGGTTTTGTGTTCATTGAGAAACAATAGTATATGGGACTAAAAACTGATACGAGATGTATGAAAAAGTAGTACAGTAGATGACTACATACATGTTCCGATGATATTGTATGTGTATTTAAACAATGACCAATTGACCATGATGGAGTTGGTGTAATAGTACTACAATAGGGGTATAGTGATAAAATGAGAGTGGTTGTAGAGTAATAAATGAAAGTTATGTAAAAGTTGAGGTGAAAGACCGAAAGGAAATAGTATGTAAGGATGGTAGATTGTGTGATACATCATATTTGACCAACTTTCAACAATCATACAGTATATGATCTCTAACAGTAAATATTAAATCTGAATGAATCCTTGTGAAAAGAGTGGAGAAAACACAATGCAGAAACAATAAAAAACGCATTGCAGAGAGTAAGGTGCGTTTGGTGGTAGTATCCATGACCATATCCTGTCAAATTATTAACCTTCTCTTCTAAAACACACAAGTAAGGTTTGAGTGGACCTATGTTAATCAACTTTACAGTTGTTACAAACTTCAGGGTACTTATTATTGTATATTAATCCATCGTCCTTCCACACATTTTGACAACTAGAATTTGCATGCCTTGAGTTTGGGATTAAATAGATAATATACACAAAAAATTGCAATTTACTTTTTTGTTTTTCTGTGTTCACGAATAGAATTAATAATGGTTGTTGGATTTGTGATTGAAATAGCAATGTTAACTTTGTTTATGTTTCTTTTGTCATCTTATACAATCAAACACTAATAAACAATACTAATAGATCGAAATTATTACTTGCTTAAAAGCAAACATTCATTCTCATGGGCCGTGCTTAAGCACGGCCTAAATAACTACCTAGTATATATATATATATATACACACACATACACACACACACACATACACACACATATTATATATAAGAGGAGGCATGTCACATATAATTTTACTTGGTATCTCATAATGCCACGTCATAAAGTCATGTCATAATTTAATACATGTCCTTTTTTTAAATAAAAATCGGTTATATGTATAATAGGAGGCGTATGACGTCATCAATTCACCTGATCCCAGTAATTCCATGTCATCACAATTTAATACCGCCTAAACAGTTTTTTCATTGAAATTCGTTTTTAACCTAAGCAACTAAAATCCGGAATTAATTATTACAAAAAATTTAGTGGAGAGGATCAACCTTGGGTGGGTTGTAGCATTAACATCTTGATAACCACTAGACCAACATATTTTTTGTTTTATATTTTTCAAAATATAATATATAAACCTCTGTGATTAACGATGTTTGCTAAGATTATGCACAATATATTCCGATTCATTCTTTATATCTTGTTTTTTAAAAAAAATATCATTGTGTTCCACAAGTCGACTCTCTCTCTTTTTTCTGAAAACCCTAATATGTTGAAGTTCACACAATTAACTAATAATGTTTTGTTTTTACGTCTATGTGATTATGCTAATATTTATTTTTTGCATTGATAGTAGCAATGGTGATAAAACAAGCCAGATGAGCCACAAGCAGCAGATTGCACGAAAACTTGATGTTTGTGCACATATTTTTACTCGGTCCACAGTATTTTTGCAATAAACTATAAAGAATTAGATTGTATCAATTGTTTTATAAGTAGTTAGTTTTAAGAGTGATACAATTTAAGAAAAAAATATATTAGATGTTTAAATGTTGGCAAGTATGCTTTGGGAATGAATAGATGTTTTGCATACTGTTGAGATGTGATATTCTATCATTCTCATGCATCTTTTGAATTATGAATCATGAATTTGACAATAGGTCACCTGAAGAAGAGAAGGACGAAGCTCACATATATCAGAGACAACCCCTGAGATTCGTGATTTGGGGAACCGGATGACGAAGAACCAGCAGAATATGATCTTTGCTCAAACTAATCTCGAGGATGATTACATTGTATTCACTGATTGCTCAAAACATTGCTTCTTATTATTACATAAGTTATTGATTTCTAAAAAAATTAACTTGTTCATCTTTTAATAGAGATCTCTAATGGAGGATGAAGGTTACGAGAAGGATCTCACACCAAAGGTCATGCTAGCCGATAAAGAGGGTTGATATGATTCTGAAGAGATAATATTATGAAAGCTACGGAGAAACCCATGGGACCACCTTTGGAGCTAGGGATCTTTAATCAAAAAGCTTATATATGTCAATGGATAATATTTTTTGTAGCTCCTTTTCTATGCCTATATATAGAACTCCAAAAATACTATTGTAAGCAGCAACATTACATCGTCCACCAAAACTTGCAGAAAGACTAAAACTAATTCAGGGAACGATGAGCAGCCAGGATAATGGAAATAATACGGTGGTATGTGTGACCGGTTCTTCTGGCTACATTGCTTCATGGCTTGTTAAGCTCTTGCTCCAACATGGTTACACGGTTAAGGCCCTGCTTATGCGTGACCTCGATTACTCCTCATCTTTCTCTATATCTCTATCTTGTATTGCAATTTAGATTTCTATAAGTCATAGGTTGTGGGCTACACGCTCATAGTGTTGCAAATTGATCCTATTTGTTTTATCAAAACTAAATATCTTGATTACTCATTCAGATGACCCAAAGAAAACTGAGCATTTGCTTGCTCTTGATGGAGAAAAGGAAAGGCTTCAATTGTTTCAAGCTGACCTGCTGAAAGATGGTTCGTTTGATGCTGTGGTCGAAGGCTGTGATGGCGTTTTCATATTGCATCTCCCTTTTTCATTCATACTGATAACCCGCAGGTTAAATTCCTGTATTTTTTTTCATTGTTATACTACAAACATTGGTTTTATACCTCAAACATTTGATAGTAATTCACTTATGTCAATAACTTTCTTCTAATAATAAAAAGCAATCTTACTGATAAAATAAAGAGACAGTTTAAGATAGAATATATCCAAGTTGTGTTAATGACTTAGTAAGATCTTGTGGTTAAAGTAAACACTAAATTAGCTCCATCAAGCATGTGTTTCTATTACACTATGACTAGGTACCTTGATGACACTTTCAAACTTCATTTTATGTCTCACACCATTGACACTATCCCACTCATTAAAATCTGCATAAACATTTGACAACGCTACATACGCACTGATGCGTGCAGAAGGCACGTTCGGGGTCAAGGAAACTTCTTTTCTTCGAGCAAGTTTTTCAACCTCCTAGGCAGTGAACCTAATTGTTGTAGTGTAGTATGGGGTAAGCCTCGGGGATTGATATCGTTCTCTAGGGGAATATGAATGCTAGTAAGAAATATATGATGAGAAGGTGGGGTTGAGGATGATTCATTTTTATCTTTTTTATGGTTTTTAGAAAGCTAATGTAAATATCTCGAGGCAATTGGTTTGGGGGTGGTACTTCTACTGATTACTCTACTTTAACTAATTATCTAATAATACGAGTAGTATGTCTAATTGAGGTGTGCTCGTATGATTATTAGAGATGTGTTCACTTAGATACTATTACTCCCTAGTTATCTTTTATTGGTTGGTTGAGTTGTCACGTCCTTTATCTTAATGTGTTGTATTCCTAAAGGTCGTAGGGTATGCGTGGTCCCTAGTTCTTTGAGGTTATCTCTCGTATATGACTCACGGAGTTGGCAAGCCTAAGCTATTTCATCCATGAACCATATCATCATAAAGCATACTCAAGCATTAAATACAACAAAAAGCCTAGTTGCACTCCTAAGCCAATTTCAATTAAGACAAGAAACAACCTAACAATAATCAATAACTAGGTTTCGTAGATCTAAGCAAACACACAAGTAATTTAGCTAGACATGATAGACAAGCAAGCATACGCACAATCAATCGAATATGGGATAGACATAATGATAAATTGGATTAACAAACTTATCTTGATGTGTAAAATAGGTTATGGGACCCTAGAATACTGTCCAAGTCGGACTACAACTGAGTTAGGGTTTGCTCTTCAAAATTCTACGTCTTAAAATACAGAAAAATCGAATTCTATATATAGATTTACAATCGCAATGGCGTCACCTTTTGTATGGGACGCCACCAGGTCACTGTCATTAGGGTTTCGTTTTGGCCAAGTCATCGATGGGACGGCGTCACGTTAGAGTTGTGACGCCGTCAGTATTTAGTTGAGACATCGTCTTGATTCATGATCTGTGCCATATGGGGTGAAAACTGTGAGTGACGCCCTACATATTTAAAGTGTGACGTCCTGGCCAGTTATATGACCATAATTTTCACCGTATGTCGTGCATGTTTTGATCAAGTCTTCATAGAGGGCGACATCGCCCTTTGGATGGGGCGTTAGGTTCTGGATCGGTCTTGAGTGGCTTGATCTTGACTTTGCCATTTTCTTCATGTTTTTGCTTCTTTTCGTCCACATGTGCTTCATTCCAGCATTTTACTTCCAAAAGACCTAAAAAGTAAAAAGGAACGAAATTAAGCAAGAATATATAAATGTGTCGAAATAGGGCTTAAATGACCCCCTAAAACCGTACATTTTAAATCCTTATCAAATATCCTTACACTTGGTATTTGCTTGTCCTCAAGCAAACGTGCTTTTGACCAATCAATTTCTAAGTTAGGGGGCATGAAGCATTGGTTTAAAATAGTTCATAACAAGTAAAAGCGCCACAATAGTCATAACAAGCACGAAAATTATATACTAACACCTCACAAGTGGTGTTTGGATTCTCTCATCTCTCGGGTTTATATGAAATATAATATGAATGGAAATGGAAGATAAACACTCATTACCTGGCATAGTACATAGATCACCATAAGCTTGAGAATAGACCAAACCTCCACCCCTTTATCGTAAGCACCTAGGAAAAACTATTTAAGAGGTCTTTACAAGGGTTGTAATGTTAGGCTTACGGTATGGACACAAAGGTTTTTTGTTGGGTAGGGGATATTTAGTGGTGGCAAGTCAAAAATATTATGTTACAAGCATGTAAACCGTGGCGTTGCTAGGCCAACACTAGATAACTTCAAACAAAACAAACATAAACTTAAAAACATAAACATAAAGATAGATGTAGGATGGTAGCCCGTATGTTTTTTCTCTTTTTTTTTGACGTCTCTTTTTCTTCAATTTTTTTCGATTTTTTTTTCATAAATTTTTACTCTACCATCCTCTATGATAACATCAAATTATAATGGATTTATAGGAGCATCCCTACACTTGAGTTTTTATTTCTCTAACACTAATTGATCCGATTTGAAAAGATCAAAACATTTGGAGTATTTAATTACGTAGACACAGGGAATTTGAATTTATCGTTCTTTCCCGTTACTCCATAAAATATTACTTTTACCCATGAGTCCCAATCGTCCCAAAACTGTGTACAAAAGATATGACTCGACTTAGCAACCATGCAAGTAACTAGATAATTGAACTAAGGGTTAAGTAGTGATAACAATTATTGTTGATACAAAAGTTGGGCGTTCCTTATTTGGACTCCGGTTCCCGTATCAATTGGTTCTTAATGCTTGAGACTCAACGAAAGCGAGAAAACACCGTTCGGCTTACCGTGGGATTGTCTCCCACGATTATCCTCCGGCGTGAGAGTAAGTAATCGGTTTTAGGGTTTAATTGAGAGTTAGGGTTGTAGATCATACCTTTAATGAGGGCTGAGATACCCTTTATATACACACGGAATCCTTGTTGGTTTCGTGTTCCTCAAGTTGGCGTATCCGCCTAAGTAGGTTATCGGATGCTTATCTCCCAAGATAGGAGATATCCGATATTGTTAGCCATAAATAACCTTGGGTTTGGGCCTTCGTGAGCCCAAACCGTTATTGGGTTAGCCCATTAAATGGGCTTGTTGGTGGAGTTCACGGTCGGGTTCGTAACCCGAATACGGACTATACGTCATCATGTCCCCCCAGTCTAGTATGCGCAGTGACTAGCTGCGGATGCTAGACTAATAGTTGTAGCGAATAAAATTTGCAAAGCGTAGCAAAGAAGCTAAAAAAGTTTCCCACCTTGAAAAAATACATGGTGAATCTAGACATAATATCTCAAATTCCCACCTCGTAAGTCATGGGAAAGTAACTGAAAATGTGTCATATCAATCCATCCTAGCCACACATTGGGAGATAGTGGGATCCACGTGTCCATCATCGCGTGGTTGTAAAACCTATATAAACGTCCGCTCCTCATTTGGTTTATCACAAGTAAAAATCATTTTCGCCATTGTTACAAAAGCTTCAAACTTTCTACCAAGAAATGCCAAGGTAAGGTATGCGTTAAGTTGGTTTGTCCGCTTTACCTCCGATCGGCCAGGATGAACTGCGGGAGTTCACCTCGGATTATTACATTCCGATGGCGCCGCCGGTGGTTCCGGCTTGAAAGGCGTTAATAGCGGATTTCAAAGTAGGGTATACACGGTTTTTCAATTTCGCGAATCAACGTGTGCCCCTATCCCTATTTATGTGCGACGCTTTTAAACTACTATCGCCGCATATCTCACAAGCGCATTGGTGCAAAGGCAAAATTAACAAACTTCGAGGTTAATTGCCGATTATTGGCGATTAATCCAACCATCTACCTCTTCGCGTTTACCACACGACATGGTCAAACGGGTGGGTTTTGCTTCTTAAGCGCCGGGGGCGCAATGTTACACCAGACAAGCCGGGCAGCTTAGGGACTGGAGGGAGAATTTTTTCCGGTCGATGAAGCGTTGTTCCCCGGCGCTTTGACTTCTACACCCCGAGTTATTTGCCAGAAGGATGGCGTCCCCTCCTTGGTTCATCTATTAAAGGGCGATGCAAATACGATAAACGCATGTCATTATTCCCATCGGTTCCCTACCCGAGGAATTTTTGGTGCACGTGGGCATCGGTCGCGCAATTATTTTGGCGGACTCGACGAGGTGCCAATCTTCTTAGACGCAGATGGCGGGGTGGTGCTCGTCCTTTTCACTCCCTTTACTTTATTAATGTAAGCCTTTCTTTTCCCCTTTGTAATTTTGTAACCTGTTTGTTGTTGTCTTCTGTTGCGCAGAGATGGATCTATTCGGAGTTGTACAATTGGCGAAGCCGCGCAGGTCATCGTGTGGGGGTGGGCGCTTGAAAGGGGGAAGAGCCCATTCTAGAGGCTTCAGTGGCGTGCCATGCATCTTTGGAAATGCAGTTGGGAACCGAAATGGGGGTAGTTCTTCCACTACTCTTGGAGGCAACTCCTCTACAAAGCGTGCCTAGCCCGAGGGTTCCCTCCCGTTAGTGGAGCTTTAAGCATGCAAATGTGGCTGAAAGCGTTGAAGAAGAGGAGGAGGAAAGCCATGGATTGAAGCGAAAGAGAGCTTGGTGGCGATGGCTCAAGCTCCTCCGTGAAGAAGCGTCGCCTGTTATCCATGTCGTGGAATCATCATCCAGTGATGTTGCCTCCTCTCACTCCTCGGATCTTTCCACCCAAGTAAGTATTATTCTTAAAGCCCGTATCGCATTCCCCTGATGTTATGAAATAATCGCTAATCCTCTTTTTGCGTGCGGTATTGAACAATCTGTGGGTCAGCCCGAGAGGCTAGTCCTGTTCGTACCGAGTCTTTGGAAAACCAAAGAGCGGGCTGAGCCATTGGCATCGGGATGCACCAATGGATCGCTTGTTGAAGATCTGGTCGCTGGCTAATGCGCACACCAAGCTAAGTTGGTTGTGCAACTAAAGGCTAAGTACTCGGGAGAAAGTAGCGAGGCCAAAAGGACCAACAAATTGCGTTCTTTGGAGGCACGTTTGGCGGTCGCCAAGGTTGAAGAAGAGGCTATGAACTCGTATACCCAAAGACTTCTTTGAAGAAAAATGGCATCTGGGCCAAATAAGTCAGAGCGTCTCGACTGCCTTAGAGGAGTATAAGGCTTCGTGTATATGGACGCTGAAATATCTTGAGAAGGGGAAGGAAGAGTTGGTCTCTCAGTTGGAGAATTTTGGTGCAAGCGTAAGAAGCTCACTGGAGGGCCATGAGATGAAGTTGCGCAAGCTCAAGCATTGAGTATGATGAGGAGTTATATCCCCTCATGTCTTCTATTTCGAGCCGCCAGTGGCTCATCGGCCATTGTCATGCGCGCCTTTGCCTCACCACCTAGAGTCGCGGGAGGTAGTGGAAGCCGTTTGGGGGTTGTACAGTCTTGGGTTAGCTGCGGGGCAAGGCGTAGCCGTAGAGGAGCTCCATGAGGCTGATTTGTTGAAGGTGCCTGCTGATAAGGTACTTAGCTATAATGAGCATGCGTATGAT
>OU343225.1:198673107-198794360 GCA_910596185.1 Chrysanthemum makinoi | reverse complement strand
GGGTTTTTTCTCTCCTACGTGTTACAAGAATAATGGAAAACATGTAAAATTATATGTAGGACCTTAGATATATCAACCTTATCACAAACCCACTTAACAAACACAAGTATCACCACGTGAAACCACGCTACGCGTAGAACACGTTCAACCCAAATACAAACATAAGGCGTACAAGATGAAGAAGAAAAGATAAGAAAGATGGTGACTTGATGTTTATAAAACCGTGTATGTTGTGAGAGAGAGATGAACACAATAAGTTGTATTGCTCCAAAGAAAACACACACACACACATACTCAAGCACACACCTCAAATGACTCATTTGAGGTGTATTTATAGTACAAGTGACTTGATGCCCTAAAGGCTTTCTATGGGCTTTCGTGGGCTTGGACATGGGTTGGATTGGATATAAGGCAAGCTTATCATAACTAGTACCCATTTAGTTTAGTCCAATCCACGAGCCCGTTGACTATTCTATCACGATGTCTAACATACGATATAAAGTTCCTAAATGTGAATGACCATCACTTCTAATAAAAACTATTAAGGCTAACAATCTCCCCCTAAGGGGTGGTCATTCAAATGATGCTCCATTTGATTAGGTCTTTACTTTTCTTGAGCTCGAACTTTGTGTGTAGATATAGAATAGTCTCGAATCTTTGTTCCTTCATGCTTTGTGATCAGATAATGTGGTTGTCTGCCATTGTCAAATTCGTTGGTTTGGTGTCTCCACGTCTTTCTCCACCATGCTCACACTTCTATTTGACTTTTGGTTACCAATGATGTAGTTCTCGAGTCTTTAAACTTTGTAGATTCTTTGACATTGACGAAGAATCATCTTTAACTTTGTGTAGCCTTTGATTTTGATGAGAACTTTCATGTGTTGTTGGTATGAGCATGTGGATAGTCTGCACGATCAATCCGCTCTAGAGCTTCCATAAGAAGAAAACATAAACACACGTTAGTAATAAGCGGATTCCGGCGCTTACAAGTTTGAATTTCGAGGGTGTTAACAGCATAGTGTGAAAACACGTCTCTAATTCTCACAAAGGCCGTTCCTGAACCGGAGTCCCACAAGTGAGATAACGCGATGTACCAAAGTACATCTACGGTTTAGATGAGTCGCTGAGGTACACCGAAGCATCACCCACGACTGTAGACCGTTTGAGACACACTAAGCGTAATCCACGGGGAGTTACCGAAGTGACCTGCTGTCATGGCTGCTTGATGTTGACCCTGGCAGGAGTTTCCATTCAATCACTGAAGATCACAAATGTGAAACTTCTCATAAATGTTCTGGCAGATTGCTAAGATCTGCGTAGACTCTGGAATATATCACTTGTGTCCTTAATGATGAACAACAAGCGATGAAATGTCATGTGTTCCTATGAGATCTTTTGATGAATCTCGTGTCTCTAGACTCAATAGTGCATTTTGGTTTTCTGAGCGAAGACTAGGGAGAGGTCTCCTTCTTCAATATCAGCAATCTCTAAGAGAAAGTCGATAGGTTATGTAGGGTTCTCAGTGAGAATGAAACAAATCCTTTTAAGAGGAATTGAGTGCCTAGAAGGTTTAGTGCAGTGCGTCACAGGGTCCATGACGTCTTTGTCTTCAATACCAGTGTCATCTTAGTGACAACCAGTAGCAGATAAATTGAACCCGGTTTCTGCCCTAAGGTTGAATATGGAGGGCTATATCTTTTCACCCTTTTTCATTACATATCTTTTTAATTCTTCAACCCCTTCTTTCTCCTTTCTCACATTACTCCTTTTTTCAATCATTCCTAAGGACTTCCAATACTAACTATTTGTGATGTCCTTGGGTAGATCCATCCGGCTCTGGCGGATCATAGGACGAATTTCCTATCCTTAGTCACCTTATAACTCCATGACTGTCCCATGTTGCCATAAAACCATTTTTCTTGAAAATCTCACAGAGTGTTTATGATAGAAAACATGTTTGAAACACTCCGAGAGTTTTATATTTTCAGAAACACTCCCCCTTCATATGTGCTTATAAGTTTTAACAAAAATCTGCACATCGAGGGTAGAGTTTGCACTTTTTGAATTGATCGGCTCATGATAGACAATTCCCCCACGAGACACGGTTACGTTGCCTAGTTAAAGAGTTCCATTGTCACTTTTTAGGTGACAACTAGCTCTAATAACTAACTTGAAGTTGTAAACACTCCTTGAAAAGGAGGTTAGACCCATGAAAGTGCATATCTATCACAAGTTTCTCGAGATGGTACATTTAATGACTTTGATTCCCGTCAATTCATTGGTTCCGTCTGAGTCGAGCTCATTGTGAGATTCAAACAACGATCATTAAAACTTTTTTGATCACATTTTAATCCACCTCCTCCCCCTCAAAAATAGCATATTCGTGATATTTTTGATATCAAGGGATTAAACAACATTTTAGAATCTTTTGGGGAGACAAACGGATTTGATTTAAGCATGAATTTGGAACATTTTTTTTTTTATGCTCCCCCTTTAATAAAGCATAATCAATTAAAGGGTTTTAGATGGAGTTATCTTGAGCACAAAATATTTTGAAAGATTTTGAAAATCTTTTTGAACAATCTTGAAAAGGTGCTCAAGATGATGATGATTTCTCACCATTTTTAAATGTAGTGCACTGAAGCGTACACTTTGATTTTTTCCATAAAAGCACGAGTTTTGATTTGAAAAATAATCAAAAGTCATCATTTTAGTCCGGGTTTAGTACTGAAGTATACGAAAGCCATTATTTTGAGAAATTTTGAGAAACGACATGTTTTGAAAAACATTAAAGAACTCTCGCTCAAGCATCTGTACATACCTGTATCATTGTTGAATGACATTTCTAGAAACGTACAGAATATCGATTATACGAGAGACATGTCGTGAGAAGAATATGTTTGGATTTTTGAATTTATATTGTTTTTGTATTTTTGAAAGTTTTATATTTTTATATTTTGCTTTTGTTGGTTTTTCAAATTTTGTATTTTGTTTTTCAAAAATATTACAGCGAAGCTTTTTGGAAAATCATTTTCAAGAAGATTCGAGAAGACGTTCTAACTCCTCAGGGGTTAGGCTTCGTTCCAACGTCGAACTAAATCGTCAAAGCTTTCTTTTGGAAGGGATTTAGTAAATAGATCGGCGAGTTGGTAATCTGTCTTCACGAAGAATAATTCAACAGTACCATTTCGACGTACTCTTTGATGAAGTGATAGCGGACACGGATATGCTTAGTCTTTGAGTGATGAACAGGATTGCATGATATGGCTATGGCACTTTCGAGTCACAATACATAGGTATTTTATCGAAAGTAAAGCCATAATCTGTGAGTTGTGTTCTCATCCATAGAACTTGAGCACAACACGCAGATATAGACACATACTCAGCTTCAACGGTTGAAAGTGCAGTGCAATCTTGTTTCTTTGAAGACCAGCTTACTAACTTTTCACCCAAAAATTGTGCTCCTCCTCCAGATGTAGTTTTTGCTGTAACTTGATCACCTGCGTGGTCTGCATCTGAAAAGGCAATTAGATCAAATCCGAATTCCTTTGGATACCAAAGTCCCATGTGAATAGATGTCTTCAGGTACCGAAAGATCCTTTTAACCTCTTTGAGGTGCAGTTCGGTAGGCTTTGCATGAAACCGTGCTAATAAGCAAACAGCAAAATGAATATCTGGTCGACTAGCAGTGAGGTACATGAGAGAACCAATCATGCTCCGATATTTCTTCGGATCAATAGGTTTCCCAAACAAATCGGCTCCAATTTTTGGTGAAGTTACCATTGGTGTTCCGACAGAATCACAATTATCCATACCATGATTTTTCAAAATCTCAGTCGTATATTTAGCTTGATTTATAAAAATTCCACGTGGGGATTGATGAATTTGTAAACCAAGAAAGAATTTTAGTTCCCCCATCATGGACATTTCAAATTTGCTTTTCATGAGATTTTCAAAATGTTTTGAAAGATTCGGATTAGTGGACCCAAAGATGATGTCGTCCACGTAAATCTGAACAATCAAAATGTCATTTTTGCATTTTTGTGTAAACAAGGTAGGATCAACTGTTCCTTTGGTGAAATTGTTTTGGATAAGAAAAGAGGACAGTTCGTCATACCACGCTCTCGGAGCTTGTTTTAAACCATAGATTGCCTTTTTGAGTTTATAGACGTAGTCTGGATGTTCCATGTCTATGAAGCCTTCTGGCTGACTCACGTACACTTCTTCTTTCAGAGTTCCATTCAAGAACGCGGTCTTAATGTCCATCTGATAAACCGTGATGTTTTTGTGAGCTGCATAGGCTAAGAATATCCTGACTGCTTCAAGTCTGGCTACTGGCGCGAATGACTCTTCAAAGTCTATCCCTTCCTCTTATTTGTATCCTTTGGCCACAAGACGAGCTTTGTTGCGAATGACAGTCATCTCTTCATCCCTTTTGTTCTTCCATAACCATTTGAGATCGATGACGCGAACGTCAATTGGTCTTGGAACCATTTCCCAAGAGTCATGTAGACGGTATTGGAGAAGTTTCTCCTGCATTGCTTCTATCCATGCGGGATCTGCCATTGCCTCGCGAATGTTCTTTGGCTCTATATTGCTAATTGAGCAAAGGTAAATGCATAAGTCGCAATCGGTGGCAAGTTGGCGTCTCGTCTGAATTGGCCTTGAAGGTTCACCAATAACTTGTTCAATCGGATGGTCTTTAGTCCACTTCAGAGTAGAAAGATACCGTTGGTTATACGTATGCGAGTTAGATGGTTCTCATAAGCATGAAGAAGATTCAGCTGATTCCGTAGCAAACGGGTTTTCAAATAAGTCTTCATCTAACGTTGCATCGTCGGGTTTTGGTTTTGCTAATCAACTGCTGGTAGAACGGGTGCAATAACTGTAGTAGATGTAGATGATGTAGATGGAATTGGTGCATTGGTTTCGACAATTGTAGATGCATCTTCATTGGTGGTGGTGGATGATTTTGAGCGGGTGCAGCCGAATGATGGTTTGATGCATTTGTCGAAGTTCCACCATAGTATTCATCGAACATTAACTCGAAGAAATTCTCCCATTCTTGTTCTTTAGGATTGTCAAACTAAGTTGATTGAGCTCTTTGAGGTACGAGTCCTAAACTGATGTGTCCGAGTCTGCCGGTTTAGTGCGGGTTCTAGAGCGAGTCTCTCAGAAGCCATATGTGAAAGTTCATCAAATTTCACATTCATCGTCTCCATGATCCTCCTAGTTCTTCTCATTATACACCCTAATGCCCTCGAGTTATCACGAATATCCAATGAAGATTCCAATATCACCTTTTTCTTTCAGTTTTCCCAGATCTTCTCTCGTCATTCTAGGATAGCACAAAGCGCCAAATACGTGAAAGTAAGAGATATCCGGGTTTTCTCATTGTTCACAAGCTCATCTGGGGTTTTATTGAATCTTGGATGGATAAGGGATCGGTTCTGAGTGAAACAAGCGTGGCAAAAAAGACATCGACCCATAGAAATAACGGTGCACTAGAATAAATTAGCATTGTGCGAGCGGCTTCCACAAGAGTTCTATTTCTTCTTTCAACTACCCCATTCTGCTGTGGAGTTCTAACAATGATGTCCCATGTGTGATTCCAACATCTTCAAAATAAATTCTTAACTCCTGATAAGTGAATTCCAAGGCCGTTGTATGTTCTTACAACCCTTATTGGAGTTTGAAGAAGTACTTGAATTCGTTTCAGAAAGGTGATGATGATGCACGGTGCCGCTTTTGATCTCAAAAACCTAACCCATGTATATCTCGAATAATCATCGACGATAACAAGAATATACTTTTTCCCATTAATGCTTTCAACTCTCATTGGGCCACATAAGTCCATGTGCAACATATGCAACTTTGCTTCCGAACTAGGTACGGTTTTGGGTTTATATGATGCTCTTTTGCTTTTTCCTTGTTCGCATGATGGACATAAGTGATCCTTGGTGTATTTGAACTTTGGAAGTCCGTTGACGATGTTGTCTTTGGCAAGATTGTTGATGGTGTCAAAATTGAGATGGGATAACCGTCTGTGCCACAACCAGGACTGTGTTCTAGATGCTCGTGTCATAAGACATATTGGTGATGAAGAGGCCATTTGATTAATGTCGATAGCATACAAGTTTGTATCCCGATTCCCATTTAAGAGATCAGTGTCATCCAAGTTTCTAACGAAGCAAGCATTTTTCCTAAAAACAACCTCTAAATCTGCATCACAGAACTGCCCGACTGAAAACAAATTGTGTCCCAACCCGTCGACATAGTAAACCCGAGTGATCAAATAATTTCCAAAAGGTAGATCTCCATAACCCATGATAGCCGCTACATGATCATTTCCAAACGCACGCCTCCCATGAATTTCCAGACGAAATTGATCAAGAACTTCAGATTCTGGCCATGTGCTTGGAGCAACCCGAGTCGACGATCCAAAGACAAATTTCGATAACCGCCAAGAATGTAAAGAAGAATATTGTGGAAACCGTTTTGATTTTGGTTCCTTTCGGGTTAGAGGTAAAATCCGATCACACTCAAAGAGGTTTTCTACAGGGAATTCTGGTTTATCACTCATTTTACCATTCTGGAGTGTGAAAGTTCTACCCGTGGGTTTCCAAATATCATCCCTAAAGTAAACACTATGGTTCTTGTCAGAAGTGAAAAGCCTAAGTTTTGCAACTAGTCTTCCTACTCGTTTAGCGTAAGATCTTTTTGGAACGTTCTTCTTAACAGGTTTATCATTCACATTCTTAGAAACACAATCATCTTGAACATTAATTAAAGATTTCTTGCAAGTTAAACAAAGAGATTCAGCACATGCATTAGACTTAGCAAGTTTCATAGGTTCAAGACATCTCAGGATGAAATGTCTTTCATATTCAAAAGAGGTAAATTCCTAGGGTGTTCTTCTACTTTCTTCTCTTTATTCAAGCTACTACTCCTAGAGGCAGTCGAGACTCTATTGTTCCTTGTATTGCTCTTAGGTTTAGCCTCCTCGCTGCTCCTAGAGGTGATTTCTAGTCTTGTAGAAGGTAAGGCACACGCATTAGGATTCACATTTTTATGAAGGGAGGTGGTTTCAGCTTTCCTAGTCTCTTTAGAGTGCTTTTCTAAACTTATGTCGTTTGTTCCATATGTTTTAGATGTGGAGGCAGACGCATTAGTGGTACACATCTTAAAAGGCCAGTGCTAAAACTTTTGGTTTCTCGATAACCGCTTTTCCATTTTCAACATTTTGTTTAGGTAGGGCAGGTGGAGTGACTGGTTTTGATGAAACATTTTTCTCATTGACTTTGGAGGAGGCATAGAAACAGACATTTTTGGTTTGGAAACCAGTTTGGGAACATTTGCTTTCTCCGGCAAATGGTTTCCGAATCACAAGATCCACGCCTTTCCTTTTGACATTCCAGCTGAGCCCTCAAAAGATCATTTTTCGCTTTCATGTCATTGTAGGCATGCTCATACGACAGTTTGTCATATTTGCATTCCTCAGTTTTTCGATCAAGTTGTTTAAAATATGACACATTTTCTTTTCAAGTTTTTCAAGAGCTTTTTCATATTTTGAAACAATTTCGGAGGTCTCAGACCGGAGTCTTTCATGATCTTCAACATAATAAGTTTGCAAAATGATGGACATAATATCAGTAGTCAGAACATCTTTGAAGAGAGAATCATTTAAATTTTCCAAAACTTTGATGTGTTCAACACTTTCATTAGCTTGTTTTACCCGGGATTTATGGTCCTTGACAAAGTCAGCTGTTTCTTTCAAAAAGGCTTGTTCAAAATAAATTACCCTTGAGTTGATGTTATTCACTGAGGGGCAATTTCGGCCAAAAATCTTTTTCTGTTCATTATCAAAACTATTGAACCAGATGTTTGTTGTAATATGAGTTTTAGTTTTAACAGTCTCTTGAAGTCTCCCAATTCTAGTTTTAACGCGCTAAAATGCTTCTCGCATCACTTGTGTTAAAAGGATTGTTTGAAGACATTTGTTCGATTTTCGAAAAGGATTTTGAGACAACTACAGGAGTTGCAACTGGTTTTGAAACTGGTGTGATGGAAAACTTTGATTGTTCTTTATGTGAAACAAACGAAATGTCATTAATTTTGTTCCATTTGTTATAGTCAATTGGTTTGATTTCCGGATGTTTTTGTTTCATTCTTGATCTACTCTCCTTAGATAGTTCCAACGTTTCATGAGAATCATGCACAATAATGGGTTCATGCAAAGGTTTTCCATTGTTCAACACATTCCGTTGTTTCGAGCTTTGAGGAACTAAGGAGGTGAAGTTACCAAGAGCCATTTTCTGAGAAGTATGAAAAATCGGATTTACTTGATTAGAAAGCATCTTGTTAGTTTTAGCGGAATGACCCGTTGTAAGAAGTAAATTATCCAATTTTTTGATAGTTTCATTTTTATCCAGAATTTCATCAAGAAGAGAATCTTCGCTTTTGAAAATCAGAATCAATTGTTTCTTCTTTTTTCAAGATCGAAAATAGTGCTTTTCGTTTAGAAAGTTGGTCATTTAGTTCAAAAATTTCCTTGTTTAAAGATTTTATTTTCAAGTTCAGATTCACATCAAGTGTATCATACTTGATTTGCAATTGTTTTTCTCTTAACACGTAATCTCGGAACCAATTTCTAATTCCTGATATTTTGTTTGTATGAAATTCATAGGCTCTGGCGTTCTCTTTGTAACTCTCAAGCTCAGTGGTCAATTTAACATTCGCGGCCTTAACATCGCGATTGACCTTACTCACTTTCTCAATTTCAATGCCACAGTTATTGATTAATGATTCGAAATAAGCACGTGTTTCCTCATCGCCTCAGATTTTGTGCCACACGCCTCCATTAGATCCACATCCGAGTTTCAGAGTTAGTATTGCTACAACTCGGATTGTCAATGTATGTATCATAAGTAGGTGCTGGCGTCACGAATGCCGTTTCGTCATGAGTAAACACATCGATATGACATTGTTATAGCATGGATCAATGATTGGTACCTCGATATCGTTGGCGCCATAGACAGGGAGGTGCGCCGAGTCGGTCGTACTTAGTCTCCTGAAGATTTGCCATGAAGATGCAGCTTGCATTGAGTTCCTCGAGGTCTTCCAAATCATCCATAATAGCGAAGAAATCATTTTCCTCAAAGACTCAACTGCATCCCCGCTTCTTGCTTCGTATAACAAAGATAGCTTTCCCAAGAAACTCAAGATTCTTCTTGTGCGCTTAGTGGGACAGCTGCGCCATGTGACCCATTCCTTGACAGTTATAACACTTAACCTCGATTACCCGATTCACATTTCCATAATTCCCAACGATGAGCTGCAACATTCCCATTCTCGATTACCCATCGCTTATTCCCAACATTCTCCCATCCGATTTCCAACATTCTGACCTAACCGATTACCCGATACGGAACCGCCTGATTACCCATGCGAAATCCAAGAGCATATCCTCGCTGATTCCCAATAAATCCAACCATTTGACCTTGATTACCCATATTCACACCCGGCTGTGCAATTTGCCTGTCGCGAGTGTTTGATGAAATCCTTTGGTTGTTGTTAGTTGGTGTGAATAGCGACCTCTGAATGCTTTACCCAATAAAGAAAATACTTGTCGCAAAGCTTCTTCTTGTTCAGGCCAGGATCGCTGATTCCTTGTTCCCGGTATTGTGGATACTGTTGTTGTTGAATGACTTGTTGTTCTGGTGGATAGAATTGTTGTTGTGGTTGTTGAATGTATTGCTGCAAGTTGTTGTTGGAAGATGATGAAGCTTGTTGTTGTGTATTCACCGAAGGTTGAGTCTTTGCAATAAGTGCCAATGGATCATGATTCTTTGCCAATCTTTCTTTCCCGACTTCATTCACTTCACTTTGGTTTTGTTTTAGAAAATCGCTTAGTTGATCAAAGTTCACCTGATCTAAGTCTTTTGTTTGGTTGACAATAGTGACATATCGTCCCCATTCTTCTGGTAGATTGTTCAGGAACTTGATGTTTTGAACGATAGTTCAGGGTGCTAGCTTGTTTCTGATTAGCTCATTCATCAAAGTGCAAAACCTTCCATAGTAGGATTCAATGGATTCTCCCGAGTTGAAGTAAACTTTTCCCATTCGCTAGCAGCTTTGTTCTCCATGTCTTGTTGACCAATTTATGTTCCATGACAAAGCCGCTCTAACACGCTCCCACATATCGAAAGTTTCACAACCGTCTACCGCAGCAAAGATGTCTCTTGGTAAACCCAGTTGGACAATATGAATTGCCATGTCATCTGATCGACTTGCTTCGATCCTCTTCGTGTATTCGATTCGCTTTGAGTATGATAAGATGGTGGGACGCCGAGTTCCAGTGGTCTAGGATTTGTCTAGGCTTGAAGGGTCCATTCGTAATGGAGTTAATCATGAGTTTTCCATTAGGTTTGGTCTTGATGTAGCCAAGCATACGACTTTTCCATTGAAGATAACCACCTTTTTCCAACATAGGAGGACGGTTTTCGGCACCGGCTGCATGAATATCTTGTTGAGTTGCCATTGATGAAGGTATGTTATGATAAAGTTGATGTAGGATCGATTCAACGATAAAAGAGTAGTGGTTGATGAAGATTAAGCTCGGTTGTAGTAGTGAAAGTATGCTCTACAAAACTTAAAAACCTCAATAACTTCTATTCTGAGCGTTTTTAGGACTTGAAGTTTTGGTCACAATCTTACTCGTAAAACTGTTCTTATGCGTAGAGATGAGTGCTTATGCGTAGGATGCTTATGCGTAGGATCTTATGCGTAGGATTCCTTATGCGTAAAGAGTTTAGGAGTAGAAATCCTTATGCGTAGAAATCCAAGTTACGCGTAAACTTAAGGTTAAACGTAAGTCTTATCCGTAAACGTTAAGCGTAGAAGTAGAGTACCTTACGCGTAAGAGTTAACTTATGCGTAGAGTCCTTACTCGTAAGCTTTCGCTTATGCGTAGAGTTGGTTTAAAACCAAAAATCCTTTACACTCACACAGTAAAAGATATCCGAAATTGGCGTTCCACACACTTATCCGTGAGGGAAGCACGAGTCACCTTTGTTGCACGAAGATTCGTTACCAAAACGTTATGCGTAGAAAACTAGGGTTTTGACTTTCTTACGCGTAAGATTAGGGTTTTGACTTACGCGTAAAAATTTCCAATGATTCAACCGATTTCTTTTGCAATGATAGCTTCCAAAACACACAAATAGCAAGAAAGTATTGACCTTAAACACCCAAAATGCTTTTTATGCTTACGCGTAGAAATGAACAACAAAATCAAAACGAGTTTAAAAACAATTTAAAACACGTAAAGCTTTGAACGTTTTGCCAAAAGTAGAATCTTTAACACTAAATAAACCTTACACCATAAGAATCTTGAAGATTTAAGTGCAAAAATAAAAGTTTTATGCGTGAATCTTTGAGAACAAACACTACGCGTAACACGTTAAAAAAAACTTCAACCAAAACACTCCTAAACCATTGTTAGGCGATTGATACCAATTGTAGGACCTTAGATATATCAACCTTATAACAAACCCACTTAACAAACACAAGTATCACCACGTGAAACCACGCTACGCGTAGAACACGTTCAACCCAAACACAAACATAAGGCGTACAAGATGAAGAAGAAAAGATAAGAAAGATGGTGACTTGATGTTTATAAAACCGTGTATGTTGTGAGAGAGAGATGAACACAATAAGTTGTATTGCTCCAAAGAAAACACACACACACACACACACACTCAAGCACACACCTCAAATGACTCATTTGAGGTGTATTTATAGTACAAGTAACATGATGCCCTAAAAGGCTTTCTATGGGCTTTCGTGGGCTTGGACATGGGTTGGATTGGATATAAGGCAAGCTTATCATAACTAGTACCCATTTAGCTTAGTCCAATCCACGAGCCCGTTGACTATTCTATCACGATGTCTAACACACGATATAAAGTTCCTAAATGTGAATGACCATCACTTCTAATAAAAACTATAAAGGCTAACAATATATATATTATTACAATTAGGACGGCATCACTTTATGATTGTGACGTTGATGTAGGTTTTACTGATCAGGTTTTAATATTTATAATATCTCGTTATACCTATGGTCTACCCTAATGCACTAACGGGCAGTGTACCCGGTCGTGTGTAGTGTAGTATTCGGTGAAACCGAGGTCGTCCCAAGAGCTATGTTTGTGGATTAATACTAAGTCTAGGTGTCACAAATTTTAAGATGGTTTAGATATTGAATTAACTAATTAACTACTAAAGCAAATAAAGGAAAAGGATGTGATCAATAGAGAAGAGTGGTGTTAACCTAGTTATTCATCCTAGCTAGTAATGTTTACGTCTAATTACTTCCAATTACTTCAGGTGGGGTCAAAGTCGAGAGGACAACATTTGGTCAGTTCACCCTAACCTATTAGCAAAGAGCCACCACTAGAGAAGTCAGGTGTCCCCTCATAAGTCCAGTTGTTCCTGGTCCCCTAAGCCAAGTCATTATGTTCCGCTACATGCTAGACTTATAATAGTGAGTGCCCGGGCGCTAGCATCTTAGACACTCACCCCCTAATTCTTAAGTTCATCCAAACGGTAGGTGATCATTTGGTCAAATCACACAAGTAGAAAGGGTCGTCAGTTGGTCATATCTTACCCTTCCCGTCTCAGTCGACTCACTTAGGGTCAGTTGGTCATATCTCCTAAGCAACTAGCCTCTACCGCCATTCAAAACTACCGAAACAAGGGTAGCTACCAATAAACTATGCATGCATACACTTAGAAATAATTATACGGAAGCAATGTAAAAGCAAACAAAACAATTAACGAATCATAACTAGGCCAGCACCAAGAGGTGCTTAGCCGCTCATATTAACCATACAAATCAATTCAACGTTAAATGTTACGAAATACATGAATCGAAAGTAAAGAAAAGATAAAAAGCTAATGCTTATCGTAGGGGAGTGATTTCTCCCTTGAAGATAACTCCGTATGCTCCTCAAGATCTGCCTTTGGCTTCTTCTCACGTTCTCTGATTGTTGTTTGTGAAATGGGATGATTTGAAATGCTGGAAATCGTGGGGTATTTATAAGCCAGATATTGGTTACGGCATAACTAATAAAATAGTTACGCCGTAACATATAACTTCTTCGTAAGTTGCACTAGAATTGCTGGTTATGGCGTAACCTTAGAAGGGGTTACGTCGTATCTTTAATAAATCTTTGTTACATCGTAGTTGATGCATGAGTTACGGCGTAATTATCAGCGGCGTGGAACCTCATTTGACCTAATATGGTTACGTCGTAATCTTTGGGAGAGTTACGCCGTAATCTTCTGATAAGTTGGTTTTCTGAGTCACGCTTTAGTTACGGCGTAATGTGAGAGATGAGTTATGCCGTAACTTCTTCAAAGTGAGCATACTATGATAAATCTTTAATAACTCTCGAATTCCGCGTCTCTTTAGCTCCAATGCTCGTAATTTACCTGAAAGTGGAATATAATGGAAAACAAGCGTAAATCCATATAAATAATATAAATTACAAGCATTATCGGGGTAAATTGACACTTAATATTCAGGATAATTTGATGTTATCGAATATCCCCCCACTTGAACTCTACTTGCCCTCAAGTAGACCTTATTAGAAAGATTCCTATAAAGATATCTCCCATTACCTGGAAAATATAAGTTTACAAATCCCTTATGCTAGAATAAAACAAAGCTGAACACCTCACGAAATGGGAACGAAACACTCAAATCTCTCAACTATTCTAAGTGTCAATTTCGGGGTGATCACTCAATCGCACAGTCATAGCATGTATTCTATCATAAGCTTGGCGGTTACACAAATCTCCACCACTAGAGTTAAGGGCTAAACAATTTTCGAAAGCAATATGGGTAGACACGACAAAGGTTAAGGGTGACCCATCATTACTAACATGTAATGGCGAAGTGGACAAAATCAATGATACATGACCAAATCCATGGCTAAGACACCAAAGATTGCTCGATGCATCACCTAGACATACTTCATGACTAAAGGGTAGGATAAGACATGGGATATATAAATGGTGTAAAATAAAAATCAAGCAAATAGTCTAAATCTATAACCAAGTCATCACCACTTACCATCCGCCCAAAGTTCAAGCTTTGAAGTTAAGAAACCGGATCATGATATACTAGGTAGATGTGTCATTAGAGGACGTCATGATGGGCACACTACCTTTTCTTCAACAATTACCAACTCTAATCTTCAAATGTGACCGAGGTGGCCTCCTCGATACTAAATCTATATAAAGCTCATAACATAGTGGTTATAACATCGCACTTTACAATAAACTGAATAACTAATTTTTTTTTCAACATAAACATAACAACTAAACATAACATCCCCCCACTTGAGATGAACAAAGGGAATTCGGGGGGTCTTCAATGATCCTTAAGAATATGTCGTCGACGAAAGCGTGATTCCCGAACCTTTCCACTTGAACCTTGAACTTAGGCAAATGATGACTTCCCAATCACAAATAAAGACTACAGGGTAGGCTAAGGTGTATAGGTGTAACGAAACAATATATTAGGTTAACAAAATGAAAGGAATGGCTCATATGGGTGTATCTAGGGGTATCTTGCACTAAAGGTGAGTGCAACAAAAGGGTTTCACATGGGGGTCGAGAAGTCGAGGTGACTAATCGAAAGACACGCAATGGTAGGCTATTTGGGTGATGATCCTATAATACTGCCTTCTTAAACTGAAAAGTCCAAATACATCGAGCTAACTCAACATACCTCATCTATGGTCTCGAAATGATGCAAAGGCCACTTTCTAAAGTTTACAAGCTACCGGCACACTCATAATTTGGTGGATTTGGGGTAAAATATTGGAAATGGATAAGGCTAATCTCACCATATAATATCAAGGGTTGTATGTGCTCGGCTAAGGTCTAATCTAGTTAGGTTAAGAAAAACATGTCAAAATTTTTAAAATGGCATAATTTTTCAAACTAAACTAGAAAAACGAGGGCAAAATAAAGTTTAAGAGACAATTCTACTCCCGTCCCCCCACTTGAATTGTATAAAGTCCCTTTTGTACTAAGCGTTAAATAAAGTTGAAGAGAAAAGTAGAATTAGAGCGAGAACTTCCCTGAAATTTGCTCCAAAAAGAAAGAAGGCCCACGAAAAAGAATCGTGCCTTTGTATAAGCATCCACAAACAAACTTCAATCCCTGAAATCACACTACCGACAAGCATAATTCTAAAAAGAAAAAATGAAAAATGAAAAACAAACCTAACTCACTTTCCTAGGAATCACGGTTGCATTTAGAATATGCAACAAGCCTTTTAAACCACTTGGTGTCCCAAGTGGACGAGTTAAGTCTTGTGAGGGTTTATAGGGAACACACCCACAAAGTTCATTTAAGATACTAATACAAGGTTAATGTGTTTAAAATGAAAGTAGTGCAGAGGATAGTTACGTCGTAACTCTTAGAAGGAGTTACGCCGTAACTAGGCAAAACCTGGCATACGCTGCAAGAGTGTAGCTACGGCGTAACCACTGAGATGGGATTACGCCGTAATTGGTAATGCATCAGAAGTTCTGTTGCAAGGGGCCTATTACGGCGTAACCATGAGAATGAATTACGCCGTAACTCTGGTCAGATCAGCATGCTGCAGCAGCAATTTCTCTTCGTTTCCTGCAAAAATGGTTAAAAACACAAAACCCAACAGAAATAGAAATAAAAAAAAAGAAATGGATAATTCGGGTTGTCTCCCGAATGAGCACTTTTCTTTATTTACGAGTCTTTAAGTTAGACTCAGAGCCTCGGGGCTTTATGGTGGCCTTTGGACTTGGCCAACTTCCTCCATGTTTGATTTTTTACTTGAAGAGGGCTTGTCCCAAACACGTGGAGAAATAAACCGAGCTATGGAATATCGATTTTCTTGCAAAAAAATTAGCCCTTGCCCACTCATAACGAAATTTAGCCTCTTATTCCCATTTTAATTTAACAGCTCCAAACTTAACTCGTAACCAGTTTTCAAATGAGATTCCCTTGTATCCGACTTCCCTTCTCTTTTCCTCGTCAAAACATGCCCATTCCTTGCGTTTGAGCCAGTTAGGTCGGGGAAATTCTCCTCCATCGCAGATCTTGCGGTTGGGTCGCGTGTAGGCCACGCTATGGTGAATTCATCAGACATCATAGCTGGTTCACAAAAATGAATAGTCCAAGCAATCTCAGTGAACCACTCGTTTAGAATATTATGCCCTTGCAACCACTTTTTCATGATAAGCTTTTCGTCTTACCAACACCACCAAACTTCTGCAGCCTCTTTTATTATTCGAATGAGATACTGTCCTCCTCCATTACATAGATTTTGAAAAGGAGAACACGTAGGCAATGTAACTTTAGACCCATCAATCAAAGAGGTTTCAGGAGTACAACAGTGAAGTTTCCTAGTAACAACATAACTCGGTACCGAAGGCCGGACATCATCATCTTCCCCTCCGCTGTTGTTATCATCACTTGACTCGGTTCCTTGCAAATGGCCAAAATATGAAGGAGGAAATCTATCGGAATAATCCAGATGAACCTCCTGTGAATCCTCATTTGTCACTATTTCATCCGGCTCATGGCATAGAGTTTTGTCCAATTTAAATTCTACTCTATCACCATAGTATCCCAATGAGTCGAGGAACGGTTTACCAAGAATCAAACGTTCCTTTGTGCTTTTCTCCATGTCCATAACCACAAATTCGGGGGCAGAAAAGAATCTATCGACCTTCACACAAGTACCACCTGTAATTCCTAATGAAATAGCCGTGGTCTTATTTGCCATCTCAATCACGATATCCATTTTCCAAAGATGAATTAATTTGAGTTTTAAGAATATGGAAAGTGGCATGATGTTTATAATAGACCCAAAATCTACAACCCCCAAGATATCATAACTCCTAACTGAACATGGAATGACTAACCCGTCTGTGTTAATATCCTTAACAGAAAATAAACTGATTTCTAACCTGGTTACGCCTTCTGAATTATGGTTACGCCGTAACTCTAGGAAATAGTTACGGCGTAACTGCACCTGAGTGTCGACAATCGTTCTTTCTAATTTTTTGGTTGTAGATTTGCACTCCTCAATTACTTCCTATGAATTATCATCATCAAAAACGGCATTGCACACTACCATAGGTTTAGTCCCCTCAGGTTCAACGTTACTCATCTCTGTCTCTGCACTGAGCTTTTCTACCATGGTTTCAAGGTTTTTTAGGGTTTCGTCGTGCGTGGAAAGATTCTTATTTGTGTTTTCCTGGAAATCCCTTAGCCATTTATCTTGTTCTTTTTGCTTATGGGCTGAATTCTCCAGGAACTTGTTTATGGTGTTTTCAAGGTTGGGCCTTTTTTCTCCGTAAGGCCCGCGGTTGTAATTTCTGTGATACCCATTATTATTTCGATTATCTCCGTAAAATGTTCGATTTTCTCCATATTTAGCTTCTTCGATTATATTTTCATCGTTGTTGTCAGGAAAATTCTTGGTGAGATGTCCTCCCCCACTGCTTTCACAACCCACTTGGATAGCATGAACGGTTTCTCTGATTTTTAGCATATCTTGACTTAGATTTTCAATTTTGCTAGCGATGGCTGCAATTCCGTCAAAACTTCCGCCTTGGTTTCTTTTGTTTCCTCCATCGTGCCATTTTTGGGAGTGATCAGCCATTTTTTGAATGGCTTCAATTGCTAAAGTAGGAGTCATGTTCGGGATCGGTCCTTGATAGTCCAACATCTGTCTTGTAGTCACGTTGATTCCTTTGTAGAAGATGTTGACCTTTTGCTGGTTGTTCAGATCATGTGTAGGACATTTGTAGAGGAAATCGTTGTATCTATCCCAGGCTTGATACAACGTTTCAACATCTTCTTGCTTGAAATTATGGATTTCCAAGAGCTGGTTAGATATCTTTGACGGAGGACAATACCTCTGAATGAAGTGCTTCTTTAGTAGTGCCCACGTATTAACAGCCCCGGCGGGCAATCTTTCAATCCATCTTCTGGCAACCCCAGTAAGAGTCATGGGGAACACCCTAAGCATAAAAGCGTCATGAGACACACCTGGAATGTTGAAAAGGCTTGCGATGTATAAAAAAATTTCAACGTGCTCATACGCATCTTCGTCCCTGTTTCCTAAAAAAGGGTTAGCACGAAGCTCCCTCATGAATTGGTCTTTAATTTCGAAACGGAAAGCAGCTCCAATTGCCGGTCTTACGAGCCCCGACCTTGTTCTTCTCTTGTCAACGCCAAATATTCCACGAGGGTGAGGTCATCAATGTTAACAACTTACATGGTACCTGAAACTTGAAAAGTGATCGTGAGAATTTGAAAAAATGAAAGACTTAATAGCAATCCTAATATAACTCCCCGGCAACGGCGCCAAAAACTTGATGCAGGTTTTACTGACCAGGTTTTAATATTTATAACGTCTCGTTATACGTATGGTCAACCCTAATGCACTAACGAGCAGTGTACCCGGTCGTGTGTAGTGTAGTATTCGGTAAAACTGAGGTCGTCCTAAGAGCTATGTGTGTGGATTAATACTAACTCTAGGTGTCACAGATTTAAAGATGGTTTAGATATCGAATTAACTAATTAACTACTAAAGCAAATAAAGGTAAAGGATGTGATCAATAGAGAAGAGTGGTGCTAACCTAGTTATTCATCCTAGCTAGTAATGTTTACGTCTAATTACTTCCAATTACTTCAGGTGGGATCAAAGTCGAGAGGACAGCATTTGGTCAGTTCGCCCTAACCTATCAGCAAAGAGCCACCACTGGAGAAGTCAGGTGTCCCCTCATAAGTCCAGTTGTTCCTGGTCCCCTAAGCCAAGTCATTAAATTCCGCTACATGCTAGACTTATAATAGTGAGTGCCCGGGCGCTAGCATCACTTACCCCCTAATTCTTAAGTTCATCCAAACGATAGGTGATTAGTTGGTCAAATCGCACAAGTAGAAAGGGTCGTCAGTTGGTCATATCTTACCCTTCCCGTATCAGTCTACTCACTTAGGGTCAGTTGGTCATATCTCCTAAGCAACTAGCCTCTACCGCCATTCAAAACTACCGAAACAAGGGTAGCTACCAATAAATTATGCATGCATACACTTAGAGATAATTATACGGAAGCAATGTAAACGCAAACAAAACAATTAAGGAATCATAATTAGGCCAGCACCAAGAGGTACTTAGCCGCTCATATTAACCATACAAATTAATTCAATGTTAAATGTTACGAAATACATGAATCAAAAGTAAAGAAAAGATAAAAAGATAATGCTTATCGTAGGGGAGTGATTTCTCCCTTGGAGATAGCTCTGTATGCTCCTCTAGATCTGCCTTTGGCTTCTTCTCACGTTCTCTGATTGTTGTTTGTGAAATGGGATGATTTGAAATGCTGGAAATCGTGGGGTATTTATAGGCCAGATCTTGGTTACGGCGTAACTAATAAAATAGTTACGCCGTAACATATAACTTCTTCGTAAATTGCACTAGATCTGCTGGTTACGGCGTAACCTTAGAAGGGGTTACGTCGTATCTTCAATAAATCTTGGTTACGCCGTAGTTGATGCATGAGTTACGGCGTAATTATCAACGGCGCGGAACCTCATTTGACCTAATATGGTTACGTCGTAATCTTTGGGAGAGTTACGCTGTAATCTTCTGATAAGTTGGTTTTCTGAGTCACACTTTAGTTACGGCGTAATGTGAGAGATGAGTTACGCCGTAACTTCTTCAAAGTGAGCATACTATGATAAATCTTTAATAACTCTCCAATTCCGCGTCTCTTTAGCTCTAATGCTCGTAATTTACCTGAAAGTGGAATATAATGGAAAACAAGCGTAAATCCATATAAATGATATAAATTACAAGCATTATCGAGGGAAATTGACACTTAATATTCAGGATAATTTGATGTTATCAGCCGTCGTCAGCTCACCGCGATTAGGATTTTGGCTTATGCAAGTTGTTGTTGTGACATCGTCGCCTTGAGTCTCTGACGTCGTCATGATGTGCCTTGACGCCGTCCCTTATTACAAGATCTGAGCCGTCGCATATAAGTTTTACTTTGAATTATGGTCTTCAAATGCAAGTGACGCCGTCAAGTGTTAAGGTCTTCAAAAGTTATGAGTCGTCGCTTGTAAAATTTCCATCAAATCACATCACGTCCAAATGCAAGTGACGGCGTCGCGTGTAAAATGTGACGCCGTCTGGAGCCCTTTTCCAGAAAGATTCGTGACCTTGTCGTTTTCTTCACTCTCTTGTCCATTTTAGCCCAAAACATGTCGGTTTTCATCTTTTGCGTCCCAAGTACCTAAAATGTGAAAAGAAACGATTTAGGGTAATAATTGATCACAAATGTACGAGTTTAGAGCTTAAATGACCCCCTAAAAACACATGTTTTAAATCCTTATCAAAGATAAATATAGCTTACCTGTGTTTGGATAGGAGGATTTGGGTTGGCCCAAAGGAGCTATTGTGGGATCGTTTGATAAGCAGGTGGTTGGGCAACACTATGGGATGAAGTATATTAGGCATTAGATGCAACTTGACGATGTATTGTCATATTGATTGAATGAAACAAATAATATATGTCACAAAGAAATGCAAAAGCTATAGCAAAAGGCAAGGCAAAAATATTGATATATGTAATATGGCTTTGACTTGTTTATTAATAAATGGAATATGCATGTGGTGAATAAATATTAAAGCTTGTAATTGTATGGTTTTTGTTTTCGATGGAGGTATGATACAGCAGAAGAAAGAAAGCGAAAAAGGAAGTGTATTATTTTTTTTCTTTGGGGTTATATGGATGGCTCTGATACCATGTAAAATAATTATGTTGACCCGAGTGGTCATATATGCAAGTCATGTAATCATGTTGACCCGAGTGGTCATATATGCAAGTCATGTAATGATGTTGATCCGATTGGTCATATTACCATGTCATTAAATCATGTTTACCTGAGTGGTCATATATGCAAGTCATGTAATCATGTTGACTCGAGTGGTCATATCACCATGTCATTTATACTATTAACCCGAGTCGTCATTTTATCACATTACGTATTCAGGTTGAACGGTATGTTCATTATATCATGTTACATGTTGGCCGTGTATTCATATTTCATTTTATGTGCTTAATGCACTCAAGACGTCCTATCTGGAGTACTTATGCCTAAATGGCACTTATGTTCCGTAAATGCAACTCATGACATCCTATGTGAAGTACCCGTGCTCGAATAGCACTCATGATCCTTCATGGTTACGTGCTTAAGGCATTCATGACATCCTTTGTGGAGTAAAGTATTCATGACATTCTATATTCAATACATGTGCTTAATTAGCACTCACGATCATGTTACGACCCATGTTTAAGTAAAACAACGTTGTACATGTTTATTACTTTGTGTTTTCAGTTTATGCTTCATTTACTCACTAAGCTATATGCTTACCGTTGCTTTGTTTCATGTTTCCATAGGTAAACCAAGTGATCTCACACTTAAAGGGAAGGAAATAATGGGTTAGCTAGCGGTGTTGCTCGAGTGGTATGAGTATTCTCTAATCCTCCTCTTGATACAACCAGTCGCGCCCAACTTGTATTTTGAGTCGTGTCAAATAGCTTCCAGAAATGTACATGTTGATGTGGAGCGTTTTATGTTTATTGAGTAATAAGGCGTTTTTACTCGTTTTCGAATAGTATGGGTCCAAAAGTGTATGAAACCTATATGCACTATTGATATTATGTTTATAAAATATAATTCTAGATTTTCAAGTTTTACGGAAATGAGAATGTGCGGTCTTTGTGTAAGTGTAGGATTTCGACATTTCGTTACAAAATTTCGTACGACGTATGACATATAAGTTCATACGACGTATAGCCCATACGACATATGGACATACATGTCTATACGAGTAGTTTCAAACTCGAGCTTGACTCGCCTGCTAAAATGCGAGGTCAAAACTCGACTCGATCTCTATCGAGCTTAGATTTCTATCTCGACTTGGGTTGTCATCTAAAACTTGGGCTCGAAACTTGACACAATTCAAGTTAGAATTTGATGAATAATCGGCATATCAAGCTCAACTCGACCTACTTTTGATGAAAATTGAGTAATTACATGTATATAAAAGAGTACAAGTGTAATTTAATCAAAATTTAATAAGGTTCGCGAGACTCACGAGTCAAGTATTTTAAATCTCGAAGTTGACTCAAAAGTATATTTGATTAGGTCGAGCTCGACTTGCTTAAATTGAGTCAATTTTGAGTAATTTATTGGTTCATCTTGAATCTCTCGCGAGGTGTCTTGGCTCATTTACACTCTAGTAGTACGCAAATGCTTTTTTTTTCTTTGAAAAATCGCGGAGGCCCTAATTAACATAGGGTTCTATGCTGAAGTTTAATGAAATGGGCGATTTACATTGTGCGGCATGATAAAAGAAAAGGGGTGGAAGGGAAAATTATAGGGGCAATAATGTTTGGTTTCCCTACCAAAAGTGGTTCGTCCTGATGTGTCACATCTCCATTAACTAACAATGCATGCGTTTTAAATGATGAGGTAAATTATGACCATATTTCTATAGCAAACATCAATACCTTTTCTTTTCTGTTCAAAGACAAAATACTCTATTCTACTACTACAAAAAGAAACTGCTATTTTGTCAATAACTTATGCATTCTTTTGCTATCATTTAAGTATAGAAATATATTATTCAGTAATAAAAATATTCATAAACCACTATCAGTCTTAACAAGTTTTTGCAGTGACTAGAGTAGTAGTAATACTACGTATGTTTCTTTTGTGGACAAGTTTAATGTAATTCTATTTCAGCAACAAAAATGTTTTCTTCAATTTTCATACAACAAACAAGAAAATGATGTTACATACTAACATTAATTAAGCAATCAACTTATTCCACATATCCTGTACGACAATGAAAGATTAAGGATGGTATAGATATCTACAAAGGATAAAAGTTTTCTGATGCCATGAAACTTTTAACAAGAAAATTGCAATGAGTTAATGAGTTACTTGATTGGTTATTGTTTGATTTATCAATGTTGCTGTACCATGTTAAGTGGTTTGGTTATGGCCTGACTGGTTATGTTTATTTATGTTTCTTGTACATGAGTTAATATACCATAACAAGAAAATTATGAGTTACTTGATTGGTTATGGTTTATTTATGTTTCTTGTACATGAGTTAATATACTTCATTCAAATTACTGTAGTATTAAACTATCAATAATGAATCTTTTAAAATTTAAAAGAATGTTGAAAAAATATTTTAGGATTGCTTTATAACATTAATGAGATTGATTTAGGTATCAACCCTTTACAAACTCATTAAATTAGAGCAGTTACAATAATAACGCCGGAACCGGCGTTAAAGCCGCGTTACCCGGCGTTATTTGGTGTTACCATTGGAATTTCGGTGTTAACGTGGTGTTAAACCAACGGCGTTGATGCCTCAACGGGCGTTATTTGGGTTTTTTTTTTTTTTTTTTCCATTTATGCCCTTAAATGAGGGATTATTTTTGTAAATTGTTGGGAATGTTATTGATGTTATTGGGATGTTATTGTTGTGGATGTTTTTTGGGATGTTAATGTTAAATGTTAAAGCTGATGTGACGCTGACGTGAACGGTGTTATTGGTGTTATTATGTTATTGTTGTAAGTGCTCTTAGTAGTCAAACATTATATAAAAAAATCATTATAGATTTCATAGCTTGTGACCTCACATAGCCTCTCTATCTCTCCTCAATGCATAAATATTATCCCTTCATAAACAAACCAAAATCTTTATACAAAACACACACACCCAACACATTAACATGTTCCAACACTTCACAGACACTCAAAAACACACATATATTGCTCAAATAACTCCAATGCTCTAACATCTCTTTCCTAAAAACCCTTTAAAAAAAGACTCCTATTATCTTTTCTAAGTCAATGGATTTTGGTGGTCTAGATAGTCTTATGGTATGTTCACAGACCACAAACACTAACACTAGCACTAGCAACAACAACACCAACATTAACTCACTGATAACTGGTTATGGATCTGGATCCAACATCTTTAAACAGGAAAGGTCACTTTCAACTACTGCTCATAATCAAGATGAATGGAGAGACATGAAAGTTGCTAAACTGAGCAACTCTCTTTATTCTGATTCACAGAATATGCTGAGTTTTTCTTCACCTTACACACAGCAAACTCGTAACACTACTGGTACTTCACTTTACTCTATGCTTATTTTTACCTTTTTATGCATTATATACTGACATGAAATGTGTTTTTTTATAGATTTTTAAAATTTGGCATAGGATTTTTAAATCTTAAAGTGGGATTTTTTTTTTTTTATTTATTTTTTATTTTTTAATAACAAAACTAGGCCCTAATAATAGTGTCACATTATGCAAGTTTATGTTTGAAAATGTGACATTGGATAGAAATGAATATTTGAAATGGGTTCTTTAGATATATTTTGTTTTGAAATGGGTTTTCTGAATCTTGAAGTGGGGTTGTTTATTTCAACAAAATCTTGGTAATAATAATAATAATGGTAAAAAAAAATGTTTTTTCTATGTAAGTTTATGTTTGATACTGTGACACTAGATTGAGATGTGTTTTATTCATTTTCATGTCTTCAAATGTGTTTTATGTATTTTGAGGTGGGGTTGTTTCTTTAACAAAATCTAAAGTACCCAAGATTTTTATAAAATATTGAATCTGTAAATGGGTTATTTAAACTATATATTTTTTTATATGGGTTTAATGAATCTTGAAGTGGGGTTTGTGTATTCAACAAAATCTTGATAAAAATGTGATATTAAATTGTTATTATTTGGTATTGATTGAAGGTTATGGTATGCGTGGGGTAATAGCAGGAGTGAGAGGACCATTCACGCCATCACAATGGATGGAGTTAGAACATCAAGCCTTGATCTACAAATACATAACTGTTAATGCACCTATTCCCTCTAATCTCCTTATTCCGATCCGAAAAGCACTCGAAACTGTCGCGTATACTTCGTATCCCGGAACTAATCTCCGCCAAGCTGCTTGTAAGTTCCTAAGGATTAGTTGATTAACTGATATAGTTTTCTACTTTCATTGTTTTTTGTTGCTCTTTAGTCACTTTATTAGCCCATATTTTTGTAAGTTTTGTCACCATCTTTGTTTGACCAAGTGTTGGATGTTTCGACAGATGGATGGGGTGGATTCCATTTGGGGTTCTCCAACAACTCGGATCCTGAGCCAGGGCGGTGCCGGAGAACAGACGGAAAGAAGTGGCGGTGCTCAAGAGACGCGGTTGCAGATCAGAAGTACTGCGAGCGGCATATGAACAGAGGCCGTCATCGTTCAAGAAAGCCTGTGGAAGGTCAAACTGGCCATTCCGTCTCCAACGGACCTACCAACACCAACATTACAGCCACTGCCGCCGCCAAGGTTTCGGCTTCAGCAGCAGCGTTAGCCAACACCACAACTACCTCCACCATACTTAGCCACTTGCCTATAAATCCTTCGGCATATTCCCATTCAAATACCATGTTATCTCCATCAATGGTACTAAAACCAAACCCACTTCCAGCCCCTTCTGAGTTTGGGCTTGTTTGTTCTGACTCCTTGCTCAACCCATTGTCGAAAACCGACAACTTAAGTCAAAAGCCCCAAAACTCGCTTCGCCAGTTTATGGATGATTGGCCACATTCGGACCGAACCCAACTCTCAATCTCCATTCCAATGGCTCCCTCAGATTTCATGTCATCAACTTCATCCCCAATCAGTGAAAAACGCAACCTTTCACCTCTTAGAATGGGATTGGGAGTGAATAACACCAACAACAACAATAATGCATCCAATGATAGGTCACAACAAGTAAACTGGATTCCTGTTTCTTGGGAAACATCAATGGGGGGGCCGTTAGGTGAAGCGCTGAATCCTAGTACAAACACTAGCCCGTCCGCTTTGAACTTAATGACAGATGGTTGGGAAAGTAGCCAACAAATGACATTGTCTCCAACTGGGGTGCTACAAAAGAATGGGTTCGGGTCAGTTTCTAATAGTAGCGCTGGAAGCAGCCCAAGAACGGATAACAGTCTCCTTGGATCAACGTTTATCGCTTCCTCTATGCCTTTGTTGTAAACGTAACTTAAACCGGATTTAATCTATGATGAGTTGATTAGGATATTAATTAGTTGAGTATGTATGCTATCTTAATTTTGTTTGTGTTTGGAACTTTTTTAACACTTTTGACTGCAATTTATCATATAGGGGTTGAGTAGAATGAAGTAAGAATTATGAATGCAATATTTGGTTGGTGGGAAGCATGTTTGTTGTTGGATGGATATAACTCTTAAAGAGGGAAGTTTGTGGGGCTCTATGATTTTTATTTGTGAGACCCCATCCGCACTACTTTCATCTGCTAAATATACTCTTTTTAAACGTTCGTCCTGCTTAAAATGGCAATCAAAAAGTGTTGAACATATCAACTAATGTGTCATCTTTCTCTGTTCTTGATGATGATGGTTAGAGGGTCATGTATGGTAATTTGTAAATAATTCCCATGGTTGAATCACCCAAGAGGCATTTCTTGATTTATGCTCAGATTAAATGCAGATACTCATGTTTAAGGCTGGGCACACTCGTGACCTCCAGTGACCTTTATATTTTCTCTCACATCAGGTTTTTCTCTCCATCAACCTACAGATGACTTTTTATCATAATAAGACGACCTAAACTACAAAAAACATACCTCACAAAAATACATTTTAATTAATTAAAACACACACAAAACAAACACCCGACCTTCATCGACCAAGGTCGACCTCCTTAGTACGCCCAGCCTAATGAGATTTCTTATATAAGTAGGTTGTAAGTTCAAATATCTTTAATACAACTCTCTTTACAATGGCGAAGCTGGAAGTCTGTTCGTGGCTCTAGTATTTATCTGTTTACTCTAGCTCTACTCTCTAGTGATATTAAGGTACTGGGTAAAGGGTTATCATCCTCGACGGTTGCCGTTATTTAGATGGCTAATGGCCGATTAAGTAGTTAGCTTTGTGGAATTTAGAAGTCGTCTTGAATACCATTGCGAAAACAATTGAGATTATGCCCTTGCTTTCTCTCTAAAGAAAACGGACGACAAAAATCGTTTCTTTCGTGGTTTGATTTATAGATCTGTAACTTTTTTTGTAAGGTATAAGTTACAACTTAGCTTATGGATATTAAAATCACATGAGATTAGGGGTGTTCATGGGTTGGGTAATATCCGAATAAACTGAAAACCGAAACCGAACCGAACCGAACTCGTAACTGAACCGAATTTTCCAAAACCGAACCGAACCAAATTAAATATTCGGTTTTTGGCTCGGTTATGGTTTTAGCAATCCAAACCGAAAACCGAACTGAAAACCGAATTCTAATAAATTTATATTTTTTTTATATATTTATATATAAAAAAAAATATTAAAACTCTTTTATGCTATATATATAATATTTTTTAAGCTTGAATTTTTTTTTTGCTAAAAATATATATAAATAAATTAATAAATAATTAAATTTATATAATTCGGGTTATTCGGTTCGGTTTTCGGTTCGTTTTAATCAATTTGAATTCGGTTCGGTTCGGTTCTCGGTTATACCCAAAAAAAAAGTTAACCGAACAAACCGAACAACCCGATAACCGAACCGATGAACACCCATGCATGAGATTGTGGTTTCCTACTCCATAAAGCTAACGCTCAATGGGCCTTTTGTATGTTCGAGCCCAACTGATTTAACAACACCACCAGGTTCATTGGATACCTTATGAAAAACTAATATAATAACTAAATAAAAAGTTTATACTTAAACTAATGGAAGCCCAATTGGTGCAATAACACCAGGTTCACCACTTTTATCTCACTTTTTTTAGTTTATGTTTGTTAAGACTTGACAAATATTACGTAAAAATGCAAGCATATGCATATGAGGAATTTACGTGACATATTATATATATATACTATAGAGCGAGCAACAATGTTGCAACATTAATTGCTAACTTTATCAAGTTGGTAAAAATAGTCCCTAAAGTTTAAGTGTCGTTGCAAAGTAAGTCCTGTAGCATTAATTGCTATCTATAGCAATTTTGCAAAAATAGTCCCTAAGGTTTAAGTGTCGTTGCAAAGTAAGTCCTGTAGAAATAATTGCTATCTATAGCAATTTGGCAAAAACAGTCCCTAAGGTTTAAGTGTCGTTACAAAGTAAGTCCTTTGTAGCCAAGAAAATAGTCCCTAAGGTTTGAATTGTATTTGCAAAGTAGGTCCTTCAAAGACTAACCAAATAAAGTTTGTAGCATTAATTGCTATCTATAGCAATTTGGCAAAAATAGTCCCTAAGGTTTAAGTGTCCTTGCAAAGTAAGTCCTTTGTAGCCACGAAAAATAGTCCCTAAGGTTTGAATTGTCTTTGCAATGTAGGTCCTTCAAGGACTAGCCAAATAAATAGACAAACAAATTTTCCGGTCATTCATCAGTTCCAAATTCACGTTTACAAAAGCAATCCTGCTGCATCGCGCGGGTTTTCATACTCGTTTTTAACAATTACCCAACAAGTTTTCTTTTGGGCAATTTTTGTGATGATAACTTATTTTATAATAAACAAATACTTAGTGTGCATTTAGTTAGAGAAAAAAAATAGTTTTTTATTTTCAGATTTGTATAAATATATAAATAAAATGAAGAAGATCAATTTTTCACAAAACATAAAAACGCGTTAATATGATATTGTTTTCTATTTTCATGAAAAACAAGCGGGGTTACAAGGAAAAAAATAAAAAAAGTGTTTTGTAGTTTCACTTGTTAAGTTATAAAATGCATGTTTTGTGTTTTGTAGAGAATTTAATTGGAAACATTTGATTTGAACGTAATATCTATTTTCTTTGTTTTGTACAAAACATTTTATAAAAAAAACAAAGGTGTTTTCCTTTACTTAAACGCAACCTTAGCACTTTGTTCATGTAATAAATACGATAGAAGAGAAAATGAAAGAAAAGAAGAGAAAAGAAGAGATTAAGAGATAAAAGAAAGATTAAATTGCATTTTTGGTCTTTGTGGTTTGGGCAAATTGCATGTTAGGTCCCCATCTTTTCAAAAGTGCAACGAACATCTGTTCTGAACTTTGGCATGCATTTCAGTCCCTTGACCAGACGACGTTAGTAGCCTTCCGTTACTCACACCACGTGCTTATCACAATAGGGTATTTACGTCCTTCTATATCCAATATGTCCCAATTAAATATCCCACCCAACCCTACTAACCCTTTTACTTCTATTACTTTACCATTTCAATTAACAAGTCAACACACATGTGCTAGGTGCATCACCCTTTATGACCATGACTAGTGTGTTTGAAATTTTACATGACAAAGGATTCATGCCTGGATAAGATCTCTCACCTAAGTGGTCATATAATTTGTTCTTTCCAAGAAGATTTTTTTTCAAGAACCGCAACTAACTATCTCATAATTTATACACAACCATCTCACATGTCCTAAGCAGGAATTGAACCCACAACCATTTGGTTGGGGAGTTTCTTAGGGGTACTATTAGGTTGGGGAGTTTCAACCATTTGGTTGGGGAGTTTCAACCAAATCGTATAGAAGTTGCTATACATACAAAGACGTTGATACCAAGGGATAACATTAGGACATTCTTTCCAATGAGATACTCATCATCTTTTGCACAACTGGTGGTGCATATTGATTGAGACCGAGGTTTTGTTTCGTGAATTCTCTGGTAACGCTTGTCATATCGGTTGGTGTCCAGGCAAAAACATGAAGGCTATTAGCTAGTAATTGAACGAGTTGATTTTCTACCTAGGGTAGGAGGTATTTTCCAATGACGGTTAGTTGATTAGGGTGCTTTTTGTTGATTACCGTATTTTCTTCTTGTTTGTCGTCTCCAGTCAAAGCTTCCTATTTTATCTCCCTGATTTTCATGTTTTCCGTTGTTTCTGCCAGCGCCACGTCTCTCCTAGATAATCGCTCCTGACTGTAGCTATTGTAACGTGTTTGGGAATTACACATTTGACATGATCGTTAACATCTCCGCACATAGTTGTTGTATTGTTGTTTTTCCGAATAAAATGTTGTATTTGGAATTTGATTTCACGGCGTGAAATTCCATGACAATTCTTCAAAACATAGGGTGAGTTCCCACTGTGGTTTCCAGGTGAATTACTCCCTCAGGTATGGATCTCTCAGGAGAGAATCCAATAAGTGGAATGGTTACCAGACATATCAATTTTTTAACGTTTTCAGATGGTTGCTTCAAATAGTGGTCGTACATGATGTTGATTGAGCTGCCTCTATCCATACAAATTATGTTAATTTGTGTGAAGCACCTACCTCCGTGATACCACTGGATCCTTAGAAGGATAAACCCTTCCCAAGAAAATTCTTCCTTGGTTGCCGGAGTCCAGTTTTCGAGGACCTCATTGTTTCGATTTTTTCCCGGAATCCATGTTTAGATCATATGGACGTGAAGCGATTGTTAAGTATCGTGATGGTTTTTGAGTTTTGAACGATTTTGTTGATTTATCACGGTTGTAAAAAAAAGGTTTTATAACTATAATTCAAGGTTTTTGTGGTGAAATTGAAGTTTCTTGAATTTTTTGGTGAAACAAAAACTTTTGGCTTGTTATTATGTTGCGTATAGCACGGATGAAGCCATGTTTACTTATGGTATGTATCCATTGGTTTTGGGTGCGATTTGGGTGAATTTAATCATATGTTCGGTTTTCCACATTCGGTAAGGACCTCAAGGTATGATCGAGGATCAAGAGTTGGGGTAACGCTCACGTATGACTATGAAGTGTGTGTGTGTATGTGTGTTATGGTGCATGAAGATTGATTAGCTTTATGGTGAATGAGACTTGGTCCATATCGTGGAAATGGACTTTTATTTATAGAGATGCATTTAAGGTTTTGTGCCACCATGAGGATGGTCCATGTTGTGATCTTCCAAGGGTGGAGACAAGAATGACACATGGTGTGACATTCTTGCCTCTGCTTAGTGCATGAGACGTTCCATGCACGTATTAGCAAGATGTTCGCACCATTACCTCTAAGCTAATAAAATAATAACACGTGTTGTCTGTTGTAACCACCCTGTGGGATAATATCTCAGTCTAGCCCTTTCTTGGATGTGTTACCCGAGCTTGGTTTGACTGTCAACAGGCAAGGGAATGTGCTTCCCAGGCAGAGTGTAACAGTTCTTGTCCATTGTGGACCTATCTTTAGCCTTTTTTGGGTGTGTGATTCTAGCCTTATGAGATAAAACTCTTATACGTATCAATATCTAATAGAGTCACGCTTGTTTTGTGCGCTAAAAGACCATTTAAGTAAGATAAAAATGCACGATCCGTTTTTATAATATAAGGCTGTAAATGGTTCATTTCAGTAATTTTCTCTTATTCTTTTTTATATTTCATTGCTTTAATAAAATAGAAATAAACTTATGTTTTTAGTTTTATGTATATGTTGCTATAAAAATAATATTGCGGTGATTCCTTGTATTTGCTTCCTTGAGGACTTATGGTAACAATGTTTCTATTGAAGAAAAAAAATTATTACAAAGTATGTAAAACAAATTAACTGTTAAATTATGTTTAAGAATTATAATTTTATGTTAACATTCAACTTTAAATCTAGCTTTGAAATATAGGCAAATGACACAAAGATATTATGGTAAAGATTTTCATTCAATACAAGGCATTTAGGTAGCGTTTGGTTTGCTCGAGGAAATCACTACTGGTATAAGTTTGATAGTAAGATGGAATGGATATGGAAATGACTATTTCAAAAACACTGTTTGGTTTGTAAATGTTGGGGAGAGAAATTTTATCAATTTAAATACTAGTGAAACCATATATCTATTCTATTCAATGCCAAACTTATGAGGCCCAACCTCTCATCTATGAAATGCCATGTATGAGGGGTAGCTACAGTTTGGTTATTGGAATGGATAAAGGTGTGGGAAATATATTCAAGGTAGGATGTAGCTTTAGGTAACTATTTGAATGATTTCAGAAATGGAAATGTAGCTCAATGCTCTAGAGCCGCAATGGAACAAGAGTTTTTCTTTATGTTTTGATAAAGGCCTAAGAGCACAAGGTGTCATTCATTGTGGCTCGCCATAAAGTGCCACATCACCTTGTCATACCTCTTCATGACACCGCCCCCTTGTTATAGCTCTTCATCTCAACCCTCGTCGTCTGCACGGCGAGGGTATAATTTGTAACTTGTCAAAAAAAATTATTTATTTTTTTTGTTTGTAAATATGTAATGTTTTAATAAATGGTGGGCTCCAAATGAGTAAGTTGAGGTTAGTTGAAAGTGAGGGGGGTTAGTTGTGGAGGTTTGTTATAGTGATGTGGCACTCTGTGGGCCCCGTATGAGTAACTTACCCTTGTCATGGCAACTAGTGCCCTAGGAGCACAAGGTGTGGTAACCTAAGATTAAGGTTTAACACTTGCCACGTCAGCGCCACATCAGCTTTAACATTTCACCTTAACTCAACAAAAAAACACCCATTATCATAACTTACCAAAGTTAAACCTTAACTCAAATATTTTCAAATTCAACCCCTAAACTAAATCAAACACTTCATTTATTAAAAAACATATCATTAATTCGTAAACATATTACAATACGAAATTTTTAAAAAATGTTACAACGAAAAAAAATATAAAATAAAAAAACACGCTGCAAAGTAAACTACAACATAAAGGAAATGACGAAAATACAATCTAATGACGAGGTTGCAAGTTATATGTTTTGATGATTCGGTCTTTTTCTTCATTGATCTAAGCCACAACGTTTGAATCTTTGCCTCCAGTGTCAATCATCAAAAATTTCATATCTTCCAACCTTGTGATCATTTCATCTTTTACTTGGGCCGCCCGATACTCCGCTTGGGCGGTTTCCCGTTTGATACGATACTCGGTTGTCATAGTCTCGGTGAATTGACTTGACGAGCACGTTCCTCTGGTGCTCGCTCCCCCAGTACTTGTCATGCTCTCGGATCTGGTTTTCTTGGAAGCACGTTTTTTCCCATGGGGCGTGGTTGTTCATCATGACAAAACAAAGCCTCGTTTATTTGTCTTGGGACATCGCCGGTTAAATCAACCGGATCCGGCGCGTCTCATTTCTTATGACTACGCAAAACCTCCCAAGCCTCCTCGAGAGCAAACCGCGCGGATTTGTGCTCGTCACGATACATTTGTGTAACATATTGGTTTTCACAAACACATAATCAAACACACAATATGGAGCGTATGAGATAGCGTCTAGAGAGAGAAAGTGGAAGAGAGTTGGGAACTTTAGTGAGACAAAGAAAAATGAATTATGAAAGCCCCAACCCTTTGCCTTACTAGGCAAAGGGTATTTATAGGTTCTTACAAGACACGCCTCCTACGGGCTGTGGATCAGGCATACAGTGGGTAAAGACCCATCCGTCCTCCACGGTGTTACTTAACAAACTACTTACTAACACTAAATGACTTAGACTACGAGCTTTCTAACGAATACATATACTTGAGGTGACCGACTCTTTAACTACAGGATTTTCTAAATCCTAACAATCTCCCCCTAAGGGAGGTCACCTCAATTACATCAATTACAAACAGATATTACATTTTGGTGTTCTTAGATTCATGATTAAGTTCTTTGCTCTATAGCCCGTAGTCTTTGATTCTTCATTTTCTGCATGTTGTGGTCATACTGTGGAGGTCTTTAACTGATCCACGTGATGATGAGTTTGAGCCAGCATTGAGATCATCAGCCATAGTAAATCTCTGACTCATCCTTTGTAGTATCGTCGTTATGTGAAGTTGTGACTTTTGGACCGACATGCTCACATTTTGGATCATGATATCTTCTCATCAGATTTGCGGAAGCTTTTGTTGATTCATGATATTTGCAGCAGCGTAGCAGAAGCATGGATTGAAAATATCAGAGTCAGTTGATGAAGATATGCACTTATCATGATTTATTTTGAAATGAACTTATTGTGTGAGCATGCGGCTATGGATTGACTCCTCAATTCTGATCAGCTGCAACCGTCGGGTGTCCCTGCAAACAACAGTTAGCAATAAAGCGCACGAAAAGTGTCTTTGATCACCTTCATTGAATAAGTTGCAAGAACCACGGTTCCCCGTTGATCAGTACAAGTACTGCCTGTGATCAGGTATAATTCCGAAGAATTTCCTTGACAGGGTTTCGCAGTTGCTCTAGCCGTTCTCAAACCGGAACGTCTCAAAGAAGACAACGCGGAGTGAGTGAACCAGTAAATTGAGATTTTCTGATTGAAGAAAATGATTTGAAAAACAATCGTGTATTGCTTGCAGAAAGAGTTTTGCAATACGGCGAAGGTTTTATAAGAAATGTCAATTTTCAATCATAAATACCCCTTTTTAATTTTGAAAACTTAGTACACAGTCGATGTGCTAGAAAAAAAGAATTTTGAGCACAACGACCGGTTTTTCAAAGGTATCCGTCAATTCATTCCTGAACCAGGATTGATTCAATAGTGAATCGCCCCATCGTTTCTGTCCAGTTGTCACATGATTGATCTATTGGATAGATCTTACATGCCACCCACCAAGAGCTTGTTAGAAGTTGGCTCTAGAAGGCTTTCCATCTTCATCGTGAATATTTTACATATCACTCGGATGTTCTGGCAATACCACAAGGATAATGCGTAGGACTCTTAAAATATATTCTCACATTCCACATTGTGTGAAACTGTGAGTATTCATTAATTGTGTCCTAATGAGATTTATTGATGATCTCTTGGCTCTAGACTCAATCGTGCATTTTTGGTTTCCTATGCCGGAGACTAGGGAGAGGGTCTCCTTCTTCAATATCAACAATCTCTAAGAGAAAGTCGATAGATTATGTAGGTTCCCCGTGAGAATGAAACAAGTCCTTTTAAGAGGAACTTGAGTAGCTTGGGAAGTTTAGTGCAGAGCCCTTTGGGTCCATGACGTCTTGTCTTCAATCTCAGTGTTACCTTAGTAACCACCAGTAGCATATGAATTGAACCCGGTTTCTGCCATAAGGTTGAATTATTGGAGGGCTATTTCTTTTCACCCTTTTCTCATTCATTTCTTTTTCATTCTTCAACCCCTTCAGTGCTTACCGAGATTTCATTACTAGAACCTTGTTGGGTTTATTCCAGTTCTAGCTCTATCTCAGTCCGCAATCTTCCTATTTCTCACTTTTCTCCTTTTTCATCATACCTAAGGACTTCTACAATATCTAGTGGATTGTCCCTGGCTAGATCCCCCCGGCTCTGGCAAGATCGTGGGAACGAAAACCTAACCTAACCATCCTTATATCTTCGCGCATAAAATAAATTGGTCGGTCTTTTGGTATTGTCCATTCCGCCTCGAAACCAATTGAAAAACATTTGAAAATCAATCAAGGTACTTGTGATATAAAATTAAAGCATTTTGTACCTTAGTTGTTTTTTATCTTTTTAGAAAAGCTCCCCCTCAACATGTGCTTCAAGTATTTGAAATCATTTTAGCACATGGAGGCAAGAGGACTTTTGAAATCTTAGATTAAGAATGAAATATCCAATCTTTGATTAACATTTTCTAAAATAATCATCATCACTTACCAATCAAATCTAGTATTTTAAGTACTTTGGATAAAATATTTTGGGAAGGATGAGGTTTTCATTAGATTGCTCCCCCTCAATATGTGCATCGAGATTCGAAAGAGTTTTGCACATATTAGAGGGAACCTGCACTTTGAGACAAATCAATCACGTTTAAGTTATTTTTGGTTTAACATAGATGCTCCCCCTTAACAAGTGCATAGAAAATTTGAAATCGTTTGGCACATGTAGGGAGGAGAACTTGTTATTTTATATCTTAAAACCACTGATTGCATTATCAGTTTATATCCAATTTAAATCACAAATTCTCCCCCGATCACAATTTTCAAACCCTTTGAGATTTGTGATCTTAATTGATTTAAATTTTTCGAAAGCTTTTTGAGGAGAAGATGTGACTGCTTTTAAAACATTTAACTGATAAGGATCAGATTTTGAGACTTTAAACTCCAATAATCAAACATGCTTAGGTATCTTATGAAAACACAGCATTAGCCTTGGTCGGTTCCAATTGTACAAAAATATTCCTTTTGATTTTCCAAAGGTAGACCTTACTCGTTTACGTGCCAATTGTTTGAAAAATAACCTTTTTGTTTTGATTGAAATCATTCTCCCCCTCAATCAATGACCAAAGTTGTTGATTGAGTGAAGGAGATTTTGACAAAAGAAAAGTCCATATGATTTTCAAAAATTAAGTCCGAGTTACTTTCAAAAATAGTTTAGTTTTCATTAGATGACAAATATTTTTTCAAAAGAATATTTAGAAGGAAAAATATTTGTGAGGAAACATTTTAAAATTAAAGCATGATGTTTCAAAATCTAATTAAGCATGGCTCTGTTCTTTCATTTTAAAACGGGTTACTGCCTGAAATGACAATAAACCTTCATTTTTCTCCATCTCATTTTTTTTTAAGAAAATAAAATATATTACAATTGATCAAACTTCATCTAAAGACCCGTGTAATTCTTTGAATGACAAGTCTAAGTCCGTAGATGTTATCGAAACCAGATAACATGATATAAAAATATTTTTGGAATTTTTCAAAATTTTCTGATTTTTATGGGTTTTGAATATTTATATTTTTCTATTTTTCTTTTTGTTGGTTTTATAATTTTTTATTTTGATTTTTTATAAGATATTTATAAAGAATAGATGAAGAAACACCTTTACTCCTCTTCTTCCTCCTGAAGACGTTTGAGTGTCTCCGGTTGTAGACTCTTCAGTCCAAGTCGTGGGAGGATGAACTCGAAACGTTCTCTAGGAAGAGCTTTAGTGAAGATGTCTGCCAGCTAATATTCAGTTCTTACAAAGTATAGTTCAACCACACCTTTCTCCACTGGTTCTCTGATGAAGTGATGTCAAATGTCGATGTGCTTTGCTCTTGAATGTTGAACATTGTTGCAGCAGAGAGCAATGGCACTTCTGTTATCACAGTACTGAGGAACTTTGTTGAATACAAAGCCATAGTCAGATAATTGAGATCTCATCCATAAGACTTGAGCACAACAAGATGACATGGCTATATATTCCGCCTCTTTAGATGATATAGACGTACTCATTTGTTTTTTTGAAGACCAGCTTACTAACTTATCTCCCAAGAATTGAGCACTACCAGACGTACTTCGACGTGTATCCCTGCATGGTTTGCATATGCATATGCTGTTAGTGACATATCGGTGTCCTTCGGATACCAAAGACCCATGTTAATGGTTCCTTGGAGATACCGAAAGACCCGTTTAACCTCTTCAAGGTGCTTTTTGGTAGGCTTTGCCGATATCCGCACACATGCATACAGCGAATATCTGGTCTCGGCGTGAGGTACATCAAGGACCCAATCATACTTCGATATTTTGTTTGATCAATTGGGGTTCCTGAGTGGTCCTCATCCAGTTTAGTACGCTCCACCATGGGAGTGTCAACAGGGTCACAAGAGTCAAATCCAAATTTCTTTAAATTTCATTTGCATATTTAGATTGATTAATTAAAATGCCACCAGGACTTTGTGAAATTTGTAATCCCAAGAAAAACAACATTTGTCCCATCATAGACATTTGAAATTTGGAGCCCATCTCCTTTGAAAATCGGTCACATTCATTAGGGTCGGTCGAGGCAAAAATGATATCATCAACATAAATTTGAACATGAATTAAGTGTTTGCCTGACTTTCTGGTGAACAATGTGGGATCAACTGCTCCTTTGCTGAATCCATTAGTTAATAGAAACTTTGACAGTGTATCATACCATGCTCTTGGAGCTTTCTTCAAACCGTAAAGGGCCTTCTTCAAGTGGTAGACATGGGTAGGATGCTCTGGATTCACAAAACCTTTGGGTTGGCTGATGTAGACTACTTCTTTGAGATCTCCATTCAGAAATGCAGTGTTTACATCCATTTGATAAACCACCATGTTCTTGCTAGCAGAATTAGCCATGAAGATTCTGATAGCCTCAATTCGTGCAACCGGAGCAAATGATTCCTCAAAGTCAATACCCTCCTCTTGTCGGTATCCTTTAGCCACTAGTCTTGCCTTGTTTTTTAGAACATCACCGTGCTCATCAAGCTTTACTTTAAAGATCCACTTAAGAGCAATGAGCATAGCACAATCTGGAGCAGGTACTAATTCCCATACATCAAGACGATCAAACTCATGGATTTCTTCTTGCATAGCACTAAACCAGCTGTCCTCAGGCATTGCTGTTTTGACATCTTTAGGTTCGACCTTTGATAATACATAATTGAAGAAGCACCATAAGGCATCTGTGGCAAGCTGTTTACGAGTGGATACCGGGAGAGATGGATTCCCAATAATGTTGTCCAGTGGATGATCATGTGTCCATTTTCGGAGATGTTCATGTGGTTGATGATAAGGAACTGATGTAGCGGAATCTGGATCCCCTGATGAAGATGGTTCAGGTGTTAGTTCAGGGGCAAATATATTTCCAAACGGTACGTCTTCTGGAGTGTCAAAGGGGTTATCTCCATCATAGTAGGCAGTAACATTTCCATGATGTACACTTGGGGATTGAGGATTTGAGGATGATGATGAGTGATCTGCAGCAGGCGCTTCTTGAGATAGAGACACAGAAACCGATGGGTTATCTGCATTGATTGGATTAGGAGCCGCCACGGTTGATGGTGTAGAATGATAATTATCAAAAGGTTCATAGTATTCATCAAACATTGGATCAAACAGTTTCTTCAAATCTTCTCCCGATGGAGGTATATATGGAGCTGTAGGTGAGGGATTATGTACAAGAGAAGAACTAATGGGACTACTTAATGAATGTTGAAATGCGGGTCCAGAACTAGATTGTCCAGGAGCCATTTGCTCAGACAGCTCATCGAACGTGACGTGAATAGTTTCCATGATATCTCGGGTTCTTTTATTGTAGATTCGGTAACCCTTCTGCTTTGGTGCATAACCAACAAAAACTTCAATGTCCACCTTAGCTCTTAACTTTCCTAAATCTTGACCATCATTTGTTGGATAGCATAAAGCACCGAATACACGAAGGAAAGAGAGATCTGGTTTTCGGTTGTGGACAAGTTCGTAAGGATTTTTTCCATGAGAGGTGTGAATAAGGGAACGGTTTTGGGTGTAGCATGCAGTGGCAATGGCTTCTACCCAGAGAAACATTGGAACCTTTGAGTAGATCAGCATCGTCCTTGCAGCTTCGACAAGAGTTCGATTTCGTCTTTCAACTACACCATTCTGTTGAGGAGTACGTGGGACATTTCTTTGATGGCTGATTCCAGTGCTTTCATAGAACTGGTTTAGTTCTTTGTTTACAAACTCAGTTCCATTGTCTGTTCGGATAATTCTGACCGTTTTATTGAGACGAACCTGCAGCTGTTTAATAAGTTTGATGATGACATCTGGAGTTTCATCCTTTGACCTCAAAAACTTAACCCAAGTAAACCGAGAATAGTCATCAACCACGACTAGCACATATTTCTTCCCGTTTATGGTTTGCACTCTCATGGGTCCGCACAAATCCATATGAAGAGTATGAAGAACTTCCATAATTGAGTTTGCAGGCTTGGGTTTATGGGCATATTTCTTGCTTTTTCCCAATTGGCATGCTGAACAAAGATGATCTTTCTCATATTTTAATCTGGGCAAAACTCTTACGAGGTCCTTTCTAGAAAGATCATTTATGGTTCCGAAGTTCAAATGATTGAGACGACGGTGCCATAACCATGACTTTGTTTTCGAAGCCTTTGTCAACAAGCAGATTGGAGAAGACTTAATCATGTCTTCGATAGAGATGGTGTAAAGATTAGTTCCACGTGTTCCTGTTTAAAAGTTCAACACCATTTAGTTCTCTAACGAAGCAAGTATGTTTTCTAAAAGCCACTTCTAGATCAGAGTCACAGAATTGACCAACAGAGAACAGATTATGACCAAGACCTTCAACATAATAGACCCTGGAGATTACACTGTCACCAACAACATAATCTCCGTAACCCATAATTGCCCCAAAGTGGTCGTTCCCGAATCTAACAGTCCCGATGAATTTACTCACGAAGTTCATGAGCCCATGGCGATATCCAGTCATATGCTTGGAACCAGTCCAAATACCACGAGATTTGTATGACCTACTTGAACAAGACAAGTATGGATGACTGGACAATTTGGATCCCCATGCTAGAATGGGTTCCATTTGGTTAGTAAATGAGATTGGAACACCCACATTAGAAGCAGAATCAATGATATCATTGGAGGTAGATGCAGGACTAGTAGTGACAGTTAATCTATTCAAAGTGTGTTTACTTCTTAAAGGTATGATTCTACCATAGGGCGTCCATATCCTAATGGGCATTGATCTAGATAATTTAGGACACAATTCATTTAGATTGAATTTACGACCAGTAGGTATCCATTGATAACCTACATTACTAAATTTTCTTCCTGTTGGTTTCCAATGTTTTTTAACCTTTTTCCACCTTGGTTTTCTGACATCCTTAACCTGTTTAGCAATTCTAACAGTTTTGACTGCAGACTTAGCAACATATTTTAATTCATTCACAGCACATTCATGATAAATACCAGAAACCAAACATTCATTACATGTTTTGCAAATCGTAGCAGAATTCGAATTAATTACAATACGCTTTTAGCTAATACTAGAATCAACACGATTCGTCCTATTAAACTCAAACTTATTGTTCCTACCGGTGGTCTTTTACTTTCTTCCCTTGATCACTCTTAGCTTGCGAGGTCCTATCTTGTTTTGTATTGCCTGGAGGCTTTGACCCGCTTGCCTTAGTGTCACTGATTAATCCTTTAGAGCGAACGATGGGAACATTAGTTGGTTTCACTACTTTCTGCATTCCTGGTCTAGAAGTGATGGGATCTGAAGTACTAGGAGACACATCAAAGGTCACTTGCTTGAATTTCGACATGGAACAAGGCATATCAAGGGTCACATGCTTGACTTTGGGCATAGAGTAAGGCATAATGACTCTATCTTTCTTAGTACCAGATTTAGGACATACAGTTATTAGGCATTCTAAGAGTTTCTGAGATCGTTTGGCATATAAGCATGCATCCCTAATCGCACTATCAAGTGGTTTCTCTATCTTATCCTCTTCAACAATCTCACGGAGACATTCTATACTATTGTTGGGTCCAATAAATTAACCCAATCACCCTGAACAAGATTTGAAAATAAAATAGCCTAACTCACTAAATAAATAGTGAGTGACTCACTGATAAAGAAATCAGTGAGTGTTGTTTAGTACTCTTTACTTACTGATACGGTTTCAGTGAGTACAATATATGAGCTACAAACAACACCAGTGACACTGAGATTTTGACAAATGTCTCAGTGATCCTGAAGACCTATCTCTACATACAGACTGAAAAATATGGGTGGAAACTTCCAAGAGATGAAGTCAAACAAGTACAAGACTTTACCAAAGAAGTGGGAATATTAGTAATGACAACTTCAAAAGAGTGGTTGGTGCTTTTCCAAAAGTAGAAGAATATGGACCACATGTCACCTACCACCACAAGTCTTTGTATCTTTAGTTCATATAAATGTCTATAATTGTAATAGATAGGTATGAATTCCTAAACAAACACAATACATAGTATTAGTTGATAGGATCATCCTCTTATTGAAACACATGCATAGCTTGGATCAATGAGAGTTTATTTGTCATTCAATGGGGATAATATACCGAAATTATCCCCGTAAAAAGTTGAGGATGTTATCATGTAGTCTAGTTGGTATTGAGTAATCTTGTAACAAATTGTTCTTCATTATTAATGAATGTGTTCTTCATTTTTATCAAGATTTACTCAATTATTTGGACCAACAAGTGGTATCAGAGCGGGTGGATTATTCTCATAATCCAGATCCGTTCATGGCTGCTGATAACATTCTTCATAGTCAAAAGAATCAAGTGTGAACTTTCAAAAACTGCTACTGTAATAGTAATTTTTTAGGGGGAGAGACACACTGATATTGACTAAATGACAAAAACATCACCCACAATGCCCACTGATTGAAATAATCAGCCAAAAAATACACACTTATCCGTCACAAAAACACCCCACCACACAAATCATATCCCTACCAAACAAAAAATCCTAACACCACCAAATCAGATCCGGATCATTTAAAAAAAAAGATGAAACCGATCATCTTCAAAACACAACAAAAATCACATACATACACACATCACAAACCCAGATCCAACACATATCAATCCTCTCACAAATCTAACTTCAAAAACAGATCCATCAAATATTACTATCGATATACACACAAAACAACAAACAAAAATCACCTCTAGATCGAGATTCCTAATCCTATCCCTCACGCACCAACATAATCCTATTCCTACCAAACAAAACACACAGATTCTAAATCCAAATATAAACCACAAAAAATAAATTCCATCTCCATGCGCCGCCGTGTCTCAGGTCACCAAGAAAAATTATAGAGAAAAAATATGGAATAAGAAACCATCACGAGAAGCGGTTAAAACTTCTGCGAGTGACAGCAGCAGCGGCGTTTATCAAAGTGCCAACAAAACCTCAACTCAAATTGACATAAATGACATAAATGTGTCTCAAATTTGATAGAAGGTTATTCAGTGTAAGGAAGGTAACTAGCTGAGATGGTAAAATTTTGGGTGGTTGTGATGTTAGGGGGTTTAAGTCTAATCAGTGTTTGGGATTATTGTTGTGAAGTCACTGAATATAAACTTGTGTTGATATCAGTCCTGAATGGAAATAAGGATTAGCTTCAGTGGGTCTCGATTGGTTTTTATGATGAAAAGAATTCGGGTCAGGTCAAAATTGATAAAAGGTTGTTCGGGTAAATGAATGGGTCTGATTCTAGTTTTGTTGTTTGAAGTATAAGGATGATGGGTCTAATAGATGTTGGACTGAGCCTGACAAGAAAAAGATAAGCTGATGACAGTAAAAGGCGAATTAAACTCAAGGGAGTGAGAACTCATAGCATGACAATGGGTTTCGGACTCAGTGGATGATGTCGCTATTGATGGTCGTGTTGGGAGTCATGATAAAGGGTGTGATTTGGCATATTAGAATCTGATTTTTTATATTAAAAATCAGTGTGTTGGTGTGTAACTTTCGGGTCAGTGGATGTTTGTATTGCAGAGAAGTGACTGATGAAATGATGTGCTCAGAACTAGTCAGGGAGTGTTTCAGAATTGGTTCTATCATATGATTTGGAGTATTGATATGATTAGGATATATGATAGTAAGTATTAGAGATATATACTCCATTTGCAACATCAGGTATAGTATAAAATGGGTTTTCGAGTTGAACCCGAGATGTGCAAAACTTAGTATACTTGTGTGAATGGTGAAGCCCAAAAAAAATTTAAGCCCCTGATCAGGTAGTCATTACCTGAACCTGAGGAATCAGGGACGATGAGAATCAAGATGTGATAAAAGAAAATCAGGCAAGAAGACTTTGCCAGGGTGTGATCGGTGGATGGAAATTTTCAGGCGAAACCTCAATGGCAATATAAATTAAAGGGTGTTGATGTATATTGTGAGTAGTCAACCAATGTGGGTCTCTTGGAATGAAAAGCTCATGTCCCTGAACTTGAGAACTCACTGAACTGTGAGAGTCCCTGAAAACCCACATACCCTGAACCAAATGGTCTCAAATGGTTCATTGAAACCATAACTATAACATGAATATCACCAAAACCTGATTTCAAACCACACCATAACCTGAAAGGTATGACCCGAGTCCCTGAAACCAAAGTGACTGAAAGTCCATGAAGCCCGACTCCCTGAACTTGAAGAAGCTTCTAAAAGTGAGTCCCTGAAAGAACTTGTAGGCTTTGATAGTTTGTATTAGTCCCTGAAAAAATCACGAAAGTTGATGAGCCTGATCTGGTTGAAGCTAAATCAGGGAGTAGGAAATACTGGTTATGGCAAGGAGTAAGATTACTCGAGGCCTGAAGCTCATATGAAACGGGGATAAGTTGTTCACAAATGTTGAATAACTGAGGATAATATTTGTGTGCATTTGTATTCATAAATGTATGTGTTATAATACCAAGTGACAAAGGAAAATGGACACTGATGTATCAAAAATTAAACCAGGTCCTTTCACTTGATTAAAATGTCCTTAAGGGAATTGCAAAGGGAAAGGACACTGATGTATCTAAAATGAACCAGGTCCCTCTTAGCATCAAAGTGAACCCATGGTCACTGAACCTAGTCACTGGGTCACTAAACCCTCCCACACTGAACCCCACAAACCTGTCAAAGTGAATGAGGTCATTGAAATCTGAACCTGGTCACTGACCAATGAACCAGCTTATTCATACTTCATTCACTGAACCCTTCTCACTGAACCTTGGCACTGAACCCCAGTCACTGAACAACCTGAACCCTCAGTCTTACACCTTTTACCAATCATCTTAAGCTATTTGTATATTCAAATAGGGGGAGACTGTTGGGTCCAATAAATTAACCCAATCACCCTGAACAAGATTTGAAAATAAAATAGCCTAACTCACTAAATAAATAGTGAGTGACTCACTGATAAAGAAATCAGTGAGTGTTGTTTAGTACTCTTTACTTACTGATACGGTGTCAGTGAGTAAAATATATGAGCTACAAACAACACCAGTGACACTGAGATTTTGACATACAGACTGAAAAATATGGGTGGGAACTTCCAAGAGAAGAAGTCAAACAAGTACAAGACTTTACCATAAGAGTGAGAATATTGTGATGACATATTCAAAAGGATGGTTGGTGCTTTTCCAAAAGAGGAAGATGAAGATGGACCACATGAGGGACCACATGTCACCATCATCACATGTCTTGTATTATTAGTTGCTATATATATATATCTGTATTGTAATAGAGATAGGTATGTATCCTGAATAAACACAATACATAGTATTAGTGATAGGATCATCCTCTCATTGCTTGGATCAATGAGAGTTTATTTGTCATTCAATGGGGATAATATATCGAAATTATCCCCGTAAAAAGTTGAGGATGTTATCATGTAGTCTAGTTGGTATTGAGTAATCTTGTAACAAATTGTTCTTCATTATTAATGAATGTGTTCTTCATTTTTATCAAGATTTACTCAATTATTTGGACCAACAACTATCCTGTTGGATCGATGTACTCTAACCAAACTAACTTAAATAGCTTGTTAAGGTTTAATAACCTCGGATAAATCCTAAGTTATTAACAAAGAAACACTGAGCAAACTCTATTAGGTATGCGGAATTTACTTAACAAAGCTAAGAAGAATAACTTTAACTTTGAACGATTTTATTAATAACTCTAACTCTGCTTATTATGCAGATTCATTAACAACTCTAATAATATCGAACTTCTCTCTAAAACTCTAATAATGTCACGTATATGTATAATATCAATCTAGGGGTCCTTTTATAGGCTCAAGGAAACCCTAAACGATTTACAATTTGTATCCTTGTATGACAAGTAATCTAATAAAGAATATTCTAGAATTACAAGACTTTCCATAAACGAATATAACAGTTCTCTTAGCCTTGCAGTACTTTGACTTCTTCAGCAGTACTTTGACTTCCTCTTTAGCAGTACTTTGACTCTTTGACTTTTTCCAGTACTTTTTCATTCTTCAGCACTTTCATATCCCAACAATCCTCCCCTAACTTGAATTCTACTAGCTTGACTTCAAGTTCCTTTGTGAATTTATCTTTAACAGCTCCATCTTTAAGGAAAGATTATGTCTTAATCTTTGGATTGTATCTTTGTAGTTTCTGTGCTTGTATCAGTATTATCAAAGTATCTTTAGAATTATTCTTTTACAGCATCATTCAGCAAGCTCCATCTTTTCAGCAACACAGCAACATATGACAATTTGTACATCAATTCAGTTTAAGTTGCAATCTATTCTCATCACTTCCAAGTGTGTTAACTCCTGTGAAAGGTGAATCATTGAAAATTTTAATGGATTTTGATCTCTTTACCAAAGCCATTAACTCTGGAGTAGCCAAATGTTTTGGTGTGTAAGACCATGGTACATTGATAACCATATGATTTTTAGCAAATCATCAACTATCAACAGATTTGAGTTGTCTTTACCAAAAGCTGTACCCTTCTGGACTAGTTAGTTCTTTCAGTATGGTGAACTAATTACCATATAATGGTTTTTCCACAGCCTTTACCACAAGCTATTTTCTTGTGGGCTAGCCAACTCTTCACATTTCTGATATGGTGAGTTGATTACCATACAACTTATTAGCAAGTTGTTAACTAAAAACGGATTTGAGATATCTTTACCAGAGCCGTTTACTCATGGAGTAGCCAATCCTTTTGTAACCATGGTGGATTGATAACCTATTGATGTTACCATCTCAAAAACCATTTATTTTATTCAACCTTTGTTTCAAAATATTTGTTACTTAACAAAAGGTTTCTTTCAAAAATCACTTAACTGGTTTAAAAGTTGCAAGCAGTACTTTGATGAAAGTCTTGTTTGATCAGCGATACTTTGAATAAAGTCTGATATTTCAAAAAAGAATTTATTCAATTAAAATTCATACCAGTTATTCATCATCATCAGCAATTGTAGTCCATCTGATAAACAGCTTGATGACCAGACATGCTATTTCATTATCTTCTTCTACTTCCATTCCATGCTCTAGCATTCTTCTCATAAGTTCTGGTGTAAGAGGATATCTTCTATTAGCTAACATGTGAATCATAATTCCATCTTCTAGCTCTAGAACATGTACTCCAGATTCTTCAAAGAATCTCCAGCTAACAATCTCCCAATTCTCTTGATTCTTCCAAATTTCAGCAGTGCTTTGTTCTTCAGTTTCCCATATGGTTGTGAGATCTCCAAGCAATACTAAACCAACTCCTTCTGATGGATTTTGTTCAAAGTAATTTCGCACCACATGATATAAATAGAATAAATCCACTCTATCTATGATGTGCAATAAATCCCATAGCCTGTTGAACACTCTGAAGCTTTCATCTTCTCTATGAAACATCAGATAACTTCCATCTTTTGAGTCTACAACTTCAAAAGTAATAATTTGAGATTTGTTCATCTTCATCTCAGCATCATCTGTAGAATACTCAAAATCAACTACTCTTAAGTAATTCTTTAGTTCATCATTAGTATCAGATCGTAACTCAACTTTCTCTTTCTTTGATGACTGAATATCTTCAACTTCAGTTTTTCTTTTTCTTTTTCTATCTTTTTCTTTCCAAGCAGCATCATCTTTATAATCTTTGATGCTTTCAACATTTTTCTTATAAGCTTCCCTAACAGCATCATATAATTCTTTCATCTCATGATATTTAAACCTCTACAATCCTTTATATCCTTGACTGTTTAAATAAGCCATCATTGCATTTCTGTCTTTAGCTCGATTAGGTCTTCTTGGTAGAAATCTAACAGGAATAGGTGACTCTAATGGTTCATCAGTTTCAGCATTCAACTCCTCTTGCAATTTCTTAGCTGCTTCTCTATTCTGAGTTTCTTCAGCTTCCTTAGCTTCTCTATCTTTAGCATTTAATTCCTCTTGAAACTTTCTAGCTGCTTCTTCATTCATAGCAACTTGAGCAGCTCTTATTTGTGCTAAAGTTGGTTTCTTCTTCTTCTTTGTTTCTACCAATATACCTTTTCCTTTATCCTTAGGATCAATATCAGGTTGAGAAACTCTTGGTTGTTCCTCTTCTTGCACTCCTGGAATATTAACACCCCTTGGCTGTGATAAACCTTGCAAAATTACAGCAATGGTTTCGTCATCACTTGCAGTATGAATAGGTTTGAGTGTAGCTTCTTCTTCTTGTATGACAGTTGAAGGACCAACAGCTTCTTCATGTACAGTTGTTGAAGGACCAGCTTCCTCTTCAAAGTCTAACAACCTTGGAGTAATCAACTCTTGCCTAAAAGATCCTTGAAGAGCAGTACTTTGTTCAGCAGTACCTTGATCATCAGTACTTTGAACTTGAATATCAATAACTTTCTCCTCAGTTTCTTGAATAACCTGTTCTTCAGTCTTTTCATGTTCTTCAGTACCTTCAGGTTCATTTTCCTTAACATCTTCTTTCAAATTCCTTTCTTCTAAATTCCGCCCCAATTGGACAGAAGATTGTTTGTGAACCTTTGGGCATTTGGTCTTCCTAGATTGCCTTTGCTCATTCTTCTTAGATTTGACCCATATACGATGATGTTGAACCAATGGCCAGACAAAATTCTTGAGCTTTCTAAATTTGAGCTTCAATTTCTTAATCTGTTTAGCTTAAGCCTCGGTAGTCTTTTTCAACTTGACTAACTCCCTTGTCAAAACATAATTATCCAATGTTAAATCTTCAGGGGATAGAGTATATGAATCATCTCCTTGAACTGGTGAATATTCCTCTGGTTGAGAATCAGGAACAGATCTTTGTGGAGATAGAGAAGGTGAAACTGCAACATCTTTTTGAACTTCAGTACTTGGGGAAGCAGTACCTTGGGATGCAGTACCTTCTGATGCAGCACGTTGAGATGCAGTACTTTCAGATGCAATACCTTCAGTATCTTCATCTTCTGCAGCATCAGCTCTGACAGCTTGAACAACTTCCATCATGGAAGTAGTTAAGGGAGTGTCCCTTCCAGTGAATAAATCACTCTTCCTAGCCATAAAGGTGAAAATTTTGGCTTGTAGAACCACAACAGGTAAAAGACTTGTTGGCTTAGGAACATCTGAAAGTTGTTTATTGAGGAATACTTGAACAAACCTTGGATACATTAACCATTTTGAGCCATGAGTGATGTGTGAAAGCATTCCATCGAGAATTAGCCTCGAAAAACTGAAAACACGATCTGTAGCCAATCCCACTATAGCATATGCTATGTTAGATCCAAATTGCTCCCATGAAGTACTTTTAGCACTACTACAATGAAGCAACACATGCACTAAAAACTTCCATTGAGGAAAAAATAGTTGTTTCCTGAATGTTTGTTCAGTTAAAGACCCTTCATAACCAATGTGTCCAAAAGTATCCCAAATTAGTTGCTTATCAAAACGAATAGCCCCATCTTCATTATTAAACAATAAGTCTTCTCGAATAGAGGCTTCAGTAACCTTGATATTCCTGCCTGCAACCATAGCATGAATATAATCTTCATCATTCTCCATATGAACCCTAGCTGTGTCCCAAAATTGGTGAATCCAGGGCTCAATAACATCTGGTTCTACTAATAGAGCATAACTAATTTGCGATCCAGTAAGATAATCAATGATGTCATGAAAGATTGCATTCGCTTCAGTCTTGTCTAAATTAGCCACCATATTATGCTTTGAAACTGTATTACGATTCGCCATTGAGGATTATGTTATCACAGTAAGAGATATGACGAATAATATAGGTGAAAGTGAGAGAAATATGGAAAAGATTCTAAAGTATCAATATGAGAGGGAAAATCGGAGAGCAGTTATTTATAGGTGAGATTTAAAAAATCACAGCCCTTAATAACAAAGTTACCGTTAGTAATAATTACCCCTCAATATTACCGTTGGAACAGTACTTTTAATAAGACAAACAGTACTTCCACGTATGCAGTACTTTCCAAGCAGTACTTTCATAAAATCAAAAAGCATTACTTTTCCATTTTCTTCCTTGCATACTAAGTAGACATTAATATCCTCCCCTCAAACAATGCATAGGACTATACTTACACTAAATAGTCCTCCCCTTAAATGTAGCTCAGTAATTGATCATACCAATACTCACCACCAAGTGAGTAAATCTTGAAACATCAAATCCTTTGGTGAGTAAATCAGCTACATTATCATCTGTATGCACCTTGACAACATTAATGAGCCTATGCTCATAACAATCTCTGATGAAGTGGTGCCTAATTTGAATATGCTTGGTCTTGGAATGATATACTGGATTATTTACAATGCAAATGGTACTCTCATTATCAATATTGATAGGAGTATTCTTGAAATTGAATCCATAATCCAAGAGTTGATTCTGCATCCACAGAACCTGTCCACAACAACTTGCAGCAGCCACATATTCTGCTTCAGTTGATGATGTTGCTGCAATTGTTTGTTTCTTACATTGCCATGAAACTAATCTTCTTCCAAGATATTGGCATCCACCTGTAGTTGATCTTCTGTTATAGTTGTCACCTGCATAATCACTATCTGAAAAAGCTTCCAGGTGAAAAGGTGAATCCCTTGGATACCACAACCCTAACTTAGGTTGTTGTTTTAAATAACAGAAAATTCTCTTCACTGCATTCATATGAGAAATCTTTGGTGAGACTTGATATCTTGCACATAAACAAACTGCAAACATGATATCAAGCCTTGATATAGTAAGATACATAAGACAGCCAATCATTGATCTGTATAATTTGACTTCAACTGGTTGTCCATCTTCATCCTTGCCCAATGAGTTGATTGATTTGATAGGTGTAGTAACAGACTTCATATCATCAAAATTGAACTTCTTAAGTATGTCAGTAACATACTTATCTTGACTTATGAAAATTCCTTCCTTTGACTGCTTAACTTGAAGTCCCAAAAAGAAAGTTAACTCACCCATGGAACTCATTTGAAATTCATTCTGCATCAGCTTCTCAAACTCCATGACCATAGACTGTTTGGTAGCTCTAAAGATAATATCATCTACATACACTTGAACTAGCATGATATCCTTCTTATCTCTCTTGATAAACAAAGTCTTATCTATAGCTCGTCTCCTATAACCATGTTGCAATAAAAAGGTAGAGAGCCTTTCATACCAGGCTCTTGGTGCTTGATGTAAGCCATAAAGAGCTTTGACAACTTTGTAGACTTTTTCAGGATGTCTAGGATCTTCAAAACCAGGAGGTTGCTTGACATATACTTCCTCTGTAATCTTGCCATATAAAAAGGCACTCTTGACATCCATTTGATAAACCTGAAATCCCATATAAGAAGCAAAAGCAAGAAAGATTCTAATTGCTTCTATCCTTGCTACAGGAGCAAACACTTCATCATAGTCAACTCCTTCTTCTTGTCGGTAGCCTTGTGCAACTAACCTTGCCTTATTTTTTATGACATTCCCTCTTTCATCTCTCTTGAATCTGAACACCCATCTTGTACCAATAACCTTCGTACCATCAGGAAGATCACATAATACCCAAACTTCTTGAAGTCTGATTTGTAGCAGTTCTTCTTGCATAGCTTCAACTCAACTTTCTTTAGTCAATGCTTGAGCAATATTCTTGGGTTCCTCTTGAGAGATAAAGAAAGTAAACAGACATGTTTGATGGTCCTTATGATTAAGTCTGTTTTGTTTATAGACAAAGCTAAGTAAAGCATTATGAGGTTTAGTGAAAGTCTTAGCTCTGTGTCTAGTCATCACTCCAGAAGTAGAAGGACCAATGATTTGATCAGTAGGATGATTCTTATGAATTCTTAAGTTTGGAGACTGTGGAACTCCATAAGTATCTTCCAAATTAGTAAAATCAGCATCTTCATTGGAATCTAAGAAAATACCTTCATCTTCAAACTCATCATCAGTATCTTCTAATCCAGGCATGGTAGGATCATCCAAAGCACTGGTAACTGGTGCAGCAGTACTTTGTTCAAAAGTACTGTCCAAAGTACTGTGAGAGTACTCTGCAGTCTTGTTCTTCTTCTTTGCCTCTTCATAAGCTCTTCTTTGGTCATCAGTATAAGAATGTGCTAAAACATCTTGAAGAAGCATCTGATTAAGTTCTTCTTGAATAGATTGATCCTCAGCAGACAATGAGGATTTTGTCTCATCAGTACTTTTCTCTGTTTCAACAGGTTTATGTTCTTTATCAGGAACAGCATCTGATTAAGTTCTTCTTGAATAGGTTGATCCTCAGCAGACAATGAGGATTTTGGCTCATCAGTACTTTTCTCTGTTTAAACTTGACACAAAAACAGGTCCAAACAAATCCATGTGTAACAACTCCAAAGGTTCTCTAATAGTCCTCTCCTCAAGCTTCTTGCATGAAGCTTTGTGTTGTTTACCCTTCTTGCACGCCAAACAGGAGTGATCATTCTTGTAAGTCTTTGAAGGTAAACCTCTAACTAAATTCCCTTTGACCAGTTTGTTGATATTCTTGAAATTTACATGGCCCAATCTTCTATGCCACTGATGTGCTTCTTTAGATGTTGCTTTTGCCACCAAACATGTGGCTCTTCCATAAGAATGAAGACTCTTCATATCTAGACTATACACATCATTGGTTCTTGGTACTCTAAGAACTACCAAGTTATCATCAACAGGCTTGAATTCAGGAGAGAAGATGAGACATTATGTGTCAGTGAATAACACAGGATGCTTTTTATCACAGATTTGAGAGACTGATAATAAGTTGAACTTGAGCTCCTTCACATATCTAACATTCTCAAAATCTATACGCCCTACTTTGATGGTTCCTTTTCTAGTAATTCTTCCTCCATTGGGATCATTCCCAAATGCAACTCTTCCTCCACTAATAGATCTAAAATCAGACAGAATCTCTTTGTCTCCTGTCATACTTCCAGAGCAACCATTATCCACAATTAGATGATCTTTAAGCTCCTCTTCTGGGTTGCCCTACACAAAGATAAAAGAGTTAGTGACTTTTAGGAACCCAAGCCATTACTGACTTGTGTTCCCCTTGTGGAGTTACAAACTCAAATTCTTTGAGTATGTAATTTCCACTGTTTTTCAAAACATGATCCAGAATTATCTTTTGATTTTTAGCATGTGGATTTTCAAAACTTTCTGGATTTTCAACACAACTCTCTTTTACAAGTTCATTCTCTTTTTCTTGTATCACTAAAACATCTGATTCACTTTTTGTTGAAAGTACTGTTTGTCACTCAGCAGTACTTTCTCTTTTAACCCATTCTGTTTGAACACTTGGTTCCTGTGATCTAGATCCCCTATGTGAATTATAATACCTTCTAGGTTGATAGTAATGAGATCTCCTAGGATACCTGTTCCAAGAAGTGTTAGCATACCTTGTTTGAGGGAGCAGTACTTTGAGAAAGTACTTGCTTGTGGCGACGACTTGGTGATCTAGAAAAAAGGTCTTCTCTGGTGAGGGTACCTATGATCTGGTGAGGAATTGCTGTGATTGACCCTATTTGAATTATTCCAGACTGGTTTGGTCTCTCTAGGTTTCTGGGTGGCAGACCTGTTCTTTGGAAATTTTCTAAGGTATTCTGAGTGGTGGTCACAATCCTTGATTAAATGAGTAGGACTAAAACACACAAAACACAGTTTTTGATCCATACTCCCAAAGTGACTTCTTCTATGTCTATGACCAAAACTATTTTGCCTTCTAGGTGAATGATTAAACTTGTTTTGACCAAAGTTATCCCAAAAAGGTTTAGCAGTACTGTTTTGAAAAGGTTTTTCTGAAGGTACTGCTTGTGGAGCAGTACTTTGAGTTGAAGGTATTGCTTGACTTTGAACATTATTTTCAACAGTTTCTTTGGGGGTTTCACACCTAAATTGACCAACTAGCTTTTTCCTAAACTCTAGACTGTCTACTCTAAAACGAGAAACATCAGGCCTAGGGGGTTGATGAATTCCAGTGAGATGGGGAACTGCATGATAACCATTGTCTTTCTTATACTCAGGAGGTGTTTCACTAATTGAATCCTCATTACTAGATGTGTCAACATAATTAATGAGTTCATCATCACTAGTGGTTATATCCTCTAGGTCATCACTAGATTGATTCTTTTCTATGTTATCAAAGTCCATACCAAAACCTAAGCCAGTTTTAATGTAAGCTCTTCTCTATTTTTGAACATAAGTAATATGTGACAGACCAAATTCACCCCAAGCAGCAAACTTAGCTAACAAATCATCTCTTTCCTTAGTCAGTGTCTCTATTTCAGAAATTTTACAGTTTAGTTTCCATTCACTTAGTTTTAACTGATAGTCCTGTTGTGCATACTTTTCAGCCCAAGCCACTTCATTATTTTCATGTGCTAATATTTTGGCTTCCATAGATTCTAAGGTTATTTGATAACCAGCTACCTCAGACCTAGCCCTAACGCAATTATCTCTTTCAATTACATAACTGCCAAGTAATTTTTGATAAAAATCATGACAATTTGAGCATACCTCAGAGATAGGGGTGAACTTGGTGAAGTAGCCACCATTGCAAGTAGAACAGGATCATCTTCACACTCCAAGCTCCAATCAAATCCTCCTAGACAATATCTGGATTCCAAAGCAACATGTTCAGGTTCCTCATCAAAAGCAGTGCTCCAGTCCAATTCTTCCACTGAATTTTCAGCTGCTTCTTCCACTGCTACCATACAGTAAGTCACTGGTTTATCATCGAACTCTTCACTCCAGTCAACCTCTGATAACTTCTCTTGAGCAACCAAAGCCTTTGTTTCAGTAATAGGAATTTCTTTGAGTTCCAGCTTTGGTTTCTCAGTCAACCTGTTTGCTTGATACTTAGCAAACCTGCACTCCCTAGCAAAGTGTCCAGTCTTTTGACAATTGAAGCATTCAATTTTGGATTTGTCAAAAGTGATACCCTGTTTTGGTTTGAAGTCAATGCTTTTTCCTGTTTTCTTCATGTACTTCTTGATCCTTGCAGTAATCATTGCAACTTGCCACCTGATATCAATTTCTTCTAAAGCATCCTCTTCAATCTGTGAGAGATCTTCTTCATAAGTTACAGGTAAAGAAGCTTGCTGTGCAAAGAAAGAGCATACAACTTCATCTGAGTGCATGGTAGCAGTTGGTGGGGCTTGCTGAGTATAGGTGGGGTTAGTATATGAAATAGTACTTTGAGCCACAGTACTTTGAGTAGGAGAAGTAGTACTTTTGGTGGAAGTACTGCCCTTCTTTTTAGATGACAGAAAAGCAATACTGTGTGATTTGGAACTGGCTTGGCCATTCATCTCATGCTCATACACCTTCAGATGATTGTAGAGATCATCAAAGTCCATGACATCCAAACCTGGTTGTCCTCTGATCATAGTAGCAATCACATGCCATGTGGATGGCAAACTCCTTAAGAACTTCATATTTGCATCTTCAACAGATACTTTTGCCTTGTATAGCTCCAACATGTTGAGGAGATTTTGAAATCTATCATATGCAGCATCAAGACTCTCTCTTTCACCAACAGTGAAAGATCAAACTGTTGTTTCAACAGATTTCTGTGCATCTTCTTAGAAGCTTCATTCCCTCCAAATCTGGTCTTGAGAGCAGCCCAGAGTTGCTTTGCATCTTTAGCATCATGAAACTTCAGTAGATGTCCATCAGGTATAGCAGATAGGAGAATGTTAAGAGCCTTCTCTTGATTCCTTAAGGTAGGCTGGCTGGTAAGACTGGTGTGGGTGGTTTAGGTTGTCCAGCAATCTCCACAGGTTCTGGAACTACTTCATTACCATTGACAATTACATTCCATAGTGCATGGTCTGTAATGGCAATGTACTGCCTCATCTTCATGCACCATAGATCATATTCGCCCTTCTTAATGATTGGAATTCTGAGTGAGGTGATTGATGGTGGTGGAACAGCTTCAGTCGACATCTTTAGGTTTTGTTGTAGTAAGGTTTTAGGGTTTCTTCCTAGTCAGAGTTTCCACACAAGCTCTGATACCACTTGTTGGATCGATGTACTCTCACCAAACTAACTTAAATAGCTTGTTAAGGTTTAATAACCTCGGATAAATCCAAATTTATTAACAAAGAAACACTGAGCAAACTCTATTAAGTATGCGGAATTTACTTAACAAAGCCAAGAAGAATAACTTTAACTTTGAACGATTTTATTAATAACTCTAACTCTGCTTATTATGCAGATTCTTTAACAACTCTAATAATATCGAACTTCTCTCTAAAACTCTAATAATGTCGCGTATATGTATAATATCAATCTAGGGATCCTTTTATAGGCTCAAGGATAACCCTAAACGATTTACAATTTGTATCCTTGTACGACAAGTAATCTAATAAAGAATATTCTAGAATTACAAGACTTTCCATAAACGAATATAATAGTTCTCTTAGCCTTGCAGTACTTTGACTTCTTCAGCAGTACTTTGACTTCCTCTTTAGCAGAACTTTGACTCTTTGACTTTTTCCAGTACTTTGTCATTCTTCAGCACTTTCATATCCCAACATATCCTTAAGGTACGAAAAATATGTTTGACATGCAAGTTCATTGTTTCTAAGATGAGGGGGAATATATTTCACAGTCATAGCATACTTAGCACAAGCAGGCACCTTTGGTGAAGTAATCTCAAAACTGGTGATTGGCATTTTCCCTTTTACCTTACTCTTCAAATTCTCAATTTCATTTTGCAAAGAAGTTACCTTTTCGTTGTTCTTGTCACGAGTGACTTTAATTGATTCATATAACTCTTTGAAATGCAGTTTAACATTTTCATTTTCTGCTAGAAAGCACTCATTTTCATGTTGTAATGCATTAATGATGTTTTAAAGATGAAAATTCTGAGAATTTTGAGAATCTAAAGGAGGAGGTATATGGGATCAATTCATTTCATTCTTATCTCCCTTTAATTGGGAAATTTGGGCTTTCAACCTTTTGATCGTGTTGCATTGAGCTCGAATTTGTTCATCTCGTTTGTTTATTTCAAAAACTGTCTCAAATTCAGGAGCATCTGAAGATGTATTGGAATTCGAGGTTTTAACATTTTCTTTGAGATGTTGATATTTTAATTGCAAAGCAAGATATTCAACTTCCAATTTAGAATATTGTCTGGCCATGTTATCATGATCATCCCTTTCAATTTTATCATGCAATTTTGAATTCGTTGTTTCAAGCTCAATGACACGATCATGGGAAACTTTCAAGGTAACAGATAATTCATGAAATTGAGAAGCAGTAATAGAATAATTTGTAACAATGTAGAACACATCTTGAGCAATACATCTAGATATCAAATTATCGTTAAAAATGTGAAGATTCTTCCTCTCAATCTCATTGGTCTTAAGCTTACATTCATTTATTCTTACCTCGTTTTCCATTTCATTAAACACCTTTTTAATTTCTTTAATCTTCTGTATCTATGCCCTTTTGAAGACTCTCAAATTGTTCTTTTAGTTGTTTAAAGAAAGGCATGACCTCAGTTAAAGAACACTCTTTAGTTTGCTCAAAACCCCTTTCCCCTTCAGTAATCCCTGTGGGTGTGATTCTCTTCTTACATGTTTTCTCAAAATCAACAAATAATTGATAGACTACATATAGACTGATTAAGGTCTTGCTTTGAGTAGGAAGAGTTTTGGGCACTAAATGCATAGGTGTATTTGGGGGATACACAATGGCTGGAGGCAATTTCCTACAAGGGGGATTCTTCTCAATAAGATTATCAACTTTTTGCTTATCCAAATCTTTCTTCCAGAACACTTGCCCAGGGGTCAATTGAGTCTGAGGTTTAAACTTATTCAAGGCAATCCAATTTTCCTTAGTGTAATCATGGGATTTAAGTGTTATATTATTCTTTATACACCAAGGATCTTTTAGTTTCTTTGCCATTTTTTCTTTCGAGGCATCTTCTAATTTTTTATCCTCTTCAGTGCCCTCTATACATGATGGTGTTTGTCTAGGCTTAAGGATCTCAAGGCCATCATAGATTACCTTTTGAGCCGTTTTTTCTTTCTTACCAACCTCAGGATTGGGTTCTTCTACTAGATTAGTACTGTGCTCATTGCTTAACACTCTATGCTTATTGATCAAGTGAGCAGTTTGAATGGTGTTCCCTTGTACGTACAGTTTGTTTTCAAGTTTGTTTTTCAAAGTTTTTAGGTTGGAAAAATCATTTAAAAGTTTTGATTCCTTAGCATTAAATTCCTATTTAAGCACTTTTACATTTTTTTGAAGTTCTTGCTTTTGCTTAACAGTTTTATTAAGCTTTTCTTGTAAGGAGTTTAACTCTTGTTTTAACATTTCTTCCCTAAAATTACTTTTTCTAATAATTGTACGTATTTGGTTATCCATCTCCTGCTCACGGGTTGTCAGTTCAAACTTAGCACGCTGTTCATATATGGCAACTTGTTCCTTATAGGCATTTAATTCAGAGGTTATGGAATCATCATGAGCACATACATTGTATTCATCAAAAATATAGTCATCATTGACTGCAGAAGATACATCACTGGGTACAATTTTACTTTCATCTTGCTTCATGATCCGCTCCCAACGGTCTATCTTTTATTAGTCAACCACTTGTGAATGGTCAACCATAAAAGTCAAATAGCTCTATACAAAATGCAATTGAGTCCAGAGGAGTTTAGTGTATCCCCGGGTCGTTAAGTCCCAACGAGGTGTGAACACTGTAATAGAACGAATTCGTGATCGGGTGATATTGAACAGGAAAGGGGTTATGATTGATTAAGTGATTAAACTAAGGAAATTAAATCTATAAAAGACTTTGAAGTCATTTTAATTCTATATTTAAAATCGTTTAACGATTAAAACCTACAACGTACGTTTAAATAAAATTACGTGAACGTACGAAATAAAACGTGAAAATAAAGAAGTAAAATACCTACGGATATTGAAAATACATTTTTACAATCCTAATGATGTAAGAAAATTATTGGAAATTTAAAACTAATTTTTTTTGGATTTTTCTTGATTTAATTTGAATTAAAAACTAATTTTAAATATTTAAAATAGACTTAAAATACTAAAAATCAGGAAAATAAACTAGAAAATTACAAAACTATTTTTAAAAAAATATTAAATGACTAAAAAGAATTTTAGAAACTGGAATCACATTTTTTTATCTTTTTCTCTATTTATTATGAATTTAAACTATTTAAAACTAATTAAAATGCTAGAAAATATTTTTTAACTAAGAAAATTCAGGAAAAATAATTTTTATGACTTTTTGAATATTCTAAAACTAATAAAATTGAAATTGTATTTTTCTGATCTTTTCCTAATTTATTTGGATTAAAAGCTATTTAAAAAGTCTTAAAAACTGATTTAAAATAAGAAAATTAGCAAACAGTGATGAAAAATTATGAAAAATTCAGGAAAACTCTAAAATATAATTCTAAATCTAAGAAAAATATAAAAACCTATACTAGTGTGCAATATTTAGGTTCTGTAGAGGAAATTGCTTATAAATAAGCACTCAAGTTAAGCAAATGAGCACTAAAAACCACCAAAGGAAGGCAGAAGCTAAATTATGCTAAACTTAACTATAAGCAACTAATTCCAACTACTCAAAACCTCAAGATAACCAGCTACAAGCTTATTAGCTCAAAATCAAACAAGAAAGTTAGATTCGAGGAGTGACTTAAAGCTTAAAAATAAGCTATCTAACCTAGTTGGAACTTAGGACCAGACATCACAATCTCAAGTAGACCTGGCAAGGAGTTTATAAACCAAGAATTAGCCCAAGACAAGCTCCCATGAGCTTGTTGTGAGCTATGCACAAACCTGTGCAGACTCAGTTATCACTGAGTCTTTGCACAGGGCACTTTTGACCCATTTACAAGCTATGCAGGAGCTTATAGAAAATTACTAAAATTCTACAAAAATCAGATTTCAACTAAAGACCAATTGAACTAGAAAATCCCAAAGTATCAATTATCTTAACTCAAAACTGAGTTCATGAAAAATCCACAAAGTTCCATGAAAAACTGTATTTTCAACTTTTGACTTTTTAGACAAGATTTGAGATTTGACTATAATGAATTTTAAGCTTGATTTGTGAACTGATTATGATGTTTTAGCCTAATTATTACTACTGCAAACTATATCTACTGTTTTTAACCTAATATGCAAAGATTTTGATCACTATTTCACACAGAAATGAAGATGAGAACTGATTAAAGGGGATTTTGACTAAAGTGAGTTGAAATGCAATTTTAATGAATGAAACTAACTAGTTATACCTATATTGGACTAATGCAGTACTAATCTTCCAATAATAAAACCACTAACACAGATTAACTATAAGATCCAAACACTTCTTAATGAAACAATTCCACTAATTATCCTAGAGAATTCCTAACTACAGATCAGCAATCTATCTAAGTTCTAGAGATCAAACAGCAACTAACTAATGATCTACTTATGATTAACAAGCTACAGCAAATGATAAAACAAAAGTGCAGCAGATCAGTTATGAAGTTGAACTGAAATAGAACTCACATGTAGTCCAGCTTATGTGCAGCTTATAACATAACCAAACTACCCTATTTTAAACCAATTCCAATCCAAAACCAGCTCTGCATCAACCCAACTCCATTTCCATAACTGCTTAACCCAAAATTCCCCACAGTTTGACTTTCGTTGACCAGGTACCCAATTTACTTGAACTTGAGTTATAAGCTTACCAAAAGCTATCAGTAGCTTAAGTAAGCTTATTTGAATTAGAAATAAGCTAACTGAAGCTTGAATTTTGAGAACATGTAAACTGATTTTATAACAGGCAACATAAAAACATGAAACTTTGATAAGACCTTGAATAAATACTTGAAAGTAAATTACAATGACTAAATGGCTTTAGTTCAATACAGGAAAACTTAATATCACAGTTTTAGAAACTAATTAAGACAATTAAATTAAGAACGACATACAAGAAAATTAAAACTAAAAACTACTCCTCTCTCCTCCTTTTCTTCTTCTATTTATTCACAAAAGTGATCCCACGTGTCTTCTGAGCATTTCCCACTTCTAATCTGGGCCATTGGATTATTGGAGTGGATTTAAGCCGTTGATGAGCTTTTTGGCGCCAAAACGATATTGCAAATGGTTCTGATAGCTTGGACAGGAGAGAGAGCATTAAATGCATCTTGTTGTGTTGTGGAGGTGGAGGGGACAAAGGATGGTGAAGGATAGCTGGAGGTGAGGGGTGGTGGAGTGTTGCAGAGAAGTGGGTGAAGAAGGAGGGAAAAAGGAGGGAAAAGGGGAGCGGGGTTTGACTGGGTTTGACTGGGGGTTTATTAATAGGGAAGGGTTCAAGTTGGGGGGTCACGGGTTGTTTTGGCAGGGGTTCAAGGGTCAAGCAAGGGTTCAAGGGATTTGGTATTAATAACAAGGACCAAACTTGCAATTCCACAAAAACCAAGGGACCGAAACTGTAATTTTCCAAAATTTATTATAAGGACCATTTTTGACAAGTTTAATTTACCCAAGGACCAAAAATAATAATTTTTCAAATTAAAAATGTCCCGGGGTAATTTCTGTCAATCTTTGAAACTTCAGGGACTAAAGTTGCCATTTTGCAAAATTGAATTTTATAAGGCTAATTTTGACAACTTGAAAATTCCTGAGGGCCTTTTATGAAAAATTAACTTGTTTTGAATAACCAGGGACTAGATTTTGACAATTATTGCATAAAATACAGTCTAAATATTTTTTCTGTCTTTTTGAGACTTTTTCAAAGTGTTTTTGACTGTTTTTGCAGTGTAGAAGGAACAAAAATGATGAGTATTTACACACTCATCACTTCACATATTGATCATATGGGACAACATTGCTATTTCCCATATCTTCAATATCTGATTCATTGATTTTAGTTTATTGTACTTTGTCGTGTATCTTTTGCACATCAACTTCATCCTACAGTTTTAATACCTCGGATATAATGGATTCCTTGGAGGGACTGGTCTGTTGTGATGAAGGAGCCTTTGGAGAAACCATTGGTGAGATACTAGCCATGACGATGGTCTGTGCAGTTGGTTCATCATCAACATCCGAGTCAAATGCATCACAGTCTGCAACTTGAAATGCGTTAGATTGTTCTGACCCATACCCTGCACTGGCTGTTCATCCACATCAGCATCATAAGTTTTGGCATCTCCTCGCAAGGAATAGCAATTCTTCCTCATTCAACACGGCTCCACTATCTTGAGCTTGCACGGTAGCATTTGTCCACTGAAGTACTCTACATTTTGTGGACGTTTTGGAAGAGTGCAGTTCCTTGCGATGTGTCCTTCTCCACCACAGTTGTAGCACTTGATAGGATTTCCTTGACCCTGGGTCATGTTCCTTCCACGATTCTGATTACCCATATATCCTCTACCTATACCAGAATTCCCATAACCAACACCAACCCCAACATTTCCTTGCTCATTATGTGGAAGATAAGCATTCTGCCTTCCCTGCACGTTTTGCACAACTACCCTTCCATCTTTAACCGTAGCATGATTGTGAAGGTTAGAAGCAGTTCTGAGATGATTGTTGGTATGTGGGGTAAAGTTCAGGTTTTGTTTAACCATTAAAGCCAGCTGATTGACAAGTTGTTCCATGAATGAGTCTGAAGGCTTATAACTTGGATCTGGAATGAGTTTGTGATTACCATCCCCAGTAGGTATGACTTGTGATGCTTTGGTGGTTATTCCCACATTAGTGTAGAATGCAGTTGAATCATTTGAAGAACTTGCATCACCAGTACTGGTATTAAACTTTTCCATGACCATTCGTTCAAATGCAGCAAGCTTCTCATTTTGGAGCAAATAAGCATACAATTGCTCGTAATTGGTGTTCCTCAATCCTTTGTTCATTTTGACTGTAGTGACAAATTTGTGCCATTCAGGATTTATGTTGTTCACAAACTTTGAATTGAGCTGGATATTTGGCATTGTCATTTTGATATTCCTCATATCATTCACAAGCTTGTGGAATCTCACATAATATTCTGTAACACTTGTTAATACAAATAAGCCGTAAAAACGTTTATTTATATTTTACGATCTTCTAATGTTTTGTCGATAACAAAAGTAAGATCATTTTAACGAAACAAATAAAATACGTAAATGGTTTGAACTAATAGTTTTCTAACACACTTACGCTTTCACATAAAACACTAAAACAAGTACAAGTGATTTTATGCTTTAGATATACATATGTATAACAACTAGTGTTTACATATTGGGATAACATATACTTAACTAAGTATACACTAAAATGGGTAAAAAAAAGTATATACTAAAGTGGGTAAAAACAAGTATATACTAAATAGGTAAAAACTAGCAAATGGTTTTGACCCATAACCCATGGTTTTATTTATACCACTTAACCAAGTTCATTGTATCCTTAAGATACATTGTATCTAGAAAGAAAACCATGGATCAACCCATAACCCATGACCCATGACCCATAACCAAAAATACTCATGGGCAAAGAGGAGCGTACCACAGATCCCTAGCTTTGTGCTAGCCAGATCCCTTGTGGTAGGGATCCGTGGGATCCGGAGAACAGTAGAGGTTTTTCCTTTATAAATAGTGAGTCATTTCTTCATTATCTCTCACCCCTTTCAATCCTTTTCTAACACACTTTCCCCCTGAGTTAAATCTCACTAACCTTAGATCCAAGAGATCTATGTTTGTAGTTTGTTTTTGTGTGATCTTTTAGGTTCCTCTTAAAGGCAAGATCACCACCTTTGAAGTCGAGCAAGCTCAAGTCCATGAGTTGCCATGCTTCCTCATCATCAAGGCTACTGAAGTCTTCTTGTTGATGATTCCTTTCTTTCTTCAAAGAAGTGTAGTGTTGAAGACATTAGTGAAAGATGTCTCAAGAGTCAAGACGAAGATATTAGTGAAGGGTATCTATCGTCTTTAGGATAAAGCACTTGTGGTAGGTGCTTGGAAGTCAAGACAAAGAAGAATTAGTTAAAGGTGCTTAGAAGTCAAGACAAAGAAGCATTAGTGAAAGGTGCTTAGAAATGAAGACACAAGACATTAGTGAAAGGTGTCTTGTAGATCTAGTCAAAGGCATTAGTGAAAGGTGCCTTAGATGTACATTCGATATGGTGTGTTTCGATGTACAAGATAGACTAGTATTAGATCCAAGGATATTGATATCCTTGATGATGTTGTAAAGGAGTATATCTCCTTTGGGATTAGTCGTTGGTGTAGTGTGATAGTAGTTCCTCTATTGCAATGGAACTAGGTGCTTAGCCTAGTACCTAATAAAGGGTAGGCGACGTTGTGAAGGTGTAGTTCACCTTGGAGTGAAAGAACTAGGTACTTAGCCTAGTACCTTATAAAGGGTAGGTGACGTTGTGTAGATGTGGTTCACCTTGGAGTAAAAGAACCCGGTGGTTAGCCTAGTACCGGAAAAAGAGTAGGCGACGTTGTGAAGGCTTCTCCGCCATAAGGAGATTGGTGTAGTGATTTCGAACTCTCGAGTAGGTGACTCGAGGAGTGGAGTAGGGCAAGGAAGGTGACCTTGTAGCCGAACCACAATAATTACTTGCGTTGTGGTTTTGTGCTTCTTACTATTATCTTTTCATTACTTACCTTTATATATGCTTGTTTATCAACATCCAACACACACATCCAAATAGATTGACATAAGTCTATCTAAATAGATTAAAAGGAAGTTTTAATTGGTAAAACTATTCAACCCCCCCCTTCTAGTTTTCCACAATTGGCATCAGAGCTTCGTTACCAAGTTTCTTGAAGTATATTGTACATTAAAAACTTGATACGATCCATGGTTAATTGAAAACTACAAAGAAGGTTTTTTATAAAAGCAAACACCATGTTTTTCAAAACTATATGTTTGGTTGTTGAGTTGATAACAACATTTTCCTTTTTACTTTTTCATTTAATTGCACTAATCTTCTTTGTCATGTTGATTAGTCAAAGCTCATACCCACCAAGCTTTAGGAGTAGCTTGGTAACAAGAATACCTTCCTTAAGAAGGTATCTTAAACGCAAAGGAGCGGGAATAGTCTAAGTGACATTTGCTGTGTCATTTGTAAAGACATTCCTAAGTGCGCTAGAGGTATGATTCTCCTTTCACCTTGCTTGATAATTAAGTATACTTATTTAGGTATTTATATGATTATCTTTTTTGTGCTCATACATGTTTTACATGAAGCTTCGTTAGTAAGCCTTTTTTTCTTACAATACGTGTTTTATTTCCTGTCTAAAGTCATGGTATATAAAACTTATGTTTTGTTTCTTTTTAATCCAATAATAAAACAAAACACGAATTTCAAAAATTCCTCCTTCCCTATAAATAACCCCACCATCGACCACTCTACCAAACCCTCACTTTTTCAAATCCTCCAATTTCAAAAATTTCCTATTATTCAAAAACTTCATCTTCCTCCTCATTTCATCTCAACCGAAACCAAGAAGATTCGTCATCAACATGGTTTACATCGCACTCGTGCTCATCGCCCTAACACTCATCGCACTTGTGTTCCCTATGATGAAGTTCACATATGGAGACATTTACTTTGTGTTGTTAATCTACATTGGGATCATATACCCAATCCTTTGTATCATCCTTAGTATTGAAATGCAATATTATTAATGATCTAGTTTATCTAGGTTATTATTATCATAATGTGTTTGTCACTTCTTTTTATTTATATATTTTATATTCTTTCGTGATACATTAGAAGTCATGTATGCATGCTAAAAGAAAATGTAGGATAAAACATATTTCGTGGTATAAAAACTATAAATCTTTGTTTTTATCAAATCTGTTTCTGCTACTACAGATCCACGGATCCCGGAAGATATACAAGTCGGATCCCTTTTGTAAAGGAACCGTGGGATCCGTATTACTAGAAAACATTTTTCATGCAAGACTAAAAATCCACTAGAAAGTCAAAACATTAAGTAAGTTAAAGTGTTAAATACCATTGTTAATAAAAATCTAGTAAAAACATTAGATTGTCATAGGTTGCCCACAAACATCTCCTTTTATTAACTTATCATTTTTATAGGTTTAACTATGACGCATGAATATGAGTTTGATTTTTCACTCACTAGCGTCTACACTCCGAATATCTCTCTCGAACCCAACACACCTGGCAATCATGTCCGTGGGTTCAATAACCTCGAAAACCATCACTTCCATGAAGGAAGTATTGTAGACACCTCTCTACAATTCGAAGAAGGTATCAATACCTCCTTCCGAGCCATAGGACTAGAATGTCTTCTTGAAATCAACGAGAAGATATGTCCAAGGTTCATAATGGAATTCTTCTCAGTCGAACTCATTCGTAATGAGGATCGCTCTCTATCTCTTTGGTTTTATATCAAAAACCAAAAGTTCACTCTAACCCTTGGGCATTTTGCTCACATCCTCCGGATTCCCAATCATGGACAATGTGCCTTCACCGAAAGATTGGTCTCTTGATTCTCTCTTCAACTTTCGTGAAGAAAATAGTCCATATTGTTCACACATACCTCTCCGGAAGATTTAAATCGCATAATATGCACACCTCGACCATATTACTCCGATCCAAACATTATCTTTACAAGGGATATCCGAGAAGAGTACAAGCCTCTTGCACTCATCCTACGTGAAAATGCTTGGAGTCTTAGGGGAAATCGAGAAATCCTTCCCGCTTGTTGTGCTCACATGTTGTATTGTTTGCTAACACAACAACCATACAATCTCGCCTACTTCTTAGCAAGGCGAATTGCAAATCTTCAAGGCTCCAAGAATAAACTCATCCCTTATGGAATGTTCTTGACACGCCTCTATCATAATGTTTTGCACTTCCATCCTCAATTTCAAAGTCTGTTGTACGTACTTGTGAACAAGATGATGGAACCGCTAAACATATCTCTCATGAAGACTTTCTTCATTCTTGATTCCACCAACACTCATCAATCACATAATGATCCTCCTAGCGAAAACACTCAAGGAAACTAATAGTATTCCAAAATAGGATCAAATCTCTTGTACTCGTGCTTTATCAATGTAATCCAATTTCCTTCATGAAATAAAACATTTTACATTTGATATCTTAGTATTAGAACTCCCTTTAGACTATTCTTGAGATATAATGCATTGTCAAGATCATTGCATACCTTTAGTAAAGGTCTGCTGGCGGATGGGGCGGATCCCAAAGATTATACTAGACGGATCCCTACTCTTAGGGAACCGTGGGATCCGGCAAACAGAAAATGCAATTGCAAGCATTGTATTTCAAACACATTCTTAGAACACCTCACACTAAGCTAAACATAGTGTCTTAAGGCAAATTAAGTCCTTATCAAGATAGGTTAATCTTTCCTATTTATACATAACTCACCTAGGTCACTCTCTAAAAACACTTGTAGATCTACCGTTTCGTTTTTTAATCCATTACTCTTCCGCTCTTAAACTCACACTTCATTTTCTACTTGATCCCTCACATCTAGTCTTAGAAATCTTTTGATTTTGGCAAAATTGATCATAAATCATCCTCACCTCAAAATTGATCAAAGTTGATCAAAATCTAGTCTTCCCATCTCAAAGCTTCTAGGATATTTTCCAAAACACTATCCTAAGACACAACCTGATCTCTAGGATCATTTAGATTCAATTGACACTCTAAATCTTTAGTGTCATCTTTGCTCACCCATTGGTACTCTTGAAAGTTCCAAATCCTTCCATAAATGACAATCATTAGCTACATCATTCATTACCTTCAAGTACTTAAGCATCCCTTCATTTAAAACACTTAGGGGGACTGAAACACTCAAGATGATATAGGTCTTAGATCTTGGAAACATCATTTCCACTCTTTCATAGCTGCTGAGAGTCGGATCCCTAGGATTAGCCTAGACGGATCCCTCTGAGGAAGGAACCGTTGGATCCGGATGACAGTTTAGGTCAAATCTTTCAAAAACAATCATTTCAACTCATCTTCCTAACTCGAACACTCTATCTCATCTTAAATGAGTTCCTAGATCAGTGCAACCTCTGAAGTTGACTCTTGTGCATGTCAATCATCACATTCCATTGAATCCTAGTGGCTTAAGGCTTAAATGCACTTGCCAAATCTCTTGGTTTATAAACCACCTTGTTAGGACCTCCATAATCATCACTCTCATCCTAACTTTCAGCTCTTGCAACCTCTTGAAATCATCCCATCATGAGGAAAACCCCAAGTAGTAACTTATCCACCAAAGAACCACCCATGAAAAGAGCTCGTGTTATACACGAAATTTCTTCAACCGAATCGTCTCCCGTCAAGCCAACAAATGATAGAATTCTTTATCATCCAATCAAACCAATTCCTAAAAGGATAGTACCCACAAAACTACATATGCCAAACACCACCATACCTCCTAGGCCAAACAATGTCATCTCCACTAAACCATCACCATTGGTTCCTAGAGCTATCTCATTTACATCCCCACTATCATCACCACACCTCTACAATTTAGAGGACTTGCCTCCTAGGCCATCTCATCCACTTCCGCCGACAACATTCTCCTCATTAGGAGGAATAATGGTTCAAAATCAAGGTGTTGAGTCAACACTTGCTCCGGCTTCCTTTTCGCCATCTCCATCATATAATCCTATTTGGATTATGAGAAATCATCAAAGTCAACCACCCGACCATATGGAAGTTGACACTTCTTTACCACCACCATCATTCTTGGTCGAGCCATTCTCAAATGCACCTCCACCAATCCCTTCATCGTTTGAAGCTCCACAAGCCGCTTCACTTGATCCTTCACATCAAGCCATCTCATTTCATCCACCACCACTACCTAGCCATGACAAAGATTGCTATCATTGTCAATATGTTGAAAGTTTGATACATGAAGTACGAGAAGACCAACGTTTCATGTTCTATCATCTCCTCGAACGTTTCGACGAGATCAAACCTAAACAAAACTTGAGCTAGAAGAATTTTAGTGGTGTCCTAGCATCAAGCGTTAGTTGGTCTAGAAATTCCTAGTCATGTATTGTCTACTTTCTTATTTTTAGAGTCATGTATATCATAACTCTTGTTTTATTAAATGAAATTACATGCTACTTGCTATATTTCTGAGTATATGAGTATTTTATATAATCCATATTTCATTTTGGTATTAACATTTCTTGTTATACCACCATTTTCTGATTTTATTCATCGCGGATCTCTCAGAATTGCCTAGACGGATCCCTACTAGGAGGGAACCGCGGGATCCGTGGAACAGGGAACTAGTTTTCTACTAACTTGGATCATATATGCAGGAAATTGTGGATTATACTTGTTTTCTAACCTTTGTTTTGTAGATATTCAATTAACATATGAAGAATTTGACACCCTAAAGCTAGGGGGAGCTTGGTGTCAAAACAATACATTGCAAATTACTTGCAATCTTAGGTTTACATCTAATGACATCCCTTTTGCAAAATTCTAATCATCTAGGGGGAGCAAATTCGTCACATTGACGAAATCTTTTGCAAACTTAGCTGCAAATGAACTAGATTAGTATTAATTTCTTGACGCCCTTACTTAGGGATGGACTCGTCAAGGGGGAGTAACGAAGACATCCTTTCCCGTTACTTGCTTTTTATTTCTTATTTATTTTCTATTTTTCACACATTTATCTTAAAAACAAAGTATTGCTTTCTTTCAAAGCTCTTTTTGTTTCGACAAAAAGGGGGAGAAGAAAGTAAAAACTACAATTTCAAACTCTTACGAATTTTAGCTTTTCCTTAAAATAATCTTATGTTTTGTCATCAACAAAAAGGGGAAGATTTTAATACAAATAAGCCGTAAAAACGTTTATTTATATTTTACGATCTTCTAATGTTTTGTCGATAACAAAAGTAAGATCATTTTAACGAAACAAATAAAATACGTAAATGGTTTGAACTAATAGTTTTAACACACTACGCTTTCACATAAAGCACTAAAACAAGTACAAGTGATTTTATGCTTTAGATATACATATGTATAACAACTAGTGTTTACATATTGGGATAACATATACTTAACTAAGTATACACTAAAATGGGTAAAAACAAGTATATACTAAAGTGGGTAAAAACAAGTATATACTAAATAGGTAAAAACTAGCAAATGGTTTTGACCCATAACCCATGGTTTTATTTATACCACTTAACCAAGTTCATTGTATCCTTAAGATACATTGTATCTAGAAAAAAAACCATGGATCAACCCATAACCCATGACCCATGACCCATAACCAAAATACCCATGGGCAAAGAGGCGTACCACGAATCCCTAGCTTTGTGCTATACTGGATACCTTGTGGTAGGGATCCGTGGGATCCGGGGAACAGTAGAGGTTTTTCCTCTATAAATATTGAGTCATTTCTTCATTATCTCTCACCCCTTTCAATCCTTTTCTAACACACTTTCCCCCTGAGTTAAATCTCACTAACCTTAGATCCAAGAGATCTATGTTTGTACTTTTGTTTTTGTGTGATCTTTTAGGTTCCTCTTAAAGGCAAGATCACCACCTTTGAAGTCGATCAAGCTCAAGTCCATGAGTTGCCATGCTTCCTCATCATCAAGGCTACTGAAGTCTTCTTGTTGATGATTCCTTTCTTTCTTCAAAGGAGTGTAGTGTTGAGGACATTAGTGAAAGATGTCTCAAGAGTCAAGACGAAGATATTAGTGAAGGGTATCTATCGTCTTTAGGATAAAGAACTTGTGGTAGGTGCTTGGAAGTCAAGACAAAGAAGCATTAGTAAAAGGTGCTTAGAAGTCAAGACAAAGAAGCATTAGTGAAAGGTGCTTAGAAGTGAAGACACAAGACATTAGTGAAAGGTGTCTTGTAGATCTAGTCAAAGGCATTAGTGAAAGGTTCCTTAGATGTACATTCGATATGGTGTGTTTCGATGTACAAGATAGACTAGTATTAGATCCAAAGATATTGATATCCTTGATGATGTTGTAAAGGAGTAGATCTCCTTTGGGATTAGTCGTTGGTGTAGTGTGGTAGTAGTCCCTCCATTGCAATGGAACTAGGTGCTTAGCCTAGTACCTAATAAAGGGTAGGCGACGTTGTGAAGGTGTAGTTCACCTTGGAGTGAAAGAACTAGGTACTTAGCCTAGTACCTTATAAAGGGTAGGCGGTGTTGTGTAGGTGTGGTTCACCTTGGAGTGAAAGAACCCGGTGGTTAGCCTAGTACCGGAAAAGAGTAGGCGACGTTGTGAAAGCTTCTCCGCCATAAGGAGATTGGTGTAGTGATTACGAACTCTAGAGTAGGTGACTCGGGGAGTGGAGTAGGGCAAGGAAGGTGACCTTGTAGCCGAACCACTATAAATACTTGCGTTGTGGTTTTGTGCTTCTTACTATTATCTTTTCATTACTTACCTTTATATATGCTTGTTTATCAACATCCAACACACACATCCAAATAGATTGACATAAGTCTATCTAAATAGATTAAAAGGAAGTTTTAATTGGTAAAACTATTCAACCCTCCCCCCCTTCTAGTTTTCCACAACAATTTCCCCTGGTTTCATTTTAAAGTTCTCAAAGTCATCATACAGCTGAGACTCCATGTCTTCTTTAGTCAGTTCTGAACCAGAGAAAAGCATCTTAACATTATCCCATCTTAAGCCTTAGCGGTGTTGTGATTGATCAGCTTGTAGATATCCTTAGGTAAACCTTGACGTATAATGTTTGAAGCTCTGATGTGCACGCGTATCTCTTTTTCTCTTTATCATCAAGCTCATCATACATCTTTGGTCTATCCAATCCCAATACAACTGAACCATCAGCAGCAGTTTCAAGGATATCTCTAGTAGTTTCAATTTGATATGGTCCTTCATCAATTGACTTAAGTATGTTAACCCCATTTTCCTTTCCTAAGCAATACAGTCTGATTCTTTGAGCCCAAGAGTCATAATCGGTTCTATCCGGCATAGGAGGACGAGTATCGGATCCTGCAGCTTGAACGTCATCAGCAACGGAAGAAGTGATCGTAGACATGATTACAGATTCCACGGGATTTTACTACTCTTTGATTAATCCGGGAAATAGATTCTTTCACGGAATTTTACTAAATCAAGAGAAAACCGTAAAACCGTATTATAAAGAAATGATAAGTCTCAAAAGACAAATCGCACCCTTGAAAAACTGCTTCAGTCAAATCGCACCCTTGACAAACCGCTTCAGTCAAATCGCACCCTTGACAAACCGCTTCTGTCAAATCGTTTCCTATTCAAATCGCTTAAGTGTCAAAACGCTTGAGTGTCAAGTCGCTTGATTAACAAATCGCTTAAGAGACAAATCGCTTAAGTAGACAAAACGCTTAACAGACAAAACGCATAACACACAAACCGCTTAAATTGACAAATCGCTTAGTACACAAGTACACCCACTGCTTCCACTACTTTGTCATTTCTTGTCGTTTAGTCTCAATAGACAAACCGCTTCTTTGACAAACCGCTTCACGAAAATAGGACAAACCGCATAAAACTAGTGACAAATCGCATGATTTTCTAGACAAACCGCTTCACAGAAATTCTATTCGAGGGAAAAACAGCATAAATGAAACTTTCAAAAACGACACTTTTCAATCCAAAAATAATCCAACCACGATGATTCAAGCCTTCCAAACCAAAACCTAGACACTTATAATGATTCTAAACACAAAAGTACTATCAAAATTCAAACTTTTACACTAGAAATGATCCAAATGAATAAAACTACTCTAAACTCATTCAAACCCAAAAACCTTATGAAAACCACTAGAAATCCAGGAACATGAAAGATGAATGATCAAACCATGGCTCTTGATACCATTTGTAACATATTGGTTTTCACAAACACATAATCAAACACACAATATGGGGCGTATGAGATAGAGTCTATAGAGAGGAAGTGGAAGAGAGTTGGGAACTTTAGTGAGACAAAGAAAAATGAATTATGAAAGCTCCAACCCTTTGTCTTGCTAGGAAAAGGGTATTTATAGGTTCTTACAAGACACGCCTCCTACGGGCTATGGATCAGGCATACAGTGGGTAAAGACCCGTCCGTCCTCCACGGTGTTACTTAACAAACTACTTACTAACACTAAATGACTACGACTACGAGCTTTCTAACGAATACATATACTTGAGGTGACCGACTCTTTAACTACAGGATTTTCTAAATCCTAACAATTTGTTTCGCCTTTTTGAGGACATCCATCTCACTTTCCTCACTTCTTTGTTCCCGTTTTAGCATGTTTGTAAGTCGAATTTTGAGCAATCAAAGTTCAGCGTTTTCCACTTGCTTATTATCATATCCTTGTTACGTCGTTGAAAATTGAGTCTGCTGAACCCATTTTTAACCCGATGCCAAAAAGTATCATATCCTTGTGCACGCCCGACAAGCGGATCCTCCGTAGCGGCTACATAAAACTTGGCAAGTAATTCTTTCTCTTTTGGTTGCCAACGTCCAGGGACGTAGTTGAGATTTTCTTCATCCTCATCGATTGGTTCGGGTTCTTTGGCTTTTTTGGACTTTCGTTTATCACGACTTTTGGGCTTTGGAGGAGACGTGGTATTTCGGGAACCTCATATGTTTCAGTTTGTGAATATTGTGAATGTTTTGAGAATTGTAGATTTTGGAAATTGGTGGTTAGTATGTTTTGTTGACTTTGTTCCCAAAACAGAAATCGTTGATGTTGTAGGTAAAGATCTTGGCTCGACAAGCCTAGTGGGTTAGGAAAAGAGATGTTTGGTGATGATGAACCCGCGTTCAGGTTTGAAGATGAACCCGGGTTTGAGGTATTCCACCCACCGAGAAGATTCATGAATGAATCATCGTTGTTGTTGCCTCCCGACATTTTTGTTTAGCAAATGGAAGTATAAGATTGAGTAGTGGAAGTGTGAAAAAAAATGGTGTGTTATTTGGGTATTTATAGTGGTAAAAAAATGGTTTTGAATTTGTTTTTATACAAACTAGCCGTTTAAAACCGGGGGAGGGGGTGTAAAATGATTTTTTTTAACCCAACGGCTATAATAGCCGTTTTGGGGGGGGGGTTTGAAAGTGAATTTTTTTTTTTAACTTCTCCCACCTTAACGCAACGTTAAGGCACTAACACTACCTCGTTAATGCGGCTTTAACGCCGCTGATGGTGTGGATAACACCCCTTAACGCTGCGGCGTTAAGGATTAACTTGGGTACCCAAGTTACCATACCGAGCACCTTAAGAATATTTGTGATCATATGTATGGGTTGCAAATGATTACAGGTAGGCTGTTTGCATTTGTGGAAAGATGGTCAAAAAAGGATAGTTTCTCCATGGTTATTTAGTTTTTAGCTCAAGTTGTTTAATCTTTGAAACTGGATGTACGGTGTTTTATATATTAGTTGTGTACATCTATATTATTCTCATTATATTTTATCCATCTTCTAAGGGTGATGGGGGTCGTTACCAAATTTTGGAATGGAAAAAAAATTGGCATGGAAATGGACCAATGACACGATGCCATGTCACTTGCCAATTTCCATGCCAATTCTACCATAACTAATGGGGGTCGTTGCCAATTTTTGGCATCAAACTAAAAACTACACAAACCACATACGACATATACATACGACATATACATATGACAAACGATCATAGGCTCAGAATAATGGGGGTCGGGACAATTCGAAGGTGCGGAACACGCCATGGCTGCAAACACACAGTTGCATACGTTGATAATGCCATCTGTCGTGTTTGCCCCGCCAGATCTGATTGGCTTCGATGTCCCTTTCGGATATTTTCATCATAGCCATTCGCGTCAAAAATTATTCCGGCAACACATACATACACTTAAATAGATTCCGACAACAAACATATAAACCGAAACACATTCCGGCCGCAAATATACATACCAAAAACGATTCCGGCCACAAATATACATAGCAGAAAAGATTCCGGCCACAAATATACATACTGAAGAAAGATTCGGCCATATATATATATATAAATATATATATATATATATATATATATATATATATATATATATATATATATATATATATATATATATATATAACAGAAAAGATTCCGGCCACATATATATATAATATAACAACACAGATTCCGGCCAAATATATACATAACAAAAAAGATTCTGGCCACAAATATGTATACCGAAAAAGGATTTGGCCACAAATAACACCACCACCACCATATACATACACATATACATACCAGAAAAAGGATTCCGGCTTTATGGCCGGAATCAAGTATAGAGGATCATCGGCACCGTTGGACATCGACACCACCATCAAGTGGAATAAATTTTGTGGATCATCGGTGAACCACTCCGGCAAGGCCTCAAGAGACCGCCGTCGGCTCTACCTCCCCCGTATTCAAAACCCCCATTTTTTCCGACGAAAAACCCTATAAAGGGCGCCGAAAATCTCTGAAAAGAGACGAAAAGCCCCCAAAAAAAAGGGGAAATCATTGTTTTGTTTCATTTATCAAAACCCCCATGTTAATCGGCCGGAAAATGGACGGAAAAGCCCATCAAATCGCCGGCGACTTCCCCAAGAAAGGGGTCAAAGATGAGAAAAAAATGGTCACAAAAAAAGCCCAGCGGTTACATCCATCAGCATACATATGCCGATATATAAATCCGATGCCGATGCCGAAAAACGGTAAGGGTGATGGGGGTGGCGTTTGCCGATGCCAAACAGCGGTACCGATGTCACATGCCAATGACCCCTCTCACCCTAAGGTTTGTATGAAAAAAGTTTGATAATATTGATAAAACCGAGATTTTTAAGATCGGGATCCTATCTAAGATCGTTTTTGTCTTTGCATGATCGTGATCATAAGATCGGATCGGGATCGTAAGATCCTACAATAATGTCATTTTTTAATTATTTTTGTAATATTATTCAAATCTACAAATTATTATATATTATAAACATGAAATTATATGAATATTTCATGAAAATATTGTCCTAAATTATAAATATGGAATGTTAAACAATTACATGTTTTTTAAATAATATAAAAACATAAACCATAAATTTGTAGTTTATTAGTTTATGATTCGAGAAAAGTAAAATCGGATCAGAGTAGATCTTAAAATTCTACGGTTAAGATCGGGATCCTTAAGCTTGTTAAGATTTTACATAGGATCCAGATCGTTTTTCGTTTATAAAATCGTAAAATCGTAAGATCCTAAGATTAAGATCGAGATCTTAACAACTATGATAAAAGCTCTCCGTGTACAAGTAGATAAAAATCACCTTACTACACTCCTATAGTTCGACGAGTATCTGATAGTTTGGTTGCTAAATATTTAACCAAAAAATTAAAATAAATGTCATTGTTAAGTTACGAGTAAAGTTAAAATAAAAAGACAAATATCCGTAAAAAGAATAAAAATATATATATTTTTTAATTCTCTAAAAATTCCAAAAAAATTCCACAAGATCGGGTATGTTGGTGCATAAAACTTTTGTGAAAATATTTTTTATGATTTTGAGTTTTGATACGTTTTTTTTTAATGCACAAAAAGACGAATTTTGATGCGCAAAAAAATTTTGATGCACAAAATTTTCAACTTGTTTTAGTTAGATGCGCAATGTTATTTGGATGAAAAAAGTCAAAAGAAGTTGGGTGCAAAAACCAATTTGAGATGCACAAAAAAACGATTTAATGCACAAACTTATTTTTTCATAATTTTTTTCGGAAAAAACATCCACTTTTAGAAAAAAGTTTTTCGCAACTTTTTCATGCACCATCATACCCGATCTTGTGGAATTTTTAAACAATTTTTCGAGAACTTTTTTTGAATTTTTTTTTTTTTAATCTTTTTACGGATATTTGTATTTTTATTTGATCTTTATCCGTTAAGTTACTATACCCTTAAAAAACAATCCTATTTTTTTGACAAACAAATACTAAAATATTACTGTAGTGGTTTTGCCAAACAAGTACTAAAATCAAGGTTGTACGCTAGGCGCTAGTGAGGCGGTCGGGTAGGGCCTAGCGATTAATCGGTTAGGCAGGGATTAATCGTAGATTAATCGGATTGGAATTTTTATGCACAAAATTGTAATTTTAGATACTATATTATATTATATATATGAGATAAGCACAGTGCATCAAAGTTCAAATATTTCAAGTGTCCAAATATAAACATAATACATAATTCTTCAAAGTTTAAAGTAAAACATAGATATTACTCGGTTTATTGACTATTTTAAAACGATCTTTGACCGATTAATCATTTTGTTGACCAATCTTTAAACAATTTTGTCTGATTTTTAATCGATTTTGTTGACCGATTTTTAAGCGATTTTGTTTGATTAATCCAATTAGACCGATTTTGTTCGATTTTGTCCGATTAATCGTTTTGTTGACCGACTTTTAAGCGATCTTTGACCAAACCGATTAAACAGGCCGATTATGATAAATCAACGCGTTTAGTAAGCGATCAGCGATTATGCGAGGATTAATCGGCCGCTTGGACCAATTTTTACAACAGAGACTAAAATAGATGACCAGTTAAACTAGCTATAACATCAATCATTTACAAAATAGCGCAAAAACAATCAGCTTTTAATACGTTTATGAGCGTATTAATTTCAAACTTGAGCTTTACAAACCCAAATTTATTTTCAGTTTAATTTTGTAAACAATAAATCACTAAAGCCGCTTGAAATAGAACAAGTTTGACAATCATTCAGACTTCAAATTTAATCAATAATATAGAAACTACTCTTACTTACCTCTTATTTCAAAAAGAAAATGTATAAGTTTGTCAAAATAATATACACTATCAAAACCCAACCTCGATTATTACAAACGCTGCAGAATTATAAATTTAAGACTAAAATACACTGTTGGTCCTTAAACTTGTCTCGGAACATCACGTTGGGACAAAACTTACAATTTTCATCGTCGGTAGTCCAAAGTATGCGTTTTATAGGCTAAATGAGTCCCTTGACCCATTTTCCGTTAGTCAATGTCCGTTATTTTTTGCCAAATCCATTAAATGACTATTTTGCCCATATATAAAGTCATTCATCTACCTTTTTCATCCATTTCATCCTAACTAAAAACTCATCCATCTACCTTTTTCACCTCTTAAAGATTATTCATTTCTGTTATGACTTTTTTTTTTTATTTAATTTAATAAAGATGGTATTTTTATTTAATTTTTAGTATCATTTGATGTTGCTTTTACACAAGTATAAAAGATTATTCTAGTCACAAGTTCTTAGTATGCTAATAATAAATCTTTCACAAGTTATTCTAGTCACAAGTTCTAGTCATAATTACAGCTATTTATAGGTTCCCATTTTCTTTTCTTTATTGTTTAAAATCACCTTAGTTCATGTTATATTACAGTATAACTTTACTTGTAAATTCTTGGCTAGCATGGCTATATCAGCCTATTGGTTGGGTTGGTCCAAACATGGTCATCATGATGATATTGTTACTGTTATTGGATTGATATTAGACTGTAATATTTGAATTAAAAGTTTTGTTTGTTATTATTATAAATCTCTAATTATCTTAATAAGCATAACCTCAAACCATACAACTAAGTACTTCTAGAAGCATGACTCGCTGAAGTGACAACTTACAACTAATGCCCATAAGCAGATAGTAAATGCCACGAGTAGTGTGACTACAATTGGTGCTGCTCATTTATGATGTGGCTCGCTATGCGTAATAGGCTTAAAAATCATGAGACTAATGGGTTGTGGGAAAGGAAAAATGACATGTTGTGTGTTTTCTGCAAGTTTGTCCCTGATAGCTTATGTCATCTATTTTTTGAGTGTAAATACTCAAATAAAGTTTGCAATGAGCTTAAGTATCTTGCCAGAATGGATCTTGTTCCTCATAGTTGGGATGCCATAATTTCTTTTATGCTTAATTGGCCAATTAACAAGTCTGTTTGGAGTATATTTCAAAGATTGATTTTAGGGGCATCTGTGTATTATGTGTGGCAGGAGAGAAACCTTAGATTGTTTCAGGGAAAATCTAGACCTTCCACTGATCTAATCAAACTTATTAAAGATGTGGTTAGATTAAGAGTGATGAGATTAAGGTTGAATTCATCTAGGAAGATTTATCAGTTTATGAAGCTGCTTACTTGTGGGGCTTCATGTTATTCAGGGTCATGTGGGACATAAAATAAATTCAAGTCATGAAGTGTGTTGTTTCAGTAAAGTTTAGGGTGGAAGGGTGGTGTTATAGTCTTGTTGCAAGTTGTGGTTTGATTAGAGTTCGTTGCAAAAGTGGTGTTTGGTTTTGGTATTTTTCTGCTAGATGGTTGGGAGGTATAAGGATGTTATAGTTTTTGTTTTCGGTAAGGTATGAAGGTGGGATTCATGTTTTGAGGAGTTGTGTTTTGGTTAGTTGTTATGTTATTTCTTTTGATTATTTCTATTTTGTAAACTTGAATTGCATTACTCTGTGTGTGCATAGCTGAGACGGATAGTGGTATTTTTATGTCTATGAACTGGATTTATTATAAGTGATCGTCGGTTCTGCTTTTGCATAGGGGAGGCATAAGGATGGTTATGATCTTTATTTCGGTTTAAGTTATGGTATTGGGAGATATAAGGAAGGTATTGGTTTGTGTGGCAATATTGGTGGTTGTATGTGGTGGCGGTTTTTCATTCTTGCTGGGATGAGAGAGTTTTGGGGGATTATTTCACCCTGGTTTTAGATTTTTTAGGTTTCATATTATTCATGAGTGATGGGTGGTTTTGGGGTGGGTCCATAAAATGGGGTGTGAATGTGAGGTTTCTGGGATTCATTATCTTGTTGCTTTTCTGAGTGATGTGCGTGGTTTGTGTAACACCCCCAAATCTCGGTACAGCGGAAGACTTAATCAAGTTTTCGGGGCGTTATTTTTTGGATTGGTATCGCACACAAGTATAGCCAAAAGATAGTCATTTAACCTTTAAAACCAATCCCAAATTGAAGTATTCAAAACATTTAATCCAAAATATAAATATTAGGCCCAAAACATAATTTATTAGAGTCAGAAAACCAATCCCCAAAGGTTATCAGAGTCAGAAAATGATCCTTGAACCACGCCTCCATGCCAAGCTTCCACTGATCAAGTAATCCAAACATCTCTCAATTACCTGAGAAATCATGCTAAAAGGTCAGCTACTTGGTGAGTTCATAGGTTTAAGTTCAACAAAATCATAGTGGACCTGTCAAAGTTGATTTGCTATGCAAGACCTAAGATAGATAAATACCGTTCACACATGATCCTACCGGGATCTCCAATCAAATCCGCATCCAAAGTACTCGGGCCTGCGACTCTAGTCCGGCACTGATGTGGCAAAATCTAGAACAATTGCCAACCCCGGACTAGGTCGATGTAGAAGTCTATTCTTAGCTAGGCACGGTTAAACCTAGACTAAGGCAACAACTACAGCACAACTATCTATACAGTCAAGCACATAAGCAAATCCAAATAGTTTTCACGGTCCAAAAACAGTAGCATGATTCTTACCCCAAAATAGTTCAAAACGTAGTTTAAACGTAGATAAAAGTGGGGCTATGAAACTCACCTCAAGCAATCAACGCACAATTAAACACTAGCAGAAGATAACGGTATCACAGCACAGCAACTATCGACTCGGCACAACCTATTAATGTAGACCAAACTTAATATATACATTCCTCAACATCAACGTTATCTACCCCAATATATTCCACTTCTTTATTTCCAAAAACGTCTCGTTTCACCATTTAATCCTAGTGTTTGGTATTCCTCATGTGGGTGTATCGACTCAATATGATGCCATGAATGCACTCAAACAACCAATATGTTATGCTCCGCAACACAATTTGCAACTCCATTCAACACAATATGTGACTCAATGCGACACAATGAGACCTCTAAACGATAAGCTCCATAGTTCAATAAGTTTCGGAATAAATAGTAGACCTTATCGAATTCGTCAACTCGATAAACTCATTTCATTTATTCGTGTCGCTTATTATCCCATAAATCAATCGTATCCTAAAGAGTCATAAGGATAAGTCACCCATTAATAAGGTTATCCAACGTACCTAGCGGGTTCTTATTAGATTCGTCAACCTAATAAGTCCGCTACCCATGTGGATCAACACTATTAATGCTAGGTTATCCGTAACCCATGCACACAACATAAGCAATTAAATACTTAAAACAATATTAAATTTCCACAATTGACATTTATTGATAAACGTGTACTCGAAACATTAATTACTTATTTATTGCAAAACATTTCCAATTTAGTCGTTAGTTTCCGTTTAAAAATAGTAAATAACAAGATAAGACTTGTTATCGATAATTTTGGTACAAAAGCCCAATTATTATTCCCATTTCATAGTTTATTAGCATTTTCATATATATATATATATATATATATATATATATATATATATATATATATATATATATATATATATATATATATATATTTAAATCAAATTCCATTATAAATCTCATATCGTTATTCGTTTCGAGTCCAAGCAAGTCCTCATAACTTCCGGCTTTTAATCAATCAATAGTCCTAATTATATCAAAGTCCATGTTACGGCTTTGTCGGAGTCAACTATTGACTAAAAAGTTAAAGTAACACCGACGTAGCTCAAAGTTGACAATTATATATATCAAGTCCAAATTTAAAAGTCACAATATCGCAATTCAATCCCAAACCAACTCAAAATAATCTCGCCAACCAATCAATCAACCAAATATACTCGAAACCAATGTTATGACCCTAATGGTCATGACACGGTCGCGGTCAAGACCACGTGAACCAAACAAGCTTTTAAAAGCTTTTCGACTCCACGCGTCTCATCCAAACCTCAACAAAACCAATCAATAAGCTACCAAATCGACCCGACTCGGACCGATGACCCAAGTGGGTCATGTACACCAACCCATGGGTCACGTACGTGACCATGGTGGTTCGTACGCTCCATGTTTCATCACCAAACACAACCAAAACACTTCCACAACATCCCAATCCAATCATTCAAGCTCCAAACACTAACCAAACACAAAACCCATCAACTATTCTTAATCAAAAACATGCAACTAAACCCTAAATGCACAAACCCATCAAATTAATGCACCACACATGTACCAAACACTAATTACTTGTTTATTTCAACACTAATTAGCTTTAATTTCATGTTCCAACCAAAAGCCCCAAAAATAAAAATTAGGTCGAAACCCTAATTTTCAATTCATGGGTTTTTATTGCCCAATCAAGCTTAAAACATGTTCCCTTTACCTTATCTAATCACCAATTGCAAAAGCCCTTTGAAACCTTAAAGATTCGAATCTTGATTCAAGGATTTGAAGGTGTTATTGAAGTCCAAATGGAGCTTGTTATATATGGTTGGAAAGAGGAGAAAGAGAGCTTCAAGATGGTAGTGGTGGTTTATGGTGACTCGCCGGTGTACGGCGGTGGTGGCCGGAATATGGCCGGCGGCCACTATGGTGGTGGCTAGGGTTTTTAGTGAGAGAAGGATAGAGAGAGAAAGTGTAGTGTGTGTGTTTTTAGTGAGAGAATGAAAGTATCAAATGAGGGTGGATGACCCTTTATATACTTGGTAATTAGGGACCTCAAAATAATTAATATGGGAGGGGGGGGGGGGGGGGGCGGCTACAATTAAAAGAGGAGGGTTCGGGTTGTAATTTTTTGTATCTATCTCGTTTACCCATTCCCGAGCTCACATATCGTCCCCCGAGTGTCCCACGACATTTATTTAACTTTCCAACATCGTTACTCACGTTTTTCCACGAGTTTTGACTATTTACTTGTCAATTTTCGAGTTACGGTCTAAAAGTTACAATAACTCTTGTTTTAGGCTTTTCTAGTGCCGAATCGAATATTGCCTACCAAATGGAGTTAAAACTCATACGATAACTCATTTAATAATGAAATAAATCATAAAACCAATAGACGATATAAAATCAAGTTATGGTTGATAAAAATAGTGTTAAAGGCAAAGCTCGGTTCAGTTTAACGTAATGCGATTACCTAAAATAGTCTCCCTAAATTGCCAGTTGTCACAGCCTCCCACCTCAGAAGAACCCGTCCCGGTTTCACTCTGAGTTGCTTGGTGTCATAAACAGTTTAGGATACTTCCTACGGAAAACGTCCTCACGTTCCCAAGTGAACTCCGGTCCTTGCCGGGAGTTCCAACGAACTTTAATAATCGGTATACTGCTATTCTTCAGCCTTTTAATCTCACAATCCATAATCTCAATCGGTTCCTCAACAAAATTCAACTTCTCATCAATACGAATATCTCTTAAAGGCAACACTATGTTTTCCTCCGAAAGACATTTCTTAAGATTACTAACATGAAAGACATTGTGTACACTACTCAGTTCTGATGGTAGCTCTAGGCGGTATGCTACCGGTCCGACTTTTCCAGGATTGGAAAGGAACCAATATATCGGGGATTGAGTTTTCCACGTTTACCAAAACGAACCACTCCTTTCCAAGGAGAAACTTTCAAGATAACACGATCTCCAACCTGAAATTCTAAGGTTTACGTCTTCGGCGGCAACTCTTTTGTCCATCACGGCGGTTTGCAACCGATTACGAATCTGTACTATCTTCGGTGGTTTCTAAGACAAGTTGGGACCGTAAGTTGACTCTCGCCAACCAGCCCACAACAGGGGAGACGACATTTTGGCCATACAGATGCCTCAAATGGGGCGCCTTAATGCTAGAGTGATAACTATTGTTGTAAGAGAATTCGGCCAAAGGGAGGTGTCTCTCCCAGCCTTTGCCAAAATCAATAACGCATGATCTAAGGATGTCCTCTAAAATCTGAATAGTTCTCTGCGCTGACCATCGGTCGTGGATGGTAAGCGATTACTCATATCCAAATTCGTTCCTACGCTATGCGTAACGACTTCCAAAAATGGGATGTAAAACGACTATCCCTATCGGAAATGATAGATATCGGTACTCCATGACGCGATACTATCTCCTTAAGATACAATCGAGCAAGCTTATCAAGACTATCGGTTTCACTAATAGCTAAGAAGTGAGCAGACTTAGTTAAACGATCAACTATTACCCAGATAGCGTCATGGTTATTCGCTCCCATTTCCATTCCGGGAGTTCGGGTTGAACTAAAAGTCCTGATGGTTTCTGATGTTCGGCCTTAACTTTAGAACAAGTCAGGCACCAACTAACATACTGAGCTATATCGGCTTTCATGTTGGGCCACCAATAAAGTTTCTTAAGATCCTGATACATCTTATGGGCTCCGGGATGAATAGAGTATTTTGATTTTTGCGACTCGTGCATAATCAACTCACGGATTCCACCACGAAGTATCCAATCTTCGTCTCTGAGCATAATGTTCCATCGGACGCTTCAAGAATCGTTTTTCTACCATTCCATGAAGATTCTCATAAGGACGGTTCTCTTCCATCAATGCCCGCTTGGCTAAAATTTGAGATGTTAAGGGCGAAACAATGGTCATTCCTAAGGATCTAACAAGTAGGGGTGGAATGTCCTCCTTACGACTAAGTGCATCAGCCACAACGTTAGCCTTACCAGGATGATAACAAATCTCACAGTCATAATCACTAATAAATTCCAACCAACGACATTGTCTCATGTTCAGTTCCTTCTTATCTAAGATATGCTTCAAACTCTTATGGTCGGTAAATACTACGCACTTGGTTCCATACAGATAATGTCTCCAGATCCTAAGAGCAAACACTACAGCACCTAACTCGAGGTCATGGGTGGTGTAGTTTTTCTATTGCTTCTTAAGTTTTCGGTATGCATAAGCAATCACCTTCTCACGTTGCATTAAAACAGCACCTAAGCCTTTATGCGAAGCGTGGTAGTACACGACAAAATCTTCGCTTCCTTCAGGAAAAGCTAGGATGGGATGCTTACCAACTTTCTCCCGAAGTTGGAATGCTTCTTCTTCTTTTTCTCCCCATTCATACTTAACATCCTTCTGTGTTAGTTTGGTCAGCGACTTAGCTATCTTATCCAGGTATGGTTTACACACTCGGTTCATGAAATCCATGAAAACCGTTGGTGCGTTGGTCAAACCAAACGACATCACATGGAATTCATAGTGTCCATAACGAGTCCTAAACGCAGTCTTAGCGATATCCTCTTCTCGAACTCTAAGCTGGTGATATCCAGATCGTAAATCGATCTTAGAAAATACACTAGCTCCTTCTTCACTGTTAACTTATTCAACTCCCTATAATCGATACACATCCGAAACGATCCATCCTTCTTCTTCACAAACAACACCGGTGCTCCCCACGGTGACGAACTTGGTCGAATGAATCCCTTCTCTGACAATTCTCCCAACTGTTTAGACAGTTCCTCCAATTCTCTTGGAGCAAGTCGATATGGTGCCCGGGCTACGGGTTTCGCGCCGGGTACCAACTCTATTTGGAATTCCACTTGTCGGACAGGTGGAATCCCTGGCAGATCGTCGGGAAACACATCCGGAAATTTTCTAACAACGGGTACATCGTTAAGGTGTCTTTCACTATTCTCCTCATTTTTCTTTTCAGAAATTCGAGCAAAGAAAAGACAACCTCCTCTATCGATGTACTTCTGGGCCTTAATACAAGAGATGATGCTCAACCGGAAGGGCTTCCACATGCTCGATCTCCTTGTATGCCGAGAACCTTTCCGCCATCGGTAAACGCACAATCTTCTCATCACAAATGATGTGTGCATTCGTTCTTCGCCAACCAATCCATTCCGATAATAACGTCAAAACCTCCAAAAGTAACCGGCAATAAGTCTAAACTAAACGGGCGGTCTAAGAAACTTAAGGTACAACCTCGGACTATGGTATCTATCTTCTCTCTATTCTCATTCGCGAGTTCCACGTCGTAACTAAACCCTAGAGGTGTTTGGGAGATTCCTAGTAAGGGCATAAATTTGGTGGATACTGATTCACTCGGGAAACCAATTATAGAAGTGTGTAGTATTTGGGTAACTCAAACGTGTTAGGTTTGAGCACCGAGATCGTTCCGAACGAGGGTTGAATGGAATTTTCAACTCACGTCGCGATTTTTGTGATTTGAATGGATAAGGGGGTAATTTGATGTTTTTCTAAACTACAGTGCAAGGGAAAGTAAAAGGAAAATAAAACTATGAGGAAACCTAAATACGCGAATTATACTAAAATGTAATTAATAAAACGTAAATTAAATGCAACTATGTCTAAATTAATTCCTAAAAATGATTTAAAAGTACTTTTATGATATTTGAAAACTATTTAAGAATTAAAACTAATTTTTAGGATTTTTCTTGAATTTATTTGAATTAGAAACTAATTTTTAACTTTTAAAATAAAACTAATTATCTAAAAATTATGAAAACAAGTGAGAAAATTATGAAACTATTTTTCAAAAATCTAAAATAACTAAAAAGACTTTTCAAAACTAGTTTTGTATTTTTCTGATTATTTTTCTAATTTTTATGAATCAAAAACTTTTAAAACTAGTTTAAATGCTAAAAATTACAAATTTAACTGGGAAAAATAGGAAAAATTTATTTTTTTGCTTTTTATATTTTTCTTAATCTATGAAAATTTAAAACTTATTTTTTGAAGCTTTTCTGATTTATTTGTATTAAAAGTAATTAAAAAGTCTTAAAAACTGATTTTAAATAAGAAAAATAGCAAACAGTGTTGGAAAGTTATGAAAAACTATGGAAAAATCTAAAATATTATTCTAAGTTAAGGAAAAATAAGATAAACTACTATGCACTACTGGAAATACAAATTGATGAGCAACTACTTAATAATAAGCTATCCAAAATAAGCTATAAGCTTCTATAGTGAACCAAAGGATGCCAGAACCTATTTTATGCTAATTCTACTTAAAATCAACTAAAATATACTAGTCTAAACCACTAATGAGCAAGCTACAATGATCTAATTCCAAATAAGCACTAGTGTCAAACAGCACTAACTACACTTTGCAGCTCTGTATAAGCTTATCTAACTAGATGATGGAAAATCCAGAGCTTAAGACCTCTAGACCACCAACCAAAGAGTTTGTAAACCAATTTTGAGCCAATTACCAACTAAAATGAACAAGTTATGTTGATACTGAAATACACTTGTACACTTTCGGAATGGTGTACAGGGCATAAAGTGCCTAAAAGACAAGCTTGTTAGAAGCTTAAGATGATTTCCAAAAATTCCACAAAAATCACTTTTGAATTCTAAACCAGCTGAAATTCAATTTCCCAAAATTACAAAAACTTTTGACAAGAAATGAGTTGATGAAAAATCCACAAAGTTTTGTCCAAATTCACTTTTTTCACTTTTGACTGATTTAACAGATTTACAAATGTTGACCAAAATGAACTTTGAGCTAGATTTAATGAATGATACTGATGTTTAGAGATAAATTGAACTTAATGCAAGCTATATTATCTAAATAAACACCTAATTGTATGATTTGAGCTGCTGATTTGAACAGGTCTGAGCACAAGGACAGATTACATGCAATTTTGACTATTAATGAGCTAGGATGCAAACTTATGATTGAATATGACTTAATGAAACTAAACTAGACTAATGCAACTTATGATGACTTCTACTTGAACCTCTATCTCAGAATCAAATGTTGTACCAAACACCACTTAATGTAACTGATATGCAAATTTACACTATATAACTGAGATCTAAGCTAATGACTAACTACTATTCAGATTAAGTGACAATATAAGACTATGAGGATGAAATTATAATACTCAAAACAATCAAACACAGATCAAACAAATATTAATAAGAGAATTTTAAACTTACAAGTGGTCCAACCACTAAGGTTTGCTTAACAAATCAAATAGCCACTGATTAGAATCAATTCTCAAACCAAATCCATCTGAATTTCAACCCAATTCCATGACTATAACAGCAATTCAGATCCAAACAACTGATATTGACTAATGTTGAAGGAAGTGATATTTGAGAATAGAAACGAGTAGCTAGTTTTTTAGCTAAGATGAGCTTATAAAAGCTTAAAGTAACATAAAACTGGAACTAAATTCAATTTTAAAAACAGATTTGAGTGATTTTTATTTTTCAATATTTTTCAAATTTTTTTGTAATTTTTGATTTAGAAGAATAGAGAACTTATAATGATGAAATTTAAGCTAATGCAATCAAATTCAGTAATAATAAGCTGATAAAACAGTAACTAAGAATTTTTGAGATTTAAGCTAAAAATATTTTTATTAATAAAACTTGAGTACAACTTTGAATAAGAAATACAGTATTGAAATTAAACTACTAAAATTAACTACTATTATACTACTCAGAACTACTCTCTACACTACATGAATTACACAGGAGAAATGAAGAGGTATTTATAATCAAGCTTATGCCTTGGAAGGATCTGGAATGTCATCATATGTGCATCTTCATCATGAATATCAACCCTTGGATCATTTAATACATCATCCCAGCAATCTAGACCCTTGGATTGCATGTGCCTATAGCCGACCAATCAGGTGAGTATGAGGTGATATGACACACGGTTGCCAGCGTGGCATCCGTGTGTCATCATGTCGAGAATTTAGTACAATTTGAGGAATTTTAGTTTAATGTGGCGAATTAATTAAATGAGTATCTAGGGTTCATGTTTGGGAAAAGAGTGGGAAAAGGGAAAGTTTATTTGGGCGTTTAGTTTTTAGTATATTTTGCTTTGGTTGATGGTTGACCGGGTCGAGGTTGGTTTTGGGTTTTGATTTAGTAATGGTCCGGGTGAAGATTAAAGGATTTGGGCTTGGGGCTTGGTTTGGGCTAAGTGTAGTAATGATATGGATTTTGGACTTTAAATGAAACCATGTAGTATTTGAAGGACTAGAGATGTTAATTCTGAAAATCCAGGGACCAATCATGTAAATCTGAAAATGTGATCCAAGGGTTAGTCTTTCCAATCTTCAATAGTCCAGGGGCCATTCTTGCCATTTTCTAAAACTTAAGGGTAGATTCTGTCAAATGCTCAAAGTTGAGGGACTGATTTTGCCAATTCTCAAATCTTGATCATATCTTTCAAAAATCATCCTCAGAGAGTAGAAATCTTCACAAATGCACAATTTTGACCTTCCGGCTCAGCTCTAGCACTCTTTATCTCTCGTGCTCGGGTTTTTGTCTGATTTGGTTAACTTTTGCGTGTTTTGACATATCCGTACCTGCACAAGCACAAACTCAAGAAACCAGCAAATATTAGACATAAACGGCTCTTTCTTGGTTATTTTGGGTCTGATTTGATAAAGAAATTATATGTGTTTTAGCACATATCAAAATACCCCAGACGAGACCATTGTCGTGTCCCCACGCAATGCAATCAACTCACGCTTCTAAAACCAAAGATTTCAATCTCTTTCTACTAAACCTGTGAAGAAGTAGCAAAGATTCCTCAAAAGAGATTAAGAACCCTTAATTCTAAAAACGCCCCGTTTACCTTTTATTTCACATATAGATATTACAATTAAGCACATTTATTATGAGTGACGGTTTGTTGAGCTTTCATGTCGATCAATAACTCCAACATTTTTCAAACGACACGTTAGGATCACGGAATAGGAAACACAACACAGCGTGAGGTGACCATACGGATAGAATACATCGTCCCTGATTTTTCACAAGTCCCCAAACTAAGCGTAAAATCGAAATCATTGTTAAATATGACTCTAGATGCTAACACTACCCATGGAAGTTACTTGTGTAATTACCTTTTGCTCCCATTTTCCTATTTTCCTCTAGATTTTTTTATTTTTGTGAGAAATGAATTTCTTCATATGTTCTCGTTTCGATAACTTTTATTCAGATAAAGATATAAAGCTAAGTCGATAATTAGTTATCCACCTTCCCTCGAAAACCATTGCACACAAGAATGAGGTCCACATCAAGGTCCTAATTTCTCACGATTTAGGGAGAATATCCTTTTATGGCGAGGGACAACTCATCTGAGTCGAGGCAGGGCTTTATTTAGACATCTCCCGGATTCAAAATTTGGCTTAACACTTATTTCAACACATTTGCATTTTTGCAATTTAGGCCCTTGGTCTTTTCAACCACTAACTTAACGGGATTACCGTTTTATCAGAAGTCTTATTATGACTTTGGATTTTCCTCAACCTTTATAGAAGTCTATGACAACTTTTATGGCTTTGGATTTTTCAACTTTAATACATTTGGGCTTTATTTCATGTTAATTTTTGTGCCAAACTTCAAACCCTACGGTTTTTTACACCGCAACACTGACAGTACCTCGATGTGTACCCAACTCTCATGGGCAAGGATTCTCTTAAGAAGATAAAGAACTAAATATCGCCAAAAACTCAACATCTCTAATTATTATTAACAGATATGGGGTGAAACAATCTTGTGGGAACAAAAAGCCACAAGTACCTTCGATGAGCTCTAAAGAGAACCAACTACTCCACGCTTAGCATCTAAACTCATAAGTAACTCTATCATTTCTCGATCTCCGCAAATTTAAAATCTCAAATAATGAGATCCGCGGATGCTTAGCCGATAATTTTTAGATTATCTATGGTTAAGGGAACAAGCTAGGGCTCAAGCAGGTCAAGTCAGAATTCTATTCCTACTCACAGTGAAAAGTCAACAAGGTGTCAAAACATATATTAACTTAGCTAATGTTTCGTCAAATAATCTCAAGTCTCGCATTTTTAAAGTCACTTATAAGAAACTAGCAACTTCTTGTTTAAGCTTCGCATATTTAAAATCACTTAGGGAGACTTGCAAATTCTTGGCCTTGTGAGCTAGAATCGCATTTTATAGCCTCTTGTCTAAGCAATTAGCAAAGGCTATTTCAAGAAAAACGCATATTTAAAGAAACTTCTAAGAGACTAGCAAGAACTTTTCGATCATAAAACTAACAAAAGCTTACAAAAAATTTTAAATTTTTCACTTTTTTGCACAAATTTTTTCATTTTCTAAGGAAAAACGGGGTTGCGAGAGTATACGACAAAAATAAGCAAGTGCGGTCAAATCAAATCGAAGATTACCCTACCCCAGACTAAAACAAAACATTGTCCTCAATGTTTAAAGCAAGGGTATCAACGAAAATCTAAAAGCCGTTTATTAAGTATACTAGAAGATAAACGTTAGTCGATAAGATTTCGGATATAGGATTTCCATCAGAACTGATCATGAAACTCGAGTGGAGAAAAGACAAACTACGAGCACGAGAGTCTTCATATCGGTGAAATCCTGGACAAAATACAAACAACCAAACACGAGAAATCGAAGAGGCTAACCCCTTCACGTCACTTATTAGAAGAAAATAGAAAGAAGATAGAGATAAGCATGGGTGCCTCACGACGCTACTTGTTTTGATCACCGAGTCACTAGCCTTTCGTCCCCGTTCATTTGTCCTTGGGGCAACAAGCGGGAAGAATACCCGGATCAAAGATGGTATCCTCACTCCGGAGGGAAAGAGTATGGGTGGGTTGGGAGGGGAAGAAAATATCGGGTTTAAGCACAAATGGGATAACATCCCTCAAACTCACAAAAGATATGCCAAGAAAGAGTGATCCATCATCCGGTGGTTTTGCGGGCGGACGTCGGGATGACGGATCAAAGTGAAACGACTCCATAGAAGAAAGGAGTCCATGGTACAGAAAAGTGTTACTTGAAGGCACAACAACGAAGGCATCCAAGATAGGATCCTTTTTCCGGTTAACTTTTGTGATATGAATGTTTTCTCCGATGAGTATCCCAGGGTTAACTGTCTTGTCCTCGGAGAGGAAGGAAATCAAAGTATCATCCACGTGAAAATCCTCACGAGAAGAGGAATCACTCTCGGATAAAAAATAATGGAGGACCTCAGTAACAACAAGCTCATCAGTCATAATCTTTGCTTCCTTTTCTTTCTTCGGGTAAAATGGATCATCGTATTCATTTTCTTCATTCTCAGAAAGGATCGAGTCGGTGGGAGCGAGTTCATCGGTGAACTCCTCGAGAAGTAAATCGATAGTTAAATCCTTAAGCTCGGGTTCCGAAGGAATTTCATCAGACGCTTGTACTTCTTTGATTTCTTCAATCGTGATCTTTTTCGGAGGGAGTGACGGTGATGGATCTTCATTCAACAATTGTTCAAGATAAAGGATATCTCCCTCCGAATCATAAACACCATCATCAATTCCCGGTGGAATCGATTCATCAATAGCAAGAAACTCATTGATATGTGTCTAAATACACATATATTTTATATTGTTTAACCCCACAAAAACGACCAAAAACACACAAATGACCATATAAATGTTACAAATATTATTGAAATGTGTTTTTATGTGATTTAGGTACAAAAAGATTGAAAACAAGTGAAAAATGATCAAAGTTCACAAAATTGTCATTTTCAGTCCCTGGAGTTTCACAAAATGGCAAAACTAGTCCCTAAAGGTGTAAAATGAATAAAAAGTCAACTTTAGTCCTTGGATAATCAAACATGTTCACAAATAATCCCTGGATGAAAGTTTTCTACAATTGGCAACTTTTACCCCTCAAGTTTCAAAATTGGCAAAATTAGTCCCTGGGTATTTAAAAAAGTATAATTTATCAAATAATACCCTTGTACTATTCATAACTTACAATTTGGAACCTTTTGATAACTTTTGGGAAATTACAAATCCAACCCTTCAAAAATTCAAAAATTACATTTTTGGTCCTTGTGTTAATGCTAAACCAAACCGGACCCTTGTGTTTATTAACCCAAAACAAAAGCCCAAGCCCAATCCCTTTGAACCTGGCCAAACTCACCCTTGAACCCCTCTTAATACCGTGACCCCCCTAATTTGAACCCCCGTCTATTAATATCTCCCACGGTCAATACCGTCAAACCTCCACCCGCCTTTCTCCTTCTCCTAAAGCAAAACCGGACACATCCCCTATACCACCTCTGCTAAACCATGGTGGTTTCCCTTAACTCATCATCACATCTACCAACTAAACCGCCACAATTAATGCCACCACCACGGTTGCAATTTCACAGCCCACAAAAGTCAAAGCGACTTTTCCCGCCAAAACACATGGAAGGCTTAGATCACTCAAAACTCATCCAATGGCTCTAAATTAAAGTGGGAAATTCTCAGAAATCAAGTGGGACTTCAAAAAGTCTATAAAGATGGGAAGAAGAAGCGGAAGAGATATATATAGAGGTAGTGTAACGTAGGTCACTTAGTTTACTCTTTCAGTTATATTTTCAATAAAAACATGTTGTACTCAGTTTAATTCATGTTATGCAAACTTTCTTTAACACTTAATTCCAGTCTTGTTCAATCAAATTTAGATTTGGCAGTTTCAAAGTGAATTTGACAAATTCACTTGAAACTTGTTTATTGCTTGTTGTTCTTGTTATTTTAAGCTCAATTAATCGAATTCACAAGTTATTGAAGGTTTTCAAAGCAATTAATTCAGTCCTAATCAGTTTACCAAGAAAATACTCAAAAATACCTATAAAATAGATATTAATTCAAAAATCAGTGTAGAGAAGGAATGAAGGCTGGAGCATGGTCAAAAATGGATGGGTCATGGTTTTAGAATCTCATGGGAGATATTAGGTCAGTTTGGTTCATGGTTCTTGGTTTTGAATGCTCACGGGACACTTTGTAAGCTTTTTCTAAATTTCTTAAAGGTTACTGTAGCATAGGTTAACATGTTTGATTTTCTTTGTTTCTATGTTTATTTTATGTATTTGAGTTGATATGTGTTGAATTAAGTTATGCTTGTTCATTAGAATTCATTTTGCTCAGTCTTTCATGTTCATTGCCATTTTTAGTACAATCTCATTTCATGCTTATCAGTGGTTATAGTTGATAGTTTTATGTTTCTATAAGCTTATAACTTCATAATATTACTTTTGGAACCAGTTTCATGAACTTGAACAGTCCTTTGCATTGAGAATCTCAAAATAGCATTTTTATGGGAGTGTTTGGTTCAGGGGCAATGATCATGTTCTAGTAGTTCTTTGTTGTTGATTTTGGTTTAAACATGTTTCCTTAGGCTCATATAGCATAGACAAACCATAAGAACCAGTTTCCTTTTAGCAAAAAGTCAAAATCACCTCTTATCTCCAATTTTTAGCTCACTGCCATAATTTTAATTTCAAAAACTCATCAAAACCTTTCATTAGTTGTTAAAATAGCTTAAATCAGTCTCATTATAGTCTAATATAACATAATCAGTCAATTAGAAGTGATCAAAGTTCATATAAGTCAACCTTTCAAGTTTTTCAAAAAGTCAGCAGCAGTTTCAAAATGACAGATCTTTGTGGAATTTTTATGAGCTTGTTTTTAAGTTTGAGCCTTTGAGATTTTGGGAATAAATAGATTTCTAGCTTGTGTTAACTAAGCTATTTTTAGTTTATTTTTAAGATTTTTCTACGCTTTTGAATCATTATCAAAGTAGGCTGCTGTAGGGCCGTTTGGCATATTGAGACTTGAAACGGTCTCGAGCTTTCTGTAGCTTGTGTTTTTTAGGTCCCAATCAGTTGCATTAGCTCATTTTAGGTTAGATTTAGGTTGTAGTAGCAGATGGTAGCTTTTGGAAAGCTTATTGCTTATTTCAAGTGCTTATTCAAACTGCTTATTTGCCTAATTCAGCTTATTAGTGGGCTTATCTAACTTTTATATTTTCCCATGCTTAGTATAATATTTTAGTTTTTCCATAAAATTTCCAGATTTTTCCAAGCTCATTTAGTCCTTTTCTTATTTAATATTAGTTTTTAAGTATTTTTAAATCATTTTTAATTAATAATAAATACATAAAAAGTCTAAAAATATATTTTCAGTTTTAACATTAGTTTTATAATATTTTAGATTTTCCAATTTATAATTTCATTTTTAGGTAATTTCTATTTTCTTGTATTTTAATGTATTTTTAAATAGTTAAAATAGTTTTTAATTAATAATAATTAGATAAATAGTTATAAAAATAATTTTAATTTTCCAATAATTTTATTTTATTATTAGGATTGTAAAAATATCATTTTCATATCCGTAGGTTTTTTATTCTTTTAAATTTACTTTTTATTTATTTTACGTTTACGTAAAATTGATACTTGATCGCGTTTTAGGTTTTAAACGTTAATCGATTTTAAATATAGAATTAAAAGGACTTCAAAGTCCTTAAATAGATTCATATTCCTTAGTGTAATCAATCATCACCCTTTCCTGTTCAATATCACCCGATCACTACGCGTTTAGCTATTCAATGCATTTCGTTGGGACTTACGACGGGGAAACACTATACTCCTCTGGACTTTATTGCATTCTGTTAGAAATTTGTTTGACTTTTATGGTTGACCATTCACAAGTGGTTGACTAATAAAATATAGACGTTAAGGCGAATCAAATTTTGGCGCGGCTGGCGAGCTGTGCTAATAGTATTACGTTTAGCAGATTAGTGATTTGAATATTCACTCCTTGTTCATACCATCTATATATATTTATATTTTCTTATAAAAAACCATAAAACCCAAAAAGATTCTTCTTTCCCCATTTTCATAATTCTCTTGACTCTGAGATTTCTTAGAGTCAACTCTAGTGCATCGCGCTCGTTCCGACTCCACAAGTCCACTTTCAGAACTTGTAAGTATTCCGCGTAGACGTAGAGGACGTTCTGCTCCCTGGCCGTGGCTGAGGCGTTTAGCACCACCACCCTGTCGTAATGGCGAGAAGATAAACCGATCAAAGAGCTTCTCCAAGCACCCATCGAGGGTTACGGAGATGCCATTGTTGTCCAGCCATCGTGGCGATACTTTCGAGCTCAAAAGCTGGTTGCTTAATCTTGTACCCCAAAGCCAATTTTATGGTTTTGAGCGGGACGACCCTCATGCACATATTTGATGGTTCAACAAGATTGCATCGACCATCAAATACAAGAATGTCCCACATGAAGCAATTAAGCTTCTTTTGTTCCCATTTTCTCTAGAGGGACAAGCACGGATTTGGCTTGAGAAACAACCCCCTCGTTCCATTGAGACATGGGAGGATTTAGTCACTAAGTTTGTTAACGAATTCTATCCTCCATCCCGAACTACAAGTCTTAAGAATGAGATAATAAAATTCACTCAAAGATTTGATGAATCATTCGGTGAGGCATGGGATCGTTACAAGAGTTGCTCGAAAGTGTCCGCATAATGGTTTTCGAGTTAATGCAAATGGATACTTTCTACAATGGTGCGAGCCAAGTGACCAAGACTCTTTAAATGCCTCCGCGGGTAATTTCTGAGCAAGACCACAAAGAAGCCTTGCAAATCATAGAAAACAAGTCCCAGGTCCGCCTACGAACAAAGACATATGGTCTCAGTCTGTCACGGGACCTTCTACTTCAACTCCCGTGAGTACATCTAGCACCGATGCTAAGATTGACAAACTCACGGATGCTATTCAGCCTTTGGTTCTTGCTAACCAAAAGAAAGTCACTTTCACACAGACACCATCACATGGTGAAGTGAAGAAAGTCGAAGTCTGCGTTACTTGTGGTGGCCCTCATGCATACTACAACTATACTGCCACCGATGGTAGTCCGTTTGAAGCCAATGCTATAGCCGGTACTTCACATCAGGGAGGTAATCAATACCATCCTCAAAATGAACCAAACTACCGTGCTAATACTTATCAGGGACCACCGGTTTTAACGAATCTAACATGCAAAACCGAAATCAGAACCAACCTAGGATGAACCAAGGTTATCAAAACCAAGGTAATTTCTATCCCGGACCAAATCAAGGTTTCCAACATCAAAGAAACTTTAATCAAAACAATTTCAATCGAGGGAATCAATTTCATGGAAATATGAATCCTAACCAAGGGAATTTCCAACAACAAGGTTATAATCAAAACATACGGCCTCAAAATTTCCCTCCGCCTCCTCAATATCAACATCGATGAGCTTTTAAAACAATTCATGAAGTCTCAAGAGGATACAAGCAGTTGTTGATCATCGGATGAACTAAAGGAGTCTTTAAATGATCAACCCTCGGGCTCAGGAAAACTACCTAGCAACACGATCGCTAATCCGAGGGGCGATGCAAAGGCGATCACAACGGAAGTGGTGCCATATGATGGACCCGCTATTCCTACTACCTCTTCTTCTTCTCTCCTGAAGGTAGTGGAAAGTGAACTGAGAAAAAGGACCAAGTGCAACCCACTAGCTCACGAGCACAGCACATGTCCATCCTCAAGTTGTCAAACCCAAATCCAAACCCGGAGTTGTTTTGAACCTCCTGTAGCTCCCGTTGAAAACCCCAATCAAAACTTCTATTCCTTACCCATCACGTTTAAATGAGCAAAAGCTCCACGAAAATTCCAGTCATCAAATGGACAAATTTTTCAAATTTTCCAAGAACTACATTTTGACATAAGCTTTGCGGATGCTATCATGTTGATGCCCAAGTTTGCATCAACTCTCAAACACATGTTAAGCAACAAGGAAAAGCTGTTTGAAATGGCTAAAACTCCTCGAGCGAGCGCTCAGCAGTTCGTTAAAGAAGCTTCAGAAGCTTGGAGATCTGAAAATTTCTTCTACCTTGTGTTTTCGGGAATGATTGAATGCTTTGCCCTCGCCGATCTTGGTGCAAGCATCAATCGATGCCTTATTCATATGGAAGAAACTTTCTCTTCAGAACTTATTCCTACCTGCATGACTCTTGAGCTTGCAGATCGTTCTATATCGCGTCCCCTTGGCATCGCCGAGGACGTATTTGAGGTAGGAAAGTTCCATTTTCCAGTGACTTTGTAGTTGTTGATTTCGATCTTTGATCGGGTTCCCTCATTGTTGGATGAGGATTCACGAGCGGGCGTGCTCTCATTGATGTATTTAAGCATGAAATCACATTACGTGTGGGTGATGAAGCCGTTACCTTTAACCTTGATCAAACTTCGAGGTACTCCATGAAACTATGATTACGAGTCGGTTAACCGAATAGATATCATTGATGTTGCTTCGAAGAATACTCAAAGTTCTGGGTTATGTTCATAATTCTTCTAGTGATAATCTCACTCATTCATCTCAACCCATCATTGCCAATTCTACTCTTTCTCTCACTCCGTTTGAGGAAGTGACTTCATCTTGGAAGAGATTGAAGCATACTTGTCTAGTGATTCGGTTTCATGGGAAATTGATCATGCTCCAATTGACATTGAGGGAGACATTCTTCTCCTTGAGAAGTTGCTCAATGATGATCCATCAATCCCTCCTCAAAAACTTCATAAAGAGGAAATCAAAACCATTGAAAAATCTAATGATCATCCCGAAGTCGAACTTAAGGACCTACCACCTCATCTCGAGTATGCATTTCTTGAGGGTAATGATAAATTACCCGTCATTATTGCTCGAGATTTGAGTAAAGATGAAAAGATGCTTTCGATAAAGGTCTTGAAGTAACACAAGCAAGCAATTGCTTGGAAACTCTCCGACATTAAGGGTATCAACCACGAATTTTTACGCACAAGATTTTATTGGAGGATGATTTCAAACCAGCGTCCAACAACGAGAAGGGTGAATCCTAAGATTCATGAGGTTATCAAACGGAGGTTCTCAAACTTCTTGATGCGGTTTAATTTATCCGATCTCGGCAGTCCCAGGTTCATCCCATCCACTGTGTTCCAAAAAGGGTGGCATAACTTTGTCAAAATGAAGCGAGTTAATTCCAACTCGATTGGTTACGGGATGGCGTGTGTATTGACTATATAAGTTGAACGAAGCCACGTAAAGACCATTTTCCACTTCATGGACCAAATGCTTGAGAGATTAGCGAGAGCGAATACTATTGTTTCCTAGATGGTTTCTCGGGGTATTTTCAGATCCCCATTGATCCAGGGATCAAGAAAAGACCACATTCACCCTGCCATACGGAACTTTTGCCTCTGACGTATGCCTTTTGGCCTATGTAACGCTCCTAGCACGTTCCAACGATGTATGATGGCAATTTTCCACGACATGATTGGGGAAACAATGGAGGTGTTTATGGATGACTTCTCGGTCATTGGGGACTCATTTCAAACATGTCTCTCCCATTTAGAAAAAATGCTCAAACGGTGTGAAGACACCAATCTTTGTCTAAGCGGGAAAAGAGCCATTTTATGGTCAAGGAAGGAATTGTCCTAGGCCATAAGATTTCAAAAACGGGATTGAGGTTGACAAAGCGAAAGTGGATGTCATTGCCAAATTGCCTCATCCCACTACCATCAAAGGTATTAGGAGTTTTTTGGGTCATGCCGGTTTTATCATGATTCATACAAGATTTTTCTAAAATCGCTCCTTTATGACTCATCTCCTTGAGAAGGATGCTCCTTTTATCTTCTCACCAGAGTGCATCGAAGCTTTTGAAACATTAAAGAAAAAGCTACGAGCACCCATTCTCGTTGCTCCCGAATGGGATTTACCCTTTGAACTCATGTGCGATGCAAGTGATTTTGCTATCGGTGCAGTCTTGGGCAGCGTAAAACCAAGCATTTACGGCCTATCCACTACGCGAGTAAGACTATGACTGAAGCTCAAACCCATTACACCACTACAGAAAAAGAGCTACTAGCCGTGGTATATGCGTTTGAGAAGTTTCGGCCATACCTAATCTTGACCAAATGCGTGGTGTATCGGATCACTTTCGGCTCTCAAATATCTCTTTGCAAAACAAGATGCAAAGCGAGATTGCTCCGTTGGGTTCGATCCTGCAAGAATTTGATATCATTATACGTGATAAAAAGGAGAGCGAGAACCTAGTGCGATCATTTGTCGATTAGAAAACCACACCAAGATGTTTTGAGAAAAATAAATGAAACATTTCCTCTCGAGACACTCAATGCGGTTACTTTTCATGGAAACTCTACTACCCCATGGTTTCTTACTTGCAAATTACCATGCGGGTAACTTCATAGTGAAAGGAATGTCGACAACGAAGAACAAATTCTTCAAGGATGTTAAACATTAACGGGGGCGACCCTACTTATTCAAAATCTGTGCGGATCAAGTCATCGGCGGTGTGTTTTTGGACAGGAAGCTATGGACATTCTCAAAGCTTGCCATGCTGGACCCACCGGGGGCCATCATAGTCAAACTACAGCTGCGAAGAAGGTGTTTGATTCCGTTTTATTGGCCCACGATTTACAAGGATGCCACGAATTTGTCAAAACACGTGGCGCTTGTCAACGTCCGCGGAAATATCTCACAAAGAAAGGAAATGCCGCAAAACGCCATTCAAGTGTGTGAGATTTTTGACATATGGGGCATTGACTTTATGGGGCCATTTCCTTCATCTCGAGGAAATAAATACATACTCGTGGCGTTGACTATTTATCAAAATGGGTTTAAGCGAAGGCTTTGCCTACCAACGATGCCCGAGTTGTTGTGAAATTCTTAAAATCTCTTTTGGCTAGGTTTGGAACTCCACGAGCTATAATCAGTGATCGTGGTACGCATTTCTGCAATGACCGGTTTGATAGAGTCATGCAAAAGTATGGTGTAACTCACCGTCTCTCTCTGCGTACCACCCAACAAGTGGGCAAGTGGAAGTTTCCAACCGAGGGATTAAAAATTGGAGAGTGCGATGGCGAAAACCGTGCCTCTTGGTGGGATAAGCTAGATGGCGCTCTCGGGCCTTCCGTGCAGCTTATAAAACACCCATCGGGTGTACTCCATACAAGCTAGTGTATGGAAAGGCGTGTCATCTGCCGATTGAGCTTGAGCACAAAGCATCCTGGGCCTTGAAACATGCCAACCCGATATTGACGGTGGTGATCACCGGAAAATTCAAATGAATGAATTAAATGAACTCCGTGATCAAGCATACGAGAACTCTTTGATCTACAAAGAAAAGACAAAGAAGATTCATGACTCCAAAATCAAGAACCGCGTTTTCAGCGTCGGTGATCGAGTCCTTCTTTTCAATTCAAGATTGAAGATTTTCTCAGGAAAACTAAAATCCCGTGCGGACCATTCGCCATCACTAAAGTATTTCCTTATGGAACCATTGAGTTATCTCAACCCGATGGTCCAAATTTTAAAGTGAATGGTCATCGATTAAAGCACTATTTTGGAGAGAACATTCCACCTGTGGTTGTCCCGGATCTACAAACTTTCCCCATGAACCAATGAATGCGGGGATCGAGTCAAGCTAGCGACTCGGGAATCAAAAACAGTAGCACACTATATGGGTTTTCACCCATATTTCTGATTTCTTTCTACTTTCTACCACCTAGTGTGGGGAGTTGCCCACATTGTATATATAAATTTCAAAAAAAAATAATAATAATAATAATAATAATAACAAATAATGGCCGTAATATTTCCCTTTTACGTTCTAAGTTTCGGCATAACAGTCGGTACTTTGAATATTGAGGACAATATTCATTTCTAGTGTGGGGGGGAATTCTCACGAATTTAATCATGTAATTATACCACCCAATTCCCCATTTTGGCAAAATTTTTTTGGAGTAAGTGTTTTGCACTTACTCATTCTACGATTATCGATCCATGTCTAATAAACAAAAGGATTGGCTAATCTACGAGCAAACGGCTCTTGGTAAAGATATCTCAAATCCGTTGACGGCTTGCAATTTGCCCAAAATTGTATGGTGTTCACCTCACCATATCTTTAATTAGTGAAGAGTTGGCTAGCCCGCAAGTTTATGGCTTGTGGTAAAGGCGGTTGGAAAACCATAATTGGTAATCGACTCACCAAAGATATTTTATCTAAGAGTTGGCTAGTCAAGGCGGCTTCGGTAAAGACAAATCAAATCCGTTGGAAGCTGGTGATTTGCTCAAAATCATTTGGTTATCATTGTACCAAGGTTCTTACTTGAACTAAAACAATTGGCTACTCAGTAATGGCTTTTGGTAAAGAGATGAAATCCATTAATTTTTCATAAAAGATTGCTAAGGACTACCAATAGTTTAGTGTGGGGGATTTGATATGTGTCTAAATACACATATATTTTATATTGTTTAACCCACAAAACGACCAAAAACACACAAATGACCATATAAATGTTACAAATATCATTGAAATGTGTTTTAATGTGATTCAGGTACAAAAAGATTGAAAACAGATGAAAAATGATCAAAGTTCACAAAATTGTCATTTTAGTCCCTGGAGTTTCACAAAATGGCAAAACTAGTCCCTAAAGGTGTAAAATGAATAAAAAGTCAACTTTAGTCCTTGGATAATCAAACATGTTCACAAATAATCCTTGGATGAAAGTTTTCTACAATTGGCAACTTTTACCCCTCAAGTTTCAAAATTGGCAAAATTAGTCCACTGGTATTTAAAAAAGTATAATTTATCAAATAATACCCTTGTACTATTCATAACTTACAATTTGGAACCTTTTGATAACTTTTGGGAAATTACAAATCCAACCCTTCAAAAATTCAAAAATTACATTTTTGGTCCTTGTGTTAATGCTAAACCAAACCGGACCCTTGTGTTTATTAACCCAAAACAAAAGCCCAAGCCCAATCCCTTTGAACCTGGCCAAACTCACCCTTGAACCCCTCTTAATACCGTGACCCCCCTAATTTGAACCCCCGTCTATTAATATCTCCCACGGTCAATACCAGTCAAACCCACTCCACCCCGCCTTTCTCCCTTCTCCCTCACAAGCAAAACCAGACACATCCCCCTATACCACCTCTGCTAAACCATGGTGGTTTCCCGCCCAACTCATCATCACATCTACCAACTAAACACGCCACAATTAATGCCACCACCACCATTGCAATTTCACGCCACAAAAGTCAAAAGCGGCAGCCAAAACACATGGAAGGCTTAGATCACTCAAAACTCATCCAATGGCTCTAAATTAAAGTGGGAAATTCTCAAAAATCAAGTGGGACTTCAAAAAGTCTATAAAGATGGGAAGAAGAAGCGGAAGAGATATATATATCGAGGTAGTGCGTAGGTCACTTAGTTTTACTCTTTCAGTTGTATTTTCAATAAAAACATGTTGTACTCAGTTTAATTCATGTTATGCAAACTTTCTTTAACACTTAATTCCAGTCTTGTTCAATCAAATTTAGATTTGGCAGTTTCAAAGTGAATTTGACAAATTCACTTGAAACTTGTTTATTTCTTGTTGTTCTTGTTATTTTAAGCTCAATTAATCAAATTCACAAGTTATTGAAGGTTTTCAAAGCAATTAATTCAGTCCTAATCAGTTTACCAAGAAAATACTCAAAAATACCTATAAAATAGATATTAATTCAAAAATGATTAGAGAAGGAATGAAGAATGGAGCATGGTCAAAAACGGATGGGGCATGGTTTTAGAATCTCATGGGAAATATTAGGTCAGTTTGGTTCATGGTTCTTGGTTTTGAATGCTCACGGGACACTTTGTAAGCTTTTTCTAAAATTTCTTAAAGGTTACTGTAGCATAGGTTAACATGTTTGATTTTACTGTTTCTATGTTTATTTTATGTATTTGAGTTAATATGTGTTGAATTAAGTTATGCTTGTTCATTAGAATTCATTTTGCTCAGTCTTTCATGTTCATTGCCATTTTTAGTACAATCTCATTTCATGCTTATCAGTGGTTATAGTTGATAGTTTTATGTTTCTATAAGCTTATAACTTCATAATATTACTTTTGGAACCAGTTTCATGAACTTGAACAGTCCTTTGCATTGAGAATCTCAAAATAGCATTTTTATGGGAGTGTTTGGTTGGGGGCAATGATCATGTTCTAGTAGTTCTTTGTTGTTGATTTTGGTTTAAACATGTTTCCTTAGGCTCATATAGCATAGACAAACCATAAGAACCAGTTTCCTTTTAGCAAAAAGTCAAAATCACCTCTTATCTCCAATTTTTAGCTCACTGCCATAATTTTAATTTCAAAAACTCATCAAAACCTTTCATTAGTTGTTAAAATAGCTTAAATCAGTCTCATTATAGTCTAATATAACATAATCAGTCAATTAGAAGTGATCAAAGTTCATATAAGTCAACCTTTCAAGTTTTTCAAAAAAGTCAAAAAGCACAACAGTTTCAAAATGACAGATCTTTGTGGAATTTTTATGAGCTTGTTTTTAAGTTTGAGCCTTTGAGCTTTTGGGAATAAATAGATTTCCAGCTTGTGTTAACTAAGCTATTTTTAGTTTATTTTTAAGATTTTTCTAACTGCTTTGAATCGATTGCTCAAAGTAGGCTGCTTGTAGTAGTTTGGCATATTGAGACTTGAAATGGTCTCGAGCTTTTTTTTGGTAGCTTGTGCTTTTTAGGTCCCAATCAGTTGCATTAGCTCATTTTAGGTTAGATTTAGGCTGTAGTAGCTGATGGTAGCTTTTGGATAGCTTATTGCTTATTTCAAGTGCTTATTCAAACTGCGTATTTGCCTAATTCAGCTTATTAATGGGCTTATCTAACTTTTTATATTTTTCCCATGCTTAGTATAATATTTTAGTTTTTCCATAAAATTTCCAGATTTTTCCAAGCTCATTTAGTCCTTTTCTTATTTAATATTAGTTTTTAAGTATTTTTAAATCATTTTTAATTAATAATAAATACATAAAAAGTCTAAAAAATATATTTTCAGTTTTAACATTAGTTTTATAATATTTTAGATTTTTCCAATTTATAATTTCATTTTTTAGGGTAATTTCCTATTTTCTTGTATTTTAATGTATTTTTAAATAGTTAAAAATAGTTTTTAATTAATAATAATTAGATAAATAGTTATAAAAATAATTTTAATTTTCCAATAATTTTATTTTATTATTAGGATTGTAAAAATATCATTTTTATATCCGTAGGTGTTTTATTCTTTTAAATTTACTTTTTATTTATTTTACGTTTACGTAAAATTCAGTAAACGTACGCGTTTTAGGTTTTAAACGTTAATCGATTTTAAATATAGAATTAAAAGGACTTCAAAGTCCTTAAATAGATTCATATTCCTTAGTGTAATCAATCATCACCCTTTCCTGTTCAATATCACCCGATCACTACGCGTTTAGCTATTCATCCATGACTTCGTTGGGACTTAACGACCCGGGGAAACACTATACTCCTCTGGACTTTATTGCATTCTATTCGAGCATTTGACTTTTATGGTTGACCATTCACAAGTGGTTGACTAATAAAAGATAGACCGTTGAAGCAAATCACTCATCAATCTCTTTCAAAAGAAGTCGCTCCTGGCGGAGTAAGAGGGGGAAGAATCAGAAGAAGGAGTGGGATTGCCACTCAAAGAAATCTCGACGTTCTTAGGAACAAGATCAATTCGATACACAGAAAACGGAGGTGGGACAAGTGGTGTGCTCTTAGAGCTAGCATTTTCTACCACTACCGTTGTAGTTTCCTTTTCTAATTTCTTCTTTTTCTCAGCACGTATTGTCGACAAACTCTTAACCGTGAAACGTGAAAGACTCGGATCAATTCTCGATGGTTTAGGCTCAACTTTTTGGACCACCGGAGGTTGGACGTTTTTGGTACTTCCATTATTAGTAGGAATTCCCGGGTCCTTTGTCACCTCGGTGTCATTAATTTTGGCCACATCATATTGGTCGGTTAGAGATTAAGAAGTATGGTTAACGTTAAATGTGACGGCTTCGTTTCCTACTCTTAAAGTGATTTCTCCTTCATACACATCAATCAACGCATGGCCCGTCCTTAAGAAACTTCTGCCGAGAATTAGGGGTACTGAGGATCGACATCAAAATCAACAACAAAATCTGCGGAAATCGAACTCCCCCACTTTAACAAAGACATCCTCGGCTATACCCTTTGGTTTCGTAGTAGTTCGGTCGGCTAGCTCGAGGGTCATACACGTTGGGGTAAGTGGGGGCAATGAAATATTTTCGTAGATTGATTTCGGCATCAAATTGATACTGCGCCAAGATGGCCAAGGCGGAGCAGAATAATTCCTTGAAAATCGCCGGAATGAGGAATTTGCCAGGGTCACCTAACTTTTCGGTAAGTTTCTTGAGGATAACCGCCGAGCAATTCTCATTCAAAGATGTCGTAGCAAGCTCATATAACTTTTCCTTATTCGAAAGCAATCCCTTAATCGTAGAAGCAAGTTTGGGCATCAAGAGAAGGGCATCATAGCCCGATCTCCACATTTAAGTCTTTGAAGATTTGGAAATATGTTTCCATTTGATGATTCGACTTTTCACGAAGCGTTTGATCTTTAAGACGAGACGGATATGGGAGTGTCGTTTTCGATTAGGCTTTTCGAGCACTAACGGGAGCATCTTGGGCTCGGAATCTTGGACAACCGTGGGTTGGACATTCTTTATACTCCCCATTAGTAGGAAGCACCGTGTCCTTTGTCACCCCGGTCTCACGGTCTACCACACAAGACGGAGAAGAAGAAATAGTGGTAGGAGTCGTGGGTCCATCATAAGCAACACCACTTCGGGTAGTGATCGCTTTCATGTCACCTCTCGGGTTGGGAATCGTATTACTTGGAAGAGAACGGACCCGAGGGTTGAGGATAAGAAGTAGAAGTTTGATTGGCTTGAAAGAAACTAGCCATCATATTCCTCATTTCACTCATCCGCTTGTTACGTAGCAAATTCATTCTTGATCTTGGTGATTTGAGTTTGTAAACTTTTAATGGTGTTATCAGAGTTCTTCATGTAAGTTAGAAATTCATTGTTGAACAACTTGATGAGGTGCTTGATAAGGTTGTTGAGGTGGAGGTGGTTGATATTGATGTTGAGGAGGAGGTGGGTGTTGGTAAACTTGAGGTGGAGGAGCTTGGTATTGTTGATTACCATGATTAACATTAGCTCCTCGGTTTTGATTAACATTGTGGTTACCATTGAAACGATTTTGATTATGGTGTTGAGGTTGGTTGAAACCGGGAGGTCCGAGATAATTGTTTGAGCGGTAGCTAAGAAGATTTCGATCTCCTTGCGGTTGATTGTAGTTTCCCGTAGCAGCATAAACATTCTCATGTGCGTAGCCACGATGGTGGGCACTCGGAATAAGAATGTGGCCTCACAAGTCTCACAAGTCAGTTGTACCGCTTTCACTTGTTGATGTTGATTCTGATTATTCATTTGATGTATCCTTAAGATATCGTCCATCTTTTTGTTCGGCGGCTATTTGAGAGAAGAAGACGTATTTGATCGAGATGATTCACCCGGTAGAATCCCAATAATTGTGATGGCGGTCATGTTCTCGATAAGATCGTAGCATTCCTCGGGCGTCTTTTCATGAAAGTTCCACGGCGGCATTGATTGTTTCACGGTGTCTCAACGTCAAACCATTATAAAACGTATCAATTTGAGTTACAAGCAACATGTTATGATTTGGACATCGATCAATTGCAAGCTTATAACGTTCCCATGCTTCAAACAAATATTCGTCGGGATATTGTCGGAAATGCGATATCGTTTCTCAATTCCGTCACCATCGACGGTGGAAAGTACTTTGCCAGAAACTTAGAAACCATTTCTTCAAACGTATGAATCGAATTTTTCGGAAGTCGATCAAACGGGATGTAGCATGATGAGTCAAAGAGTATGGGAAAAGATATAGACGAAAGGCGTCATCGGAGACCCCATTTTGTTTCATACTGCGGGTAGCGGTCGAAAATTTATCAAGATGCTTGTTAGCATCTTCATCTAGTAAACCATGAAATTGACAACTATTTTTTACTTGTTCTATCATATGATTTTTCAAGCTAAAATCGGTAGCTTGAAAATTAGTCGGTCTGATGGGTCCTCCCTCCCGTACATGGTAGGCTGACATAGCTCCTCCATTGTTCGGAGATCGGGAGCTACATTTTGATTAAGGGAGGAGGATTAGAGCGGGTGGTACTTGATTAGCGCCATATTACGTAACTTCGGGTGCGTTTGATTCTGAAGTTGTCGTGTGAGAACGAGTCATGCACTAAATACAAAATCCAAAAATCAAAGTGAAAAATAATTTTGAAAAAGGAAAATCTTTTTGGTTTTTATATTTAGAAAACTTTTGAAAACACAATCTTTTGTAACCTTTGCGTCAACCGTGCTCGGTAGATCCCAAAAGTCTGTGGCCGGCGAGAAAAGTGGATGGATTCTTCGATGCAATTTAATGTCAAGACTTCCGTTTACCCGTGTATAGGTTGTACTTCGAGGTGAGCGGCGTAACAATTGACGTTCAGGTTTGTTTTGTTGGTTTTTTACTTTTTATGGTTTTGTAAACACTCTAGGAAGAATGTTTTGGTGTTTTTGGATGTTTTTGGGTTTTCGAAAAAGTTATATATACAAAAACGACGGTAACTTCACTCGGGGAAAGATCTTCAAATTCACGCGATTCGAGACGGAATATGAAAACTCACTACATGCCCTCCCCGGCAGCGGCGCCAAAAATTGATTCGCTCGGGAAACCAATTATAGAAGTGTGTAGTATTTGGGTAACTCAAACGTGTTAGGTTTGAGCACCGAGATCGTTCCGAACGAGGGTTGAATGGAATTTTCAACTCACGTCGCGATTTTTGTGATTTGAATGGATAAGGGGGTAATTTGATGTTTTTCTAAACTACGGGGCAAGGGAAGTAAATGGAAACTAAATCTACGGGGAAACCTAAATACGCGAATTATACTAAAATGTAATTAATAAAACGTAAATTAAATGCAACTATGTCTAAATTAAGTCCTAAAAATGATGTAAAATTACTTTTATGATATTTGAAAAATATTTAAGAATTAAAACTAATTTTTAGGATTTTTCTTGAATTTATTTGAATTAAAAACTAATTTTTAACTTTCAAAATAAAACTAATTATCTAAAAATTATGAAAACAAGTGAGAAAATTATGAAACTATTTTTCAAAAATCAAAAATAACTAAAAAGACTTTTCAAAATTAGTTTTGTATTTTTCTGATTATTTTTCTAATTTTTATGAATTAAAAACTTTTAAAACTAATTTAAATGCTAAAAATTACAAATTTAACTAGGAAAAATAGGAAAAATTATTTTTTTTTTATATTTTCTTAATCTATTAAAATTTAAAACTTATTTTTTTGAAGCTTTTCTGATTTATTTGTATTAAAAAGTCTTAAAAACAGATTTTAAATAAGAAAAATAGCAAACAGTGTTGGAAAATTATGAAACATTATGGAAAAATCTAAAATATTATTCTAAGTTAAGGAAAAAAAAAGATAAAATACTATGCACTACTGGAAATACAAATTGATGAGCAACTGCTTAATAATAAGCTATCCAAAATAAGCTATAAGCTTCTATAGTGAACCAAAGGATGCCAGAACCTATTTTATGCTAATTCTACTTAAAATCAACTAAATAATACTAGTCTAAACCACTAATGAGCAAGCTACAATGATCTAATTCCAAATAAGCACTAGTGCCAGCACTACTACTACTTTTCAGCTCTTTGTATAAGCTTATCTAACTAGGATTGAAAATCGAGCTTAAGACCTCTAGACCACCAACCAAAGAGTTTGTAAACCAATTTTGAGCCAATTACCAACTAAAATGAACAAGTTATGTTGATGCAAAGTACCTCACACCTCAGAATAGGCTGAGAGTGTGCAGACATAAAGTGCCTAAAAGACAAGCTTTTAGAAGCTTAAGATGATTTCCAAAAATTCCACAAAAATCACTTTTGAATTCTAAACCAGCTGAAATTCAATTTCCCAAAATTACAAAAACTTTTGACAAGAAATGAGTTGATGAAAAATCCACAAAGTTTTGTCCAAATTCACTTTTCACTTTGATTTAACAGTTACAAATGTTGACCAAAATGAACTTTGAGCTAGATTTAATGAATGATACTGATGTTTAGAGATAAATTGAACTTAATGCAAGCTATATTATCTAAATAAACACCTAATTGTATGATTTGAGCTTGATTTGAGCAATTGAGCACAAGGACGATTACATGCAATTTTGACTATTAATGAGCTAGGATGCAAACTTATGATTGAATATGACTTAATGAAACTAAACTAGACTAATGCAACTTATGATGACTTCTACTTGAACCTCTATCTCAGAATCAAATGTTGTACCAAACACTACTTAATGTAACTGATATGCAAATTTACACTATAAAACTGAGATCTAAGCTAATGACTAACTACTATTCAGATTAAGTGACAATATAAGACTATGATGATGAAATTATAATACTCAAAAACAATCAAACAGATCAAACAAATATTAATAAAGAATTTTTAAACTTACAAGTGGTCCAACCACTAAGGTTTGCTTAACAAATCAAATAGCCAGCGATTAGAATCAATTCTCAAACCAAATCCATCTGAATTTCAACCCAATTCCATGACTATAACAACAATTGGATCCAAACAACTACAGTATTGACTAATGTTGAAGGAAGTGATATTTGAGAATAGAAACTGAGTAGCTAGTTTTTTAGCTAAGATGAGCTTATAAAAGCTTAAAGTAACATAAAACTGAAACTAAATTCAATTTTAAAACAGATTGAGAGATTTTTTATTTTTTCAATATTTTTCAAATTTTTTTGTAATTTTTGATTTAGAAGAATAGAGAACTTATAATGATGAAATTTAAGCTAATGCAATCAAATTAGTAATAATAAGTGATAAAACAGTAACTAAGAATTTTTTAGATTTAAGCTAAAAATATTTTTATTAATAAAACTTGAGTACAACTTTGAATAAGAAATACTGATTGAAATTAAACTACTAAAATTAACTACTATTATACTGAACTACTCTACACTACATGAATTACACAGGAGAAATGAAGAGGTATTTATAATCGAGCTTATGCCTTGGAAGGATCTGGAATGTCATCATATGTGCTTCTTCATCATGAATATCAACCCTTGGATCATTTAATACATCATCCCGACAATCTAGACCCTTGGATTGCATGTGTCACAGCCTACCATCGGGTAAGAGTATAGGTGATATGACACGGATTGCCGCCATGGCATCCGTGTGTGATCACATGTCGGTGATGCAATTTAGAGGAATTTGAGTTTAATGTGGCGAATTAATTAAATGAGTATCTAGGGTTCATGTCTTTGGGAAAGAGTGGGAAAAGGGGAAAGTTTATTTGGCGCGTTTAGTTTTTTTTAGTATATTTTGCTTTGGTTGGTAGTTGACGGGTATCTGAGTTGGGTTTTGATTTAGTAATGGTCCGGGTGAAGATTAAAGGATTTGGGCTTGGGGCTTGGTTTGGGCTAAGTGTAGTAATGATATGGATTTTGGACTTTAAATGAAACCATGTAGTATTTGAAGGACTAGAGATGTTAATTTTGAAAATCCAGGGACCAATCATGTAAATCTGAAAATGTGATCCAAGGGTTAGTCTTGCCAATCTTCAATAGTCCAGGGGCCATTCTTGCCATTTTCTAAAACTTAAGGGTAAATTCTGTCAAATGCTCAAAGTTGAGGGACTGATTTTGCCAATTCTCAAATCTTGATCATATCTTTCAAAAATCATCCTCAGAGAGTAGAAATCTTCACAAATGCACAATTGACCTTCCGCTCAGCTCTAGCACTCTTTATCTCGGGCTCGGGTTTTGTGCGATTTGGTTAACTTTTGCGTGTTTTGACATATCCGTACCTGCACAAGCACAAACTCAAGAAACCAGCAAATATTAGACATAAACGGCTCTTTCTTGGTTATTTTGGGTCTGATTTGATAAAGAAAGTATATGTGTTTTAGCACATATCAGATACGAAACTCATATCCGCACCGGTATCAAACAGTATGGAAGCGTAGCGATTATTGAGAAGGAACGTACCCGTAACTACGTTAGGGTCCTCACCAGCTTCCTTCCCAATAGCATAAACACGCTGTGGAAACGTAGAGGGGGTGAATACGTTACCGTTTAAAAACTTTAGATCTTTAGTATCAAATCGCTTATGAAGCTTGTTATAATATGAAAGTACCAATTATTATTTGTGACTAATATAAAGCATAGTAAACCAAGTTGTCACACAATCATGAACATAGACCACATCACAAACAATAGTATAGTGTAAGTATAAAAGTAAAGAGATAGAGAAAGGAAAGTGCAAACCGAACACGAGGATTTATAGTAGTTCGGTCTCGGATCTCCTCTCCGCCCTACTCCACTCCCGAGTACCAAACTCGAGAGTTACTTCACTAAATCAACAAGCTCCCTTCTCGGCGGAGAAAACCTTACAATCATAAACACAATTTTTACGGTACAAAGCTAAATACCGGGTTCTAGTTTGAGGTAGAACCAACCTAACGTCGCCTATACAATATTTCCGACACTAAGCTAGATGTCGAGTTCTTTTACAAGGGTACAACCACTCCCATTATGTTTTATGGCCCAACATAAAAAACCTTGTGCTTTATGGCACAAACACATAAACCATCTAACCTAGTTTGGTGAAAGTGTTGTTATGATGCAATAATATTTACACTAATGATCCATGACACGAATGTCTAATGGGTATGAATAACTACTTCTAAATGAACTTCTATTTGATAGGAAGCCTTCATGATGAAGATCACAAGTTCCCTAAACTTGTTGTGATAGATCTTCAGCTTGTGGTGAGTGGGAATGACTAGATCTCCAAGCTTTCCTTGGTTGATCAAAATGTAGAGTATGCTTACAACAAAGATGAATGTTAGAAGCATTATGATCATGATCATTAGGGTGTTAAATGTATGTTACTACATTGTTAATGATTGATCTAAATGTATGCAAGAAGGTGGAGAAGATGTGTTTTGAAGTGGTAAGGAAATGGGAAAACAATGGGCTTCTATTTATTGGCAAGAGTGGTCGGGCATCGGACCAAGGAACCAAAAAAAATGGTTCTGCCCTTTATACATTTTGGTTCCGTGGGTGCCTGACAGAAAATCTAAAAAATCTTTCTTCAAATATTTCCAAGATATTACCATATCTTACCAAGATCACATTTGATATATTGAGTGACAATCTAACCAAAATATTCAAGTGATCTTCCAAGGATTTCAAAGATGATGCATGCCATTACGTAATATGTATTTCCAAAAAAGTTTATCAAAGTAAACTTGTAAAATGTGTTATGTAACTAGTTAATAAAAGTCTAGTTACTTTTGTAAAATATCTAGTTGAATGCTTGTCAAAATAATTGTATTCAAGTACTAATATATATAAATAAGTTGTTTACAAATAAAAGTATATATTTGTTAGACATTTTACAAAAGATCTATTTGTATAAAATACTTGTGAATGCAAAATGTAAAATGAGGTTCGAAATATAATGGTTAACCTATTAAAATACTTAATGACTCTAAACGTATTTTAAACATTTTAAATGATTTGTTAATGGGTTTGATCATAATGCCAAATAACAAACATGTACGAACACATGTTATAACATATGAGGACTTGAGACATCGAGAGGTGTTGAATGTATGTTGAGACAAAGTGTGATTACAAGTAACTTGTACATTTTACGTTATGTCTTACAAGTTACATGTTTGTCATCAATCAAAACAAACGAGACTGTATAGATTAAATATCGTAATATTTGCACTAACACAGCGCCTCCCATGTCTCTCTGATTCCTAGCACCATTGTTTCCCGGTTTTCCACAACCTCGCTTCACGGGGTCTAAGCCATTACCTCCTACACCGATTAGCAAATCCTCCTACATTACGGGATTTCCTCTCATCCACGTCTCGATACTCATTCTTAAAGTGTCCCTTCTTTCCACATCAAAACATGTGCAGTAGCCTTCCATCCGCTCCATGCGGTTTGAGCTGCATGAGTGGGCGAGACCTCGATCTTTGGCTATGTGTCCTACCTTAGAGCACTTCCTACACACAATCGGGCACGGTTCATGGTGGTGTCGGTTACAACGACCACACACAGGCTTACTTCATAACCCTTTTTATCTCCAATTCCTATGGCGAACACCCTGGCTGTCTCATGCCGTTTGTTTCCATTCCCTTTAACAACTTCATTCCTCTTCCTCTTATCACTCCTATCATTCTTACTCTTGTCTCCTAATTCTAACACACAAGAGTCCATCAAACTCTGAGCCACAGCAATTGCCTCTCGCAAATTAACTGGCTTGGCAGCGATGACATCATTTCGAGTAGCCAAAGGTAATCCATCAGTATACCTCTCAATCTTAAGTTCTTCGGTCGAACCATTTTGAGGGCAAAGCAATGATAACTCTTGGAAACGACGAGTATAAGTCGCTATGTCAGTACCCTTAACCTTATGGTTCCAGAACTTACTCTCTAACTTCTTAACTTCATTCCTAGGACAGTAAGTCTTAATCAGGAGAGCCTTAAACGGAGTCTAAGTCATACTATAAGCTACATCAATTCCTCTCTACGTCTGTGGTAGTTATTCCACCAGTCAGCAACGCCTCCTTCAAAGTGAAGGTTGCATACTTAACCTTACAATCCTCATCACAGTTACTCACACAAAACCGCATTCAGTTTTCTCAACCACCTAGTTAGGTAAACTACCCCTAGTTCCTCCAAAATCAATGGGACCACATAATCGGAACTCTTTGTAGGTAAAACCTCGAGTTCGATTCAGCATTGGGGTTCCACTAGAGATGTTAGAAAGATTAGCCTCGGCTAGCGGTTCAGCGACAGCTGCGACACTAGCGGGTCAATGTGGTTTGGGTTCACAAGTGGAGGGTTTTGTGGAACAGGACCATTCTAAACGCGTCGTTCACATTCGGGTTTTCTAAATTTGGGTTATCAATGTTAGGGTTCTCAACGGGTGTTGTGGTCGGGGCGGACGGCGACCTCGGACCGAGGCAACAACAGCAGAGGCGCCGGTTGTTCCTACGCGGGTTTCGTCTTGTTGCCATCATTCTATATATATATTTCGTCAAATTCCATTATAAATCTCATATCGTTATTCGTTTCAAGTCCACAAGCACGTCATAACTTCCGGCTTTTAATCAATCAATAGTCCAAATTATATCAAAGTCCATATTACGGCTTTGTGGAGTCAACTATTGACTAAAAAGTCAAAGTAACACCGACGTAGCTCAAAGTTGACAATTATATATATGAAGTCCAAATTTAAAAGTCACAATATCGCAATTCAATCCCAAACCAACTCAAAACAATCCGCAACCAATCAATCAACCAAATATACCGAAACCAATGTTATGACCTAATGGTCATGAAAGCGGTCGCGGTCAAGACCACGTGAACCAAACAAGCTTCTAAAACCCCGGCCGCGTCTCATCCAAACCTCAACAAAACCAATCAATAAGCTACCAAATCGACCGACTCGGACCCATGACCCAAGTGGGTCCGTGCATAACCATGGGTCGCGTCACGTGACCATTATCGCCCATGTTTCATCACCAAACACAACCAAAACACTTCCACCATCATCCAATCATTCAAGCTCCAAACACTAACCAAACACAAAACCCATCAACTATTCTTAATAAAGAACATGCAACTAAACCCTAAATGCACAACCCATCAAATTAATGCACGGTACCAAACACTAATTACTTGTTTATTTCAACACTAATTAGCTTTAATTTCATGTTCCAACCAAAAGCCCCAAAAATAAAAATTAGGTCGAAACCCTAATTTTCAATTCGTGGGTTTTTATTGCCCAATCAAGCTCAAAACATGTTTCCTTTACCTTATCTAATCACCAATTGCAAAAGCCCTTTGAAACCCTAAAGATTCGAATCTTGATTCAAGGATTTGAGGGTGTTATTGAAGTCCAAATGGAGCTTGTTATATATGGTTGGAAAGAGGGAGAAGAGAGCTTCAAGATGGTGGTGGTGGTTTATGGTGACTCATCGGTGTACGGCGGTGGTGGCCGGAATGGCCCGGCCACTATGGTGGTGGCTAGGGTTTTAGTTGAGAGAAAGATAGAGAGAGAAGTGTGTGTGTTTTTTAGTGAGAGAATGAAAGTATCAAATGAGGGTGGATGACCTTTTATATACTTGGCACTTAGGGACCTCAAAATAATTAAATTGGGAGGGGGTAGGCTACAATTAAAAGGGGAGGGTTCAGGTTGTAATTTTTCGTATCTATCTCGTTTACCCATTCCCGAGCTCACATATCGTCCCAAGTGTCCCGACATTTATTTAACTTTCCAACATCGTTACTTACGTTTTTCCATGAGTTTTGACTATTTACTTGTCAATTTTCGAGTTACGGTCTAAAAGTTACAATAACTCTTGTTTTAGGCTTTTCTAGTGCCGAATCGAATAGTGCTACAAATGGAGTTAAAACTCATACGATAACTCATTTAATAATGAAATAAATCATAAAACCAATAGACGATATAAAATCAAGTCATGGTTTATAAAAATAGTGTTAAAGGCAAAGCACGGTTCAGTTTAACGTAATGCGGTTACCTAAAATAGTCTCCCTAAATTGCCAGTTGTCACAGTTTGTGTGAGGATAGGTTTGTTTTTTTAATGTTTTCTATTTTGCAGGTTTTATCTTGGCTATGGCTTCTTTGTGCGGTTTCTTTGATCATTGTGGTGTTGCATGTTCTGATTGCATTTTGGAGTTTTGGATGTTTCGGTGTTGCAATATTGATGATGTTTGCTGTATGGGGAGATCAGGTGGTCGCGACTCTTTTAACTAGATTGGATTTGTGGGTTTATGAGATTTTTTTTGGTTTATTTTTTGTTTCTTGTTTTGGAATGATAATGATCATATAGTAATTTGTATACAAAAAGAACTAGCTATCTGTCATGGATCTTGATTGATTATGATTTATGAGACTCTTTTTCATTATTCTTTTCTTAATCTTGTAGTCCATATATGGTTCATTTTCATAGTGTGGTCTGTATAAATGAATCGGTGGTGAGCGAATAAACACACCACTTAGTTACTGCTTAACTAGTGAGAAATGGTTGTTGACTTAAATTTGCATTAAAGTCAATGAAATTAAGTTGGGTCTGCCATTATGCCAACATGGCCTTAAAAAGTAACGACATCCTTGGTAACAAATCTAAAATTTGAATTGGTGCTGCTAAATGGGTAGGGTAACCAATCTGAAATCTGAATCTGTTCTAGCCACATCTATGGATCATCTCAAATATTTTGTTGGTTTTGATATTGTGTGTGGAGTGGATGGATGAGATTTTATAATGATTTTGGTGTTAATTTTATAGAGAGGAGCAGAAATTTAGAGAAACAAGCAGGAAAAGAGATAACATGAGGGTAGTGGTAGTGACGGTATAACTTTTTTATTAAGTGCACGGTTCATCCCTAAGGTTGTATCACCAAAATAATCAACCAAAACGATAAAATAACCATTTTGCCCTCATGTGCAAGGCACGTGGAAGATAACAGACGTTGATTAACGGAAAATGGGTCAACAGAAAATGGCAAGTTTTGTCCCAGGTGTTTTTGGACAAGTTTAGGGACCAACAATGTATTTTAGTCTAAATTTAATTATGAACTTTATGTTTCTAAATATGGAAGTGTGCGTAACCAAAATTTACAGATTCAAATAAAGGCTTTAAACACCACCTATTTAAGTTTAGGAATGCTAATATAAACAGTAATACAAAATCACTGCCTATCAATAATAGCAAACTCCTAGTAATAAAATGCAAAAAAAAAAAAAAAAAAAACAACTACTAATTGTAAAAGAAAAAAACTAATTTGGTTTGTTTATAAATGTGGAGTTGCTCATATTCTATGGGTGTAAAGATGTCGGTCATGCTCATTAGCATTCAGTACGAGGAATTTTTTATAATCACTGCAACTAATCCACATTCTATATGACATAAAAGTATAAAACACATAAATGGCTATCATTAGCCTTTTGTTAAAAACAATTAGTGGAATACAAAAACACATTTTGTGATGGTTAGGATGCTCATATTCTATGGGTGTAAAAGAGTCTATCATGCCATTAGCAGTCAGGAACAAAGTCTTTTATTGTTATAATCACTGCAAAGACTAAACCATCAGAGGAGGGAAAAAAATGTTCAATCCACAAAAACAAGAAAATGCTTAAAGAAGTGAAAATTTTATTGGTTTTGAGGGAAGGAAAAATTATATGAAGACCAGAAGTGTCCCAAAAAAATCTAAAAATATCAACTTGTTTTAAAACTAATAATTCTTTACCCGCGCGTTGCCACATGAGCAAAACTAATAATTCTTTACCCGCACGTTGCCACATGAACATTGCATAGACGCTTATAATTATACGTTCAAGACATATTTAGCTAAAAAGTTTACCATTGTGTTGATATTTATAATTGCACAGTTAAGACATATTTGGTTAATTATCAAAGACAGAAATCAGATGCAAAAACAATTTATTCTTGCAAAATAGACATTGTAATGCCAATGCTAGTTGCAATTACAAATATTGTGGTTACCCTTTCACGATAAAAGCCACATCTTTCACTACACTCAACCATAATTGCATAAGCACAATAACAAAAAAATACCTCATAAAAACAAATAAATAAAAAACTACACACACAAAACAATTAAAAGTTGTGGTTGCCTATCCAACCGAAACAATTGAAAGGTTGAGGGTAATCGGTCACCAATTCGATTCAACAAGGGGTAAAAATGTGGTCGCCTATTCGGTTGATTGAGAAAGTGACCGCTACATTAGCATTGGCCTAAGAAAACAATGCAAATTTTACATCTAACACATCGTTCTAAAATCAGAAACCATATAACATACCCTAATATATTTATTAGGTACAAATGGTTATACCCTAAACGTGCACTGTTATTGCAGCAACACTTCCATCATCATCAAAGTCATAATCGTAATTTGTATGCATCTTAAATTTATTGTATCTTCAATTTATATAATAAGTACCAAACAGGTCTAGCGAATCAATTTTTTTATAGTTTGTAATCTTACATTTTATGCTCAAATAAAAAACTTGTCGACAACCAAAATCCCGAACCCAGCCCGTCTAGACCGAAACCCGCCTATACGACACCTAATTAGACCCGTGACGAAACCCAACTCACAAATTGTCAGCTCTAACATTTATGAGCTTATTTATCTCAAACTTGCTTTACAAACACAAATTTTTATTCTCAATTTGGTTTTTAAACATATGTTTATATAAACTTATAAAGTTATTAGCAAATTTTGTAAACAATAAATCATTAATGCCGCTTGAGATAAAACAAGTTTGACAATCATATACACTTCAATGAATTTGATCGTACCTCCTACTTACCTTACATTTCAAACATTAATTGTATAAGTTTGTCAAAATTAAAAACACACATTCAAAAACCATCCTTGATTATTACAATTTACAAACACTACAGAATCATAGTTATTACTATGGAGGTGTAAATTTTAATCATGAACTTTATGATTCTAAATATGGAGGTGTGCGTAACCCAAATTTACAGATTGAAATAAAGGCTTTAAAACACCACCTATTTACAGTAACTTTTAGGAGAGCTAAAATAAACAGTAATACATATCACTGCCTATCAAATATATAGCAAACTCCTAGCAATAAAATGCAAAAAAACAACTACTAATTGTAAAAGAAAAAAACTAATGTGGAATGTTTATAAATGTGGAGTTGCTCATATTCTATGGGTGTAAAGATGTCTGTCATGCTCATTAGCATTCAGTACGAGGAATTTTTTATAATCACTGCAACAAAATCCACATTCTATATAACATAACATAAAAGTATAAAAGACATTAAATGGCTATCAATAGCCTTTTTTTGTTAAAAAGGAAAAATAGTGAAATACAAAACATATTTTGTGATGGTAAGGATGCTCATATTCTATGGGTGTAAAAGAGTCTATCATGCCATTAGCAGTCAGGAACAAAGTCTTTTATTGTTATAATCACTGCAGAGACAAAACCATCAGAAAAAGTTGAATTCTCACAAAACACAAAATGATTAAAAAAAAGTGAAAGTCTATTGATTTTGGGGGAATGAAAAGAGATGGGAGTAAGACGGCTGTTTGATTTGGTTTGAAGAAGAGTGAAAGATGTGAGAATATATATAAGGGTGAGAAGTGGAGGCATATCTGAAACCCTAGTTTTTTATCAAGAAGATATGTGGGCTTCTTGGTGTAAATGGGTAACTTCAGTTGAAACTGTTGGGTCAATAAATGGGTAATGGATTGTTGTTAATTTTATGGGTTGTATTTTGAGAGTATTTTTCCTTTCCTTGGAATCATTCATGGGGCACTGGCTGAACCACATACCCATAGTCCCGGCATCTTGTAATCGTAGGTTAATGTTAGGAGTATTACTTATAATTTCGTGGGTGAAAATTAAAGATACGCAAACATATTTTTTCAAATGAAAAGGTCTACGTAATTACTTTGTAAATTGTCAAAAATACGCAATATATTTTTTTTTTAATTTAAAAATAGAAAAAAAATAGATAAATTTTTTTATACATTTATTTTTTTAATTTTTTTAAATCTGGATAAAAATTTTATATATATTTTTTAAATCTTGAAAATTGTAATTATTTTAAAAATAAAAACTATATTTTTGAAAAAGAAAAAAAAAACAAAAAAACAAACAGATTTTTAAAAAGGTTTTTTTTAGATTTTTCCAGATTTTTATATTTTTTTTTTAAATCTGAATAAACCTTTATATTTTTTTAAAAATCTTGAAAATTGTAATTTTTTAAAAATAAAAATTATCCATATTTTCAAAAAGAAAAATTAAAAAACATTCCATTTTTCCATATTTTTATTTTTTCCTAAAACTGTCATAATTTATATTTATTTTTACAAAATTACAATTTTCAAGATATTTAAAAAAAAATACAAAGAGTTTATCCATATTTAAAAAAAAAATGTATATCAAAAAGTATTTCCATTTTTTTTAAATCATATTTAAAAAATAAATATATTTTAAGAAGAAAAAAATATTTAGCGGGCGTTATCAAAATAGGACTAAATGCGCAAATTTAGTCCAATTTGGGGGACCAACGGTGTAACTTTTAATCAAGGGTGACCTGGTAACCTGCTGCTAACTGGTCATATTAGCTAGATCGAATATTATTTGAAAATATATTGCGTATCTTTAACAATTTACAAAGTACATTACGTAGATCTGTTTATTTAAAAAAATATGTTACGTATCTTTAGCTTTCACCTTAATTTCGTGTATACACATATATAAGACTAGTCTCATGACGCCGATGGCGGCAGTCTCATGTAAATTGTGTAATTCTATGAAGATAATAATAATTATTATATAAAAAGTTATGAGCAAGTTGTTTTTAAATACTTAAACATGTTTTTAAATACTTATGAACAGGTTTATAAATATTGAATTTTATCCCAGATGAATCAAATCAAAAATATTAGCTAAGAAAACGGTTTAAACGCCCGATACGTATTATAAGGCCTGCAACCTTCTAAATGATTGTATTGAGAAATCTATGTTAACACCGTGATAACGTTGTTTTCTGATAATCTGATCATCTATAACACCTGAATTATATATAGAA
>OU343225.1:198603253-198673007 GCA_910596185.1 Chrysanthemum makinoi | reverse complement strand
ACTAATGAGCAAGCTACAATGATCTAATTCCAAATAAGCACTAGTGCCAAACAGCACTAACTACCTACTTTGCAGCTACTGTATAAGCTTATCTAACTAGCTGATTGAAAATCCAGAGCTTAAGACCTCTAGACCACCAACCAAAGAGTTTGTAAACCAATTTTGAGCCAATTACCAACTAAAATGAACAAGTTATGTTGACTGCAAAGTACCTCTGCACACTCAGAATAGACTGAGAGTGTGCACAGGGCATAAAGTGCCTAAAAGACAAGCTTGTTAGAAGCTTAAGATGATTTCCAAAATTTCCACAAAAATCACTTTTGAATTCTAAACCAGCTGAAATTCAATTTCCCAAAATTACAAAAACTTTTGACAAGAAATGAGTTGATGAAAAATCCACAAAGTTTTGTCCAAATTCACTTTTTCACTTTTGGTGATTTAACAGATTTACAAATGTTGACCAAAATGAACTTTGAGCTAGATTTAATGAATGATACTGATGTTTAGAGATAAATTGAACTTAATGCAAGCTATATTATCTAAATAAACACCTAATTGTATGATTTGAGTCACTGCGATTTGAACAGATCCAGCACAAGGACGATTACATGCAATTTTGACTATTAATGAGCTAGGATGCAAACTTATGATTGAATATGACTTAATGAAACTAAACTAGACTAATGCAACTTATGATGACTTCTACTTGAACCTCTATCTCAGAATCAAATGTTGTACCAAACACTACTTAATGTAACCGATATGCAAATTTACACTATAAAACTGAGATCTAAGCTAATGACTAACTACTATTCAGATTAAGTGACAATATAAGACTATGATGATGAAATTATAATACTCAAAACAATCAAACACAGATCAAACAAATATTAATAAGAGAATTTTAAACTTACAAGTGGTCCAACCACTAAGGTTTGCTTAACAAATCAAATAGCCACTGATTAGAATCAATTCTCAAACCAAATCCATCTGAATTTCAACCCAATTCCATGACTATAACAAAGAATTCAGATCCAAACAACTACAGTATTGACTAATGTTGAAGGAAGTGATATTTGAGAATAGAAACTGAGTAGCTAGTTTTTTAGCTAAGATGAGCTTATAAAAGCTTTAAGTAACATAAAACTGAAACTAAATTCAATTTTAAAAACAGATTTGAGAGATTTTTTATTTTTTCAATATTTTTCAAATTTTTTTGTAATTTTTGATTTAGAAGAATAGAGAACTTATAATGATGAAATTTAAGCTAATGCAATCAAATTCAGTAATAATAAGCTGATAAAACAGTAACTAAGAATTTTTTAGATTTAAGCTAAAAATATTTTTATTAATAAAACTTGAGTACAACTTTGAATAAGAAATACAGTATTGAAATTAAACTACTAAAATTAACTACTATTATACTACTCAGAACTACTCTCTACACTACATGAATTACACAGGAGAAATGAAGAGGTATATATAATCGAGCTTATGCCTTGGAAGGATCTGGAATGTCATCATATGTGCTTCTTCATCATGAATATCAACCCTTGGATCATTTAATACATCATCCCAGCAATCTAGACCCTTGGATTGCATGTGCCACATAGCTTCGACCAATCAGGTGAGAGTATGAGGTGATATGACACACGGATTGCCAGCGTGGCATCCGTGTGTCATCACATGTCGAATTTAGTACAATTTCGGAGGAATTTGAGTTTAATGTGAATTAATTAAATGAGTATCTAGGGTTCATGTCTTTGGGAAAGAGTGGGAAAAGGGGAAAGTTTATTTGGCGCGTTTAGTTTTTTTTAGTATATTTTGCTTTGGTTGACTGGTTGACCGGGTATACAGGTTGGCTGGGTTTTGATTTAGTAATGGTCCGGGTGAAGATTAAAGGATTTGGGCTTGGGGCTTGGTTTGGGCTAAGTGTAGTAATGATATGGATTTTGGACTTTAAATGAAACCATGTAGTATTTGAAGGACTAGAGATGTTAATTTTGAAAATCCAGGGACCAATCATGTAAATCTGAAAATGTGATCCAAGGGTTAGTCTTGCCAATCTTCAATAGTCCAGGGGCCATTCTTGCCATTTTCTAAAACTTAAGGGTAAATTCTGTCAAATGCTCAAAGTTGAGGGACTGATTTTGCCAATTCTCAAATCTTGATCATATCTTTCAAAAATCATCCTCAGAGAGTAGAAATCTTCACAAATGCACAATCACCTTCCGGCCACTCTAGCACTCTTTATCTCTCGGGCTCGGGTTTTTGTCTGATTTGGTTAACTTTTGCGTGTTTTGACATATCCGTACCTGCACAAGCACAAACTCAAGAAACCAGCAAATATTAGACATAAACGGCTCTTTCTTGGTTATTTTGGGTCTGATTTGATAAAGAAAGTATATGTGTTTTAGCACATATCGGATCTGAAACTCATATCCGCACCGGATATCAAACGAGTATGGAAGCGTAGCGATTATTGAGAAGGAACGTGCGTAACTCGTTAGGGTCCTCACCAGCTTCCTTCCCAATAGCATAAACACGCTGTGGAAACGTAGAGGGGGGTGAATACGTTACCGTTTAAAAACTTTAGATCTTTAGTATCAAATCGCTTATGAAGCTTGTTATAATATGAAAGTACCAATTATTATTTGTGACTAATATAAAGCATAGTAAACCAAGTTGTCACACAATCATGAACATAGACCACATCACAAACAATAGTATAGTGTAAGTATAAAAGTAAAGAGATAGAGAAAGGAAAGTGCAAAGCGAACACGAGGATTTATAGTAGTTCGGTCACGGATCTCCTCTCCGCCCTACTCCACTCCCCGAGTACCCAACTCGAGAGTTACTTCACTAAATCAACAAGCTCCCTTCTCGGCGGAGAAAACCTTACAATCATCGCTTACAATTTTTACGGTACAAAGCTAAATACCGGGTTCTAGTTTGAGGTAGAACCAACCTAACGTCGCCTATACAATATTTCCGACACTAAGCTAGATGTCGAGTTCTTTTACAAGGGTACAACCACTCCCATTATGTTTTATGGCCCAACATAAAAAACCTTGTGCTTTATGGCACAAACACATAAACCATCTAACCTAGTTTGGTGAAAGTGTTGTTATGATGCAATAATATTTACACTAATGATCCATGACACAAATGTCTAATGGGTATGAATAACTACTTCTAAATGAACTTCTATTTGATAGGAAGCCTTCATGATGAAGATCACAAGTTCCCTAAACTTGTTGTGATAGATCTTCAGCTTGTGGTGAGTGGGAATGACTAGATCTCCAAGCTTTCCTTGGTTGATCAAAATGTAGAGTATGCTTACAACAAAGATGAATGTTAGAAGCATTATGATCATGATCATTAGGGTGTTTAATGTATGTTACTACATTGTTAATGATTGATCTAAATGTATGCAAGAAGGTGGAGAAGATGTGTTTTGAAGTGGTAAGGAAATGGGAAAACAATGGGCTTCTATTTATAGGCAAGAGTGGTCAGGAGCATCCACGGACCAAGGAACCAAAAAAAAGGGTTCTGCCCTTTATACATTTTGGTTCCGTGGGTGCCTGACAGAAAATCTAAAAAATCTTTCTTCAAATATTTCCAAGATATTACCATATCTTACCAAGATCACATTTGATATATTGAGTGACAATCTAACCAAAATATTCAAGTGATCTTCCAAGGATTTCAAAGATGATGCATGCCATTATGTAATATGTATTTCCAAAAAAGTTTATCAAAGTAAACTTGTAAAATGTGTTATGTAACTAGTTAATAAAAAGTCTAGTTACTTTTTGTAAAATATCTAGTTGAATGCTTGTCAAAATAAAATGTATTTTGTCAAGTGTAAGTAAACTTTAGTACCTGTATAAATACTATAGTTAGTTTACTTGTACAAATAAAAGTATATATTTGTTAGACATTTTACAAAAGATCTATTTGTATAAAATACTTGTGAATGCAAAATGTAAAATGAGGTTCGAAATATAATGGTTAACCTATTAAAATACTTAATGACTCTAAACGTATTTTAAACATTCTAAATGATTTGTTAATGGGTTTGATCATAATGCCACATAACAAACATGTACGAACCTGTGTTATAACATATGAGGACTTGAGACATCGAGAGGTGTTGAATGTATGTTGAGACAAAGTGTGATTACAAGTAACTTGTACATTTTACGTTATGTCTTACAAGTTACATGTTTGTCATCAATCAAAACAAACGAGACTGTATAGATTAAATATCGTAATATTTGCACTAACACACGCGCTACTCCCATGTCTCTCTGCTGATTCCTAGCACCATTGTTTCCCCGGTTTTCCACAACCTCACGCTTCACAGGGTCTAAGCCATTACCTCCTACACCTCGATTAGCAAATCCTCCTACATTACCGGGATTTCCTCTCATCCACGTCTCTCGATACTCATTCTTAAAGTGTCCCTTCTTTCCACATCCAAAACAGGTGACAGTAGCCTTCCAGTCCGCTGCTTGTGCAGTTTGAGTACGATCTAAGTGGGGACGAGACCTACAGATCTTTGGCTATGTGTCCTACCTTAGAGCACTTCCTACACACAATCGGGCACGGTTCATGGTGGTGTCGGTTACAACGACCACACACAGGCTTACTTCATAACCCTTTTTATCTCCAATTCCTATGGCGAACACCCTGGCTGTCTCATGCCGTTTATTTCCATTCCCTTTAACAACTTCATTCCTCTTCCTCTTATCACTCCTATCATTCTTACTCTTGTCTCCTAATTCTAACACACAAGAGTCCATCAAACTCTGAGCCACAGCAATTGCCTCTTGCAAATTAACTGGCTTGGCAAATGATGCCATCATTTCGAGTAGCTAAAGGCAATCCATCAGTATACCTCTCAATCTTAAGTTCTTCGGTGAGAACCATTTCAGGGCAAAGCAATGATAACTCTTGGAAACGCGAGTATAAGTCGCTATGTCGGTACCTTAACCTTATGGTTCCAGAACTTACTCTCTAACTTCTTAACTTCATTCCTAGGACAGTAAGTCTTAATCAGGAGAGCCTTAAACCGAGTCCAAGTCATACTATAAGCTACATCAATTCCTACTGATCTGTGGTAGTTATTCCACCAGGGTCAACGCCCTTCAAAGTGAAGGTTGCATACTTAACCTTACAATCCTCATCACAGTTACTCACAGCAAACACGGTGATTCAGTTTTTCCAACCACCTAGTTAGGTAAACTACCCCTCGGTTCCTCCAAAATCAATGGGACCACATAATCTAGAACTCTTTGTAGGTAAAACCTCGAGTTCGATTCGGCATTGGGGTTCCACTAGAGATGTTAGAAAGATTAGCCTCAGCTAGCAGTTCAGCGACACACTGCGACACTAGCTGGTCAATGTGGGCTGGGTTCACAAGTGGAGGGTTTTGTGGAACAGGACCATTCTCAGCACGGTCGTTCACATTCGGGTTTTCTACAGCTGGGTTATCAATGTTAGGGTTCTCAACAGGTGGTGTGGTCGGGGCCGGACGACGACCTCGACGACCAGAGGCAACAACAGCAGGAGCTGCTCGGTTGTTCCTACGCGGGTTTCGTCTTGTTGCCATCATTCTATATATATATTTCGTCAAATTCCATTATAAATCTCATATCGTTATTCGTTTCAAGTCCACAAGCACGAGTCATAACTTCTCGGCTTTTAATCAATCAATAGTCCAAATTATATCAAAGTCCATGTTACGGCTTTGTCGGAGTCAACTATTGACTAAAAAGTCAAAGTAACACCGACGTAGCTCAAAGTTGACAATTATATATATGAAGTCCAAATTTAAAAGTCACAATATCGCAATTCAATCCCAAACCAACTCAAAACAATCTCGCCAACCAATCAATCAACCAAATATACTCGAAACCAATGTTATGACCCTAATGGTCATGAAACGGTCGCGGTCAAGACCACGTGAACCAAACAAGCTTCTAAAAGCTTTTCGGCTCCACGCGTCTCATCCAAACCTCAACAAAACCAATCAATAAGCTACCAAATTGACCCGACTCGGACCCATGACCCAAGTGGGTCACGTACACCAACCCATGGGTCACGTACGTGACCATGGTGGTTCGTACGCCCCATGTTTCATCACCAAACACAACCAAAACACTTCCACAACATCCCAATCCAATCATTCAAGCTCCAAACACTAACCAAACACAAAACCCATCAACTATTCTTAATAAAAAACATGCAACTAAACCCTAAATGCACAAACCCATCAAATTAATGCACCACACATGTACCAAACACTAATTACTTGTTTATTTCAACACTAATTAGCTTTAATTTCATGTTCCAACCAAAAGCCCCAAAAATAAAAATTAGGTCGAAACCCTAATTTTCAATTCGTGGGTTTTTATTGCCCAATCAAGCTCAAAACATGTTTCCTTTACCTTATCTAATCACCAATTGCAAAAGCCCTTTGAAACCCTAAAGATTCGAATCTTGATTCAAGGATTTGAGGGTGTTATTGAAGTCCAAATGGAGCTTGTTATATATGGTTGGAAAGAGGAGAAAGAGAGCTTCAAGATGGTGGTGGTGGTTTATGGTGACTCATCGGTGTACGGCGGTGGTGGCCGGAATATGGCCGGCGGCCACTATGGTGGTGGCTAGGGTTTTTAGTGAGAGAAGAATAGAGAGAGAAAGTGTAGTGTGTGTGTTTTTAGTGAGAGAATGAAAGTATCAAATGAGGGTGGATGACCTTTTATATACTTGGCACTTAGGGACCTCAAAATAATTAAATTGGGAGGGGGGAGGGCGCCGGCTACAATTAAAAGGGGAGGGTTCAGGTTGTAATTTTTCGTATCTATCTCGTTTACCCATTCCCGAGCTCACATATCGTCCCCCGGAGTGTCCCGACATTTATTTAACTTTCCAACATCGTTACATTTACGTTTTCCAGAGTTTTGACTATTTATTTGTCAATTTTCGAAGTTCATCTAAAAGTTACAATAACTCTTGTTTTAGGCTTTTCTAGTGCCGAATCGAATAGTGCCTACCAAATGGAGTTAAAACTCATACGATAACTCATTTAATAATGAAATAAATCATAAAACCAATAGACGATATAAAATCAAGTCATGGTTTATAAAAATAGTGTTAAAGGCAAAGCTCGGTTCAGTTTAACGTAATGCGGTTACCTAAAATAGTCTCCCTAAATTGCCAGTTGTCACAGTTTGTGTGAGGATAGGTTGTTTTTTGCTAATGTTTTCTATTTTGCAGGTTTTTATCTTGGCTATGGCGCTTCTTTGTGGTGCGGTTTCTTTGATCATTGTGGTGTTGCATGTTCTGATTGCATTTTGGAGTTTTGGATGTTTCGGTGCTGCAATATTGATGATGTTTGCTGTATGGGCAGATCAGGTGTCGGTGCGACTCTTTTAACTAGATTGGATTTGTGGGTTTATGAGATTTTTTTTGGTTTATTTTTGGTTTCTTGTTTTGGAATGATAATGATCATATAGTAATTTGTATACAAAAAGAACTAGCTATCTGTCATGGATCTTGATTGATTATGATTTATGAGACTCTTTTTCATTATTCTTTTCTTAATCTTGTAGTCCATATATGGTTCATTTTCATAGTGTGGTCTGTATAAATGAATCGGTGGTGAGCGAATAAACACACCACTTAGTTACTGCTTAACTAGTGAGAAATGGTTGTTGACTTAAATTTGCATTAAAGTCAATGAAATTAAGTTGGGTCTGCCATTATGCCAACATGGCCTTAAAAAGTAACGACATCCTTGGTAACAAATCTAAAATTTGAATTGGTGCTGCTAAACAGGTAGGGTAACCAATCTGAATATGTTCTAGCCACATCTATGGATCATCTCAAATATTTTGTTGGTTTTGATATTGTGTGTGGAGTGGATGGATGAGATTTTATAATGATTTTGGTGTTAATTTTATAGAGAGGAGCAGAAATTTAGAGAAACAAGCAGGAAAAGAGATAACATGAGGGTAGTGGTAGTGACGGTATAACTTTTTTATTAAGTGCACGGTTCATCCCTAAGGTTGTATCACCAAAATAATCAACCAAAACGATAAAATAAACCATTTGCCCTATGCAAGGCACGTGGAAGATAACAGACGTTGATTAACGGAAAATGGGTCAACAGAAAATGGCAAGTTTTGTCCCAGGTGTTTTTGGACAAGTTTAGGGACCAACAATGTATTTTAGTCTAAATTTAATTATGAACTTTATGTTTCTAAATATGGAAGTGTGCGTAACCAAAATTTACAGATTCAAATAAAGGCTTTAAACACCACCTATTTAAGTTTAGGAATGCTAATATAAACAGTAATACAAAATCACTGCCTATCAATAATAGCAAACTCCTAGTAATAAAATGCAAAAAAAAAAAAAAAAAAAACAACTACTAATTGTAAAAGAAAAAAACTAATTTGGTTTGTTTATAAATGTGGAGTTGCTCATATTCTATGGGTGTAAAGATGTCTGTCATGCTCATTAGCATTCAGTACGAGGAATTTTTTATAATCACTGCAACTAATCCACATTCTATATGACATAAAAGTATAAAACACATAAATGGCTATCATTAGCCTTTTGTTAAAAACAATTAGTGGAATACAAAAACACATTTTGTGATGGTTAGGATGCTCATATTCTATGGGTGTAAAAGAGTCTATCATGCCATTAGCAGTCAGGAACAAAGTCTTTTATTGTTATAATCACTGCAAAGACTAAACCATCAGAGGAGGGAAAAAAATGTTCAATCCACAAAAACAAGAAAATGCTTAAAGAAGTGAAAATTTTATTGGTTTTGAGGGAAGGAAAAATTATATGAAGACCAGAAGTGTCCCAAAAAAATCTAAAAATATCAACTTGTTTTAAAACTAATAATTCTTTACCCGCGCGTTGCCACATGAGCAAAACTAATAATTCTTTACCCGCACGTTGCCACATGAACATTGCATAGACGCTTATAATTATACGTTCAAGACATATTTAGCTAAAAAGTTTACCATTGTGTTGATATTTATAATTGCACAGTTAAGACATATTTGGTTAATTATCAAAGACAGAAATCAGATGCAAAAACAATTTATTCTTGCAAAATAGACATTGTAATGCCAATGCTAGTGGCAATTACAAATATTGTGGTTACCCTTTGACAGATAAAAGCCACATCAGCTTTCTCTTTTCAAGACTACACTCAACCATAATTTGCTAATAAGACGACAACAAAAAAAAATACCTCATAAAAACAAATAAATAAAAAACTACACACACAAAACAATTAAAAGTTGTGGTTGCCTATCCAACCGAAACAATTGAAAGGGTTGAGGGGTGTCGATCAATTCGTGATTCAGTTCAAGGGGTAAAATCATGGTCGCCTACAATTCGGTTGATTGAGAAAGTGACCGCTACATTAGCATTGGCCTAAGAAAACAATGCAAATTTTACATCTAACACATCGTTCTAAAATCAGAAACCATATAACATACCCTAATATATTTATTAGGTACAAATGGTTATACCCTAAACGTGCACTGTTATTGCAGCAACACTTCCATCATCATCAAAGTCATAATCGTAATTTGTATGCATCTTAAATTTATTGTATCTTCAATTTATATAATAAGTACCAAACAGGTCTAGCGAATCAATTTTTTTATAGTTTGTAATCTTACATTTTATGCTCAAATAAAAAACTTGTCGACAACCAAAATCCCGAACCCAGCCCGTCTAGACCGAAACCCGCCTATACGACACCTAATTAGACCCGTGACGAAACCCAACTCACAAATTGTCAGCTCTAACATTTATGAGCTTATTTATCTCAAACTTGCTTTACAAACACAAATTTTTATTCTCAATTTGGTTTTTAAACATATGTTTATATAAACTTATAAAGTTATTAGCAAATTTTGTAAACAATAAATCATTAATGCCGCTTGAGATAAAACAAGTTTGACAATCATATACACTTCAATGAATTTGATCGTACCTCCTACTTACCTTACATTTCAAACATTAATTGTATAAGTTTGTCAAAATTAAAAACACACATTCAAAAACCATCCTTGATTATTACAATTTACAAACACTACAGAATCATAGTTATTAAATTTTAATCATGAACTTTATGATTCTAAATATGGAGGTGTGCGTATCCCAAATTTACAGATTGAAATAAAGGCTTTAAACATCCACCTATTTACAGTAACTTTAGGAGAGCTAAACAATAAACAGTAATACATATCACTGCCTATCAAATATATAGCAAACTCCTAGCAATAAAATGCAAAAAAACAACTACTAATTGTAAAAGAAAAAAACTAATGTGGAATGTTTATAAATGTGGTAGTTGCTCATAGGATTCTATGGGTGTAAAGATGTCTGTCATGCTCATTAGCATTCAGTACGAGGAATTTTTTATAATCACTGCAACAAAATCCACATTCTATATAACATAACATAAAAGTATAAAAGACATTAAATGGCTATCAATAGCCTTTTTTTGTTAAAAAGGAAAAATAGTGAAATACAAAACATATTTTGTGATGGTAAGGATGCTCATATTCTATGGGTGTAAAAGAGTTTATCATGCCATTAGCAGTCAGGAACAAAGTCTTTTATTGTTATAATCACTGCAGAGACAAAACCATCAGAAAAAAGTTGAATTCACAAAAACAAGAAAATGATTAAAAAAAAGTGAAAGTCTATTGATTTTGGGGGAATGAAAAGAGATGGGAGTAAGACGGCTGTTTGATTTGGTTTGAAGAAGAGTGAAAGATGTGAGAATATATATAAGGGTGAGAAGTGGAGGCATATCTGAAACCCTAGTTTTTTATCAAGAAGATATGTGGGCTTCTTGGTGTAAATGGGTAACTTCAGTTGAAACTGTTGGGTCAATAAATGGGTAATGGATTGTTGTTAATTTTATGGGTTGTATTTTGAGAGTATTTTTCCTTTCCTTGGAATCATTCATGGGGCACTGGCTGAACCACATACCCATAGTCCCGGCATCTTGTAATCGTAGGTTAATGTTAGGAGTATTACTTATAATTTCGTGGGTGAAAATTAAAGATACGCAAACATATTTTTTCAAATGAAAAGGTCTACGTAATTACTTTGTAAATTGTCAAAAATACGTAATATATTTTTTTTTTTAATTTAAAAATAGAAAAAAAATAGATAAATTTTTTTATACATTTATTTTTTTAATTTTTTTAAATCTGGATAAAAATTTTATATATATTTTTTAAATCTTGAAAATTGTAATTATTTTAAAAATAAAAACTATATTTTTGAAAAAGAAAAAACAACGATTTTTAAAAGGTTTTTTTTAGATTTTTCCAGATTTTTATATTTTTTTTTTAAATCTGAATAAACCTTTATATTTTTTTAAAAATCTTGAAAATTGTAATTTTTTAAAAATAAAAATTATCCATATTTTCAAAAAAGAAAAATTAAAAAAACATTCCGATTTTTCCATATTTTTATTTTTTCCTAAAACTGTCATAATTTATATTTATTTTTACAAAATTACAATTTTCAAGATATTTAAAAAAAAATACAAAGAGTTTATCCATATTTAAAAAAAAAATGTATATCAAAAAGTATTTCCATTTTTTTTAAATCATATTTAAAAAATAAATATATTTTAAGAAGAAAAAAATATTTAGCGGGCGTTATCAAAATAGGACTAAATGCGCAAATTTAGTCCAATTTGGGGGACCAACGGTGTAACTTTTAATCAAGGGTGACCTGGTAACCTGCTGCTAACTGGTCATATTAGCTAGATCGAATATTATTTGAAAATATATTGCGTATCTTTAACAATTTACAAAGTACATTACGTAGATCTGTTTATTTAAAAAAATATGTTACGTATCTTTAGCTTTCACCTTAATTTCGTGTATACACATATATAAGACTAGTCTCATGACCCGGCCGATGGCCGGGCGAGTCTCATGTAAATTGTGTAATTCTATGAAGATAATAATAATTATTATATAAAAAGTTATGAGCAAGTTGTTTTTAAATACTTAAACATGTTTTTAAATACTTATGAACAGGTTTATAAATATTGAATTTTATCCCAGATGAATCAAATCAAAAATATTAGCTAAGAGCGGTTTAACGCTGATCACGTATTATAAGGCACAGACCTTCTAAATGATTGTATTGAGAAATCTATGTTAACACCGTGATAACGTTGTTTTCGATAATGATCATCTATAACACCTGAATTATATATAGAAGATCATTAAGTCTATAATCATGAAGCGATATATGATTGTTATCATGAATTGGTGGGTTTTAAAGGAATTAAATCTGTTAATTATGAAACGGGTTTGACAATAATGGAGAAGTGTACGGTTTATTATCTTTTGGGAGTTAAAAAGTGGAAATCATTGTAAAAAGGCGGTAGGGCAATGGTAGCTCATACAGTAAAAATATTTTCATCTTTTACCATGTACATCTACATGTGCATTGTGACATTCACCTTTATAACGTCTTTACCAAATATACAATGCACATCTCAGTCGACCATTGCCCGCTAAACACATATACAATACGAACGGCTCAAGCTCCACATAAATGACTATGTCCAATATAAAAAAAATATGACGAAAGCTGATAAAATCCTACAAGTTAAGACTTATTAAGGGTCGTAAAAAGTCAAAATGCATTCTACACTTGATCGACATAACTCGAGAAGAATTCACCTTTTAAATGCTTCATCTTTACATTGTAATCTGTATTGCATCTATCTATTGTGGTGTACACACAACATACATATAGGAATTATGTATACAATATACATTGTGAAAGGTTTATGGATAATTATTAATATTAGTATGACCGGATTCGAACTCGAGATTTCGGGATTGCACACATTACGTATGAGAATTGATGTAAATAATTATAATATAGCGTTTATTATTAATTATTAGTCACGAAATAAAACATAACGATAGTTAATATTTAACGAGGTTTGGTTATGGGTGTTAAAGTGTATACTACGAGACTAAGGATGAAATTAGTGGACAAGAAGGATCTAGAATCCCTGGGGATGCTTGGCGGTCGTGGGCTTCTCAACCCAAGGGAGATTTCGGTACTTAGTTTTGAGAAACTATAAATACAAACCCCTTGTATTCATTATTCTCCTTTGGGATCACCAATATACCTAATTTCTCTCCTCCTCTCTCCTCTTGTGTGGCCGGTTAAAACACCCCCACCCCAAGGGTTTTCGTTTTGCGCTCAGACACAAGTGTTTGTTTATTTGTGATTCAAGGAACTAGCTTTTCATTCAAATCGCTAATAGTGCGTGTGTACAAACGAAGGACAAGCACACAACTTGTAATCTTGGTGGTACAACTTGGTTGGGTCGAATTTAATAAACCCTATTATTAGGGTTTTGGGTTTTGGTTCTTGTTCAATCATCGTTTGATTCTTGAATTGCTAAAGGTACATTTTCTTGTTTGGTTAATTATTTACATATATTATTCTATTCCTTCATTTGCATGCTTTGATGATGTTATTTGTTTTATACATAATTGTTATGAGTATAAAATCCCAACATGGCATCACGAGCGTTAATATGATGTAATTAATTACCGAAACACATAAAATTGAATCTTTATGATTATTTGCATGCTTTTTATGGTTTCTAGGGTTTTGAATTGAAACCTAATTTTAATGATAGGGTCGATTACCCTTATTTTATTTAATTAGGTTTTAATTTTGTAAAACTTGTAGAAACCCTAGGTTGCATGCTAATTTTATGTGGTTAATTAATGAATAATTGTTATGTGCCTGTATTATATGTATATCGGTGATAATTGTTATCGGAATCCATGGTGGAACATGCATGTTTTGCCATGGAGTATTGTTATGCTATAAATTGTTTAGTTGATACACACATGTTTTTATTTATTTGATAATTATTGAATTGGGGAAGACCTCAATTATACTAATAAAAATTAGTTATGTGCTAATGGTATATTATTAACTTTGGCTTACGCAATCGACTTGTCGATGTATGTGGCTCATCTACCTTGTAGTTGGAAACCCTAGTTAATGTATGCATTTATTTACGCCTAGAATTGTTTATTAGAGTTTATCAAAATAATTATGCATGTGGCTAATTGTTTTACATATGTTAAATTGTTTAGTTATATGTTTATATTATTTGAGTGTGTTTAATTTTTATTAAAATGCTTTTTTGTTTTTATATTGTTTTGACATGTTAGTAAGCAAAAAAGGTTTTATGAATAGAAAATTAAATGGACTAAATAATGGCGAAACTGATTTGTTATCTAAGAGTTATTCTTGAACTTTTAATCGATTGATCTTGTACTAAATGGTTAGAGCGGCACACCCACTAGAACAAACTATAAGGGTTATTTAAGAAGTGAGCACGATCTCGCTGAATGGATGTCTAGGTTATGCTTGCGGCTTACACTGTCCTCCTCACTTGTGAGTGATTGAGCTACCTAGTATAACCATTCTAATGTGCGGCATCTTAGTGCAAAGTTGTAAGTTTCTCAACGCATCGATTAAAACTTTGTAGAATTTAATCTTAGCAATTAAAATCTTATGTAAGGTTTTTGAAAATATTATGTTATAAAGTTGTATGCATGCTTCTTTATACATAAGTTTGATTACACGTCAAAAATTGTACCCTTTAAAATTTAAGTTTATGCCATCTAATGATATGAAACACTTGAAGTTGTAATTTAGTTAAGTGAGACCTTGATCTAGATTACAATAACAGGGTGAATTATTTAGTTGTGTGAGACCTCAGCTTTATGATTTGCAGTTTCTAAATTAGACAACTTAATTAAGTTGTTAGTGAGACCTAAGACTTAAGGCATAAGATGGGATGAAACATGCTTACGTTTTGCATAATTGTTTGGCAAAATTGTAAATCCCATATTTTCTAGGAATTGCAAACTTGTTTGTCAATTATTGTTCTTCGACAATTACCTATTCTATACTTTCATCACTAGCAGATCAACTGATGTGGTGAAACTATGATAATGAGGGTCCTAAATTCAAGGAAAATTCTATGGTTAATATGAATATTGACCAAGGGTATTTTATTTTCTTGAAAGATTTAATTATCGAAAATACTAAAAATTGAATTTTGATTCTTTTGATTGTATTAATGCAACATTAAACCGTAAATGTGGTTTGTGCTTTGGTAAATTGATTTAGTTCTGTTTTCAAACAAATGTTTGATCAAGAACAATTCACTAAAAGACAAACATAAACTCTTTTCCATGGAAGAAGAGTGAGACTCAATCCTATTCCTTTTCATGATTGAGAAAGGTATGTTAGGAACATTAGAATTATCTAAATTCTAATATATAACTCATAGCAACTTTAATAGTTAAGAAAATTGCACACCATGTTTTCCTTAAGATATTTCATTACCCTCTGTTGGTGATTGAATTCTTATATGACATTTTGGTCAACTAGAAAACATGTTTGACATTATATGAGTTATTACATTAGAATCTAGACTAATTACCGCAAAATTGGTAAAAGACAAACTAGTATATTTTATCTAGCTGGTTTTGTTTTGACTAATTAAAGGTGCTACACACCATTGTGGGGATAGTAGACCTATTAAGGAAGAAATTGCATGCTCAATTTTTCAAGTTAATAGCATGATAGATGATTCATCATCTACAAAGTAGAATACACTCTTTTATTACCTAAGTAATTGTTACGAATGGTCTTACAAAGGGATAGCAACGTAATAGCACGCTATTTTCACTGGTTAATGAAACACTTACGATGTTGTCAACTCCAGTGGGAGTATGGTGTTGTACTTGAATAAGACATTATTGTAACGTTGTCTAATTCAGTGGGAGTTACAAGTTATTATCTTGGTAATAACTTAGATTATTTCTAGATTTTCTTGAAATAATACATTACGTTCAAAAATGTAGACATTCATATTCTCAAGGATAGTCATGAATGTTTCCTTGATAATTAGGTGCTCCTACATCTACTTGTAATGCTTATATCTCTACGACACTATCATATTGCTCACATAAACAAATGAATGTCATGGTGTTTATCTATTATATGATGTTGTTCTATGCACAAGTGGGAGAAGTATTTATTGTGTGCATAGGAACAACACATACCAATATGATTAATGGATTCTCTTGAAAGTAAGGTAAGAGATTAACGTTCTAATAAGATTGTCTTGCTTAAAGAACATGTGTCAAGATTATAACATAGACTACTTTTATGTCTTATGTCATTCAAATTATAGAAACACTTGAAGTTACATTTTAGGTTAAGTGAGATCTTGACTAGATTGTAATCTCAAGGTAAATCTCCACTTGTCGTGGGATCGGGCGTGGATGTTTTTACTGTTTCTTAAGTTGGACACTTCCTAGAATGACATAATTAAATAAAGTAATACTATCTTAAATATTTATGTATTTTAAGAATGACATAAATAGATAGAGTAGTATATTAACTTGAAAATAAATTAATTGAAACCATGATGTGGTGTTCATAATTAATTTAAATTATAAATGTTTATGTGTTTCTTTGTAAAGTCACAAACATGAAGTCTTTTCATTATTACAAGACATATAATATAAAGTAATACGTTAACTTGTTATGTCTTCTTATTAAGACATAAAGTCATTGGTAAATGACTTATAACGTATAATGAGATTATAACTGTTTATGGACATGAAGTGACTTGATCAAAAGTACTTGAGTTATATAGCATGCAATTGGCTTGGAATTTTATTTTACCATTAAGATGATTTAATTGGTAAATAGGTAGGCCAAAAGAAATATGTTTATCTTACATATTGTTAGATTGTCTTACAATATTAATTCTAATGAAATACTGTATGTATATGGAATGTTCAGTTAGAAGAATAAAACATTTGTTATATTGTTTGATTCAAGATAACTATATCTTCTTTTCTTCCAAAATTTATCAAGGTTAGAAAATTGAGTATTGATTGGATATACTTAATAAACTCAAACCTAGAAGATTAATAAGACATCATTTTAGTAGGGAATGTGATGAATCACATTGAGTCTTATATTGAAGTTTTGAATTGTTAAAACTACTTATAGAGTAGGTTATTAACGAACACAAGATTTACGAATCAATGTGTTTTGTAATATCCCAAAAGAAACAAATTGTGTTTGTTCTACTTGCGATGTATTGTAGATAGTCTTTAAATTACAAAAGCAAGTGGGAGTTTTGTTTAGATCTTGATGAGATTAAATTACAATTACAAAACACATAATCTTCTAAAATACACTAGTGAATATCATGATGAGGTCAAATATGATATACCTCAAAATGATGGAATTCTCATTCATATATCCGCAAGGATATCTCAGATATTTGATATGACGAGAAATATGAATTACAGGATCATTGTAAACCCGTTAATCATAATGATACATTACCTAATATTGAATTGTGGTAAATTATTCATACTATGAATGTTAAGATGCTGTCCAAAGAGATAATCAACTTTGTAAACTTGGTTTATCTTAATAAAGATGAGTTTCTTCAAAGGAAGGAAAACCCTAGCGGTTTAAATTCTTTGTGTAGAAATCATATGGACAAAATTGTACATGTGTTTAATGCATGACTTGTGACAAGATTATTAATCACACTTAAGCAATTAACTGTGATTGAATATTCTTTCCTTGGCACATTAAATATATAATGATTATGATTGTCATACTTAATTTCATTTATATGAAATCTGACAATGAATATCAAAAACTCTTTGTTGTGTGATTGTTTTTGCGAGGACGATAAGTAATACAAAGGAGTTTTATGAATTCACATAATCTTTGGAAATGTACAAAAGGCAAGAATCCATGAATGGATATATGCATGCATCTAGGAGATGATTTTTATGTTTAACTATTAAATCCAAGTTTTGGTTTTAAATTAAAATAAGATAATTTCTAAGTATTCCTGAAAGCTAGTGGGAGTATTATGTTTATTTCTTTAAATCTTATATGTTGTGGGTAGTAACATTCCATCTAAGATAAATGTTAGTTTAATTTGGAATGGAACTTCACATGAAAGATTTAGAAAATAAGACATACAACCTTGGAATATATGTTTATTATTAATAAACATATGCGGTATTAAATAATGAGTCTAATAGAACATGATATATCATTTGTAAAATGGATATGTAGAACATGAATAAAATCTTAGTTTGACACAAGGATTTTTCATGAACATCATGTGATTGTTGTATCATGCTTGAAGGCAAGATGATTTGACAACATTGATATCTAATGAATTTATTAGAATGAATATTCTAATAGAATATGTTTGAATTTAGAATTACATTCCTCAACCTGGATTTGCTCTCAAAATTCTATGGATGATCAATACAACAATTGTTGTGAAATTGTCATAGCTGACAAACTTGAAAGTTTGAAGGCATCAAACATTACATTGTAGATATTGAAGTTTCGAAATTTTAAAGAGCATATTGTTGTTTGTATACAATGATGTTGGTATAATTGAGATGACACTCAATACTAGTCATGGGAGGATTTCATCATTGTAAATGGCCATGTGAACTAGTTGTGCTCAACTAAGAGCATAGTTGCATTATACAATAAAGAATAAGAATACTTTAAACTTTAAAAATGTTTGAAAGTTTGATTGTCATAAATTGGTGTTTGAGGATGTCACACACTTTATGAAATATTATGTGGCAATATCAAGATATTTTGAATGCACACATACAAGAACTTCACTAGTTGAATTCTTGAAATAAGTATTCTCAAAATTCCAATAGATCAAAGTTAGTTGAAATTATGCCTTGTCAACAAGTATGAATGTCATTACTTGAGGCATAATTCATTAACAAGTATTATCATGCATTGATCTATTTAGTATTTGGATAAGGGATGTTTTGAACAAATATTATTTAAATGAAATAAAATATTGGTTATGTTTATTTTCATTTTCTTAATATTATATCCTATATTTGCATGTTTAATCCGTGAATAACTTATGTTATTCTAAATAGTCCGTTGTCGATCAATGATGTGGGAATGTCAATGAATTAAGACAAATCGAGTTTGGTGGAATATACTTTTAAAGTATATTGATGCGTGGGACATACCAGATTCACATGATATTCAATGAATTGAATATAGGACTTATCCCAACTTTACATGATGATACTTTATGGATCTCTGTCATTAAGTATATCATGAAGTGTTTATCCTCAGACTTGAGATACCGGATAAGCGATATGAATGTAGTGCATTTGTGTAAGATAGTCTGCGCTATCGTAATGTAGTTATAAGGGCTATTTTAGGAAGTGTTGCAAAGTTCATGAGTTATGTTTGTAGTCAAGAGAATTTGTTCCTTTGAATTTGTTTCAAAGCATAATACTATATTTGGGCCCCTCGTAGGGTTGACAAGATGTTTGTATGGCCATACCCAAGATCTATCTGGAATACGTTCAGATGATTTGGTAATCTTGTTTGATCGGTGCTAAACAGTCAAGTCTAAAAGACTAAAAACTGCTCAAACACTAATGCAATTAAGATCAGAGGAGTATAGAGTCTCCCCGGGTCGTTATGTCCCAGCGAGCTATGCAATGGATCAATCAACGTCTAGTGATCGAGAAATTTGAATGATAAAGGGAATTGTGAATATTATGACTACAGAAATATCAAACAAATTAAAAACGCCTTAAATGCAAATTAAAGAAAATTAAAAAGATAAAACCTATTAAATAAACGCTATCACTATAATTAAAGTGATGAACGTTTAAAACCCAAAACGTACGTTAAAATTAAAATCTACGCGACGTACAAAATAAAAAGTGAAACTAAATCAGTATTAGCCCTAAAAATATGAAAATGATGTTTTTACAAACCTAATGATATAAGAAAATTTTTAGAAAAAGAAAACTATTTTTAAAACTAATTATCTAATTAAAAACTATTTTTTTACTATTAATTAATTACCTAAATTACAAGAAAATAGGAGATTAAGCTAGAAAAATAAAATTAAGACTTGGAAAAGTCTAAAATATCAAAATAGACTTTTCAAAACTATTTTTGTATTTTTATGACTATTTTTCTATTTTCTAGGAATTTTAAACTATTAAAAACTAATTAAATTACTAAAAATTACCAAATAAACTATGAAAAATCTGGAAAATTACTTTTTATACTTTTTATATTTATCTAAGCCTAAGAAAAATGAAAACTTATTTTTTTGAACCTTTTTTAATTTTTTTTGAATTAAATGCTATTTAAAAGTGCTTAAAAACTAATAAAAATCAAGAAAAATAGCAAAATGACTTAGAAAAATATGAAAAATTCAGGAAAACTCTAAAATAATATTAGGAAGCTATGAAAATTAGAAAAACAGGAACTTGTGTGCAAGATTATGGGTGATGTGAGAGTGCTTATTGAAATAAGCACTAAATAAGCCAAATGATTAAAACAGGCAACCACACTAGAACAGAAGCTATGATTAACTAAAAGTGACCAAATGAAACTCAAATCAACAAGTTATAACCACTGATTACCCAACTAACACAGATTTGATGATTATGATTTTAAGCTAAAAACAGAAAATGGTACTAACTTGCAGGCTAGAAATAAGCAACCAAATAAGCTACAAGCTAAAATCCAATTATTGATACTTCAACTAGACCTAAGTGACTACCTCTGACCAAAAGAACAGCCCTTGAAAAGCTTTTACAAGCTCTGCACAAGCTTGTAAAGAATCTGAGAAACCACTCAGTATTAGCTGAGTGGTGCAGGGCAAATGGGGCTAGTTTTGAGCTTAAGTTCAAGCTTATCCAGCAAGCTTAAAGCAAAAACAGATATTAGATCTTGGAAACCACCTAGAGGACTACTTGTATCCCAAAAATCAGAACTTAAAACCCTTTAATGAAAACACAAGCTGCACTTTCTGCGCATAAAACCAAATTTTTGACATTTTGACTTTTAACAGAGACATGAACCTTGACTTTCTTGAGATTTGATCCAATTTTTATGACTGATTATGATCTTTTATGATGTAATGAAGCTTTAACAACCTTTGTTAATGACTTTTAAACACAAAATGATGATTTGCTCTTTTAAAAATCTCACACAGTGGACTGTTGGATTCAAAAGACAATTTTTTTGACTTTTATGATGTTGAGACCAAACTAAGACTCAAATGAGTCTATTATGGCTAAACAAACTTGCACAAACCAAAGTTATACACTGAATAAGCCTTTAACACCTTTCAAACTATAAATCCAAACACCCCTTAATACAACTGTTTTAACACTTAAATGAGACAAACACTTTGACCTTGTAACAATGATCAATTCACATTCACTTACCCTAATTACAGCTACTTAAACTGAATTGATGCTTATTATCACCACAAATACAGATTTTAGCAAAATAACTTGAAACAACTTACAAGAGGTCCAAGACCACTATGGCCTGCCACACATGAAACAAGGAACCCTAACCTATCAAATTCAACCCCAAGCTTCCATTTCAACCCATTCCAATTCCTGAATCAACCCATTCCATCTCTGTACCCATTTTAGCTCCAACTTTGACTTTTGTTGACCAGTGTTTAAGAGTGAGTGAAATGTGAATGTAAGTTTATATAAAGTTTTAACAAGCTTATTTGAGCTTGTTTAAGCTAACCAAGACTTTTACTAACAGTTTACCAATGGTTTTGAGATTGAGAATTTCAACAGTACACTAAAATATGGAAATAGAACTTAAACTTGAATTGATACTGAAATTGAGTTCCAATACACTTAAATGATTAACTTGAGTACAAAATAACTTAAAATTACAAATCAGAAGCTAATTAGGACCTCTTGATATTAAAACGACATACAACTTTTAAAAAACTAAGACTACTCTCCTTTCATGCTTCCACTTGGTCTCTTTTATGCTCAGAAGTCTTTGTCTCTCTCTTCGGTCAAATCCAGCAACAATAATAGCCATTGGATTGATATTGACCCATCTTGACCGTTTAACTAGTTTTGGCCAAAACTGATACAGCAATGGGGACAGGACAAGGAGCATTAATTGTGGTGGGATGGTTGGTGAGGTGAGGGGGGACAATGGTGAGGTAGAGTGGGTTGATAGGTGGCTGGTGGCTGGGCATGGTGGGCAGACAAGGGGGAGGGAAAACGGGGAAAGGGTGGATTTGTTTATTTGTTTAAACACTGGGTTTGGGTCGGGTTGAATGGCTGGGTAAAGATTTTGGGCTAGGGGTGTTTAATTTGGGCTTGGGTTATATTAGGGTCCGGATTGGATTTGTTGGATTATTAATACAAAGGACCAAAGATGTAACATTCCAAAACCAAAGGACCAAACTTGTAAAACTGAAATTCCCAGGGACCAAACATGTAACTTATGAAGAGTGAGTCAAAGGGTTGGTTTTGCCAACTTTACTAATCCAAGGTTTGATTTTGACATTTTTGAAAATTTCCAAGGACTAGTTTTGAACATTTTGGATTTTTAGGGACTAAAATGTAATTTTCTCAAAACTTTTAGATTTCTCACCAAAGGACTAAATATGACAATTTATGATTTTAAAAAGACCTTTGGTGACTTTTGCTTTTGAAATTATGGCTCAGGGACTATTTTTGACAATTTATGAAACTTGGGGACTAAAACGCAATTTTGCAAATTTGAAATGTTTTTCATCTGATTTTGATCATTTTGCATTTGAAACACATAAAACACTGATTTGTGATATTTTGATCATTTTGATGTGTTTAAAGTGTTTTCGAGATGATTTTGCGATTTATTTTGTACAAAATGATGAGTATTTACACACTCATCAATCCCCCACACTAAACTATTGCTAGTCCCTAGCAATCTTTTGAGAAAAACTTAATGGATTTGCATCTCTTTACCAAAAGCCATTACTTATGGAGTAGCCAAATGTTTCAGTCCAAGTAAGAACCATGGTACCCGATAACCATCGATTTATTGGCAAATCATAAACCATATAACGGATTTGATTTTGTCTTTACCGGCCGTACCCTTACGGACTAGCCAACTCTTAGATAAATTATCAATAATATCTTTGGTGAGTCGATTACCAATTATGGTTTTCCACGCCTTTACCACAAGCCATAATCTTGCGGGCTAGCCAACTCATTATCTTTTGAGGATGATGGGGAGCTGAAGAACCATACAATTTTGGGCAAATTGCAAGCCATATAAACGGATTTGAGACATCTTTACAAGAGCCGTTTGCTCTGGATTAGCCAATCCTTTTGTCTTACAGACAAGGCGGTGATAACCGGATGAGAAAGTGTAGAACACTTACTCCAAAAAAATTTTTGGCCAAAAACGGGGGAATTAGGCGGTATAATTACATGATAAAATTCGTGAGAATCCCCACACTTAGAAATGAATATTGCCCTCAATATTCAAAGTACCGGCGGTTATGGCGAAACAAAGAACGTGAAAGGGAAATACTACGGCCATTATTTAGAAAGATGATGATTTTTTTTTTTTTTTGAAAACACTTTATACACAACATGTGGGCAACCCCCACACTAGGGTGGTAGAAAATAGAAAGAAGTCAGAAATATGGGTGAAAACCCATACAGTGTGCTATTGTTTTTGATTACCGAGTCGCTAGCTTGACTCGATCCCCGCATTCATTGGTTCATGGGGAAAGTTTGTAAATCTGGGACAACCATGGATGGAATGTCCTCTCCAAAATAATGCTTCACTCGATGACCATTCACTTTGAAATTAGGACCATCGGGTTGAGATAACTCAATGGTGCCATAAGGATAAACCTTAGCGATAGTAAATGGACCAGACCAACGGGACTTGAGCTTTCCCGAGAAAATCTTCAATCTTGAGTTGAAAAGAAGGACTCGATCACCAACGTTGAAAACGCGGTTCTTGATTTTTGAGTCATGGATCTTCTTTGTCTTTTGTTTATAGATCAAAGAGTTTTCGTAAGCTTGATCACGGAGTTCATTTAGTTCATTCATTTGAACTTTCCGATGATCACCCGTATCTGAATGTCGAAATTAGCATGCTTCAAGGCCCGTATGCCTTGTGCTCCGAGCTCAACCGGAAGATGACATGCCTTCCGTACACCGGCTTGTATGGAGTGCACCCAATGGGTGTTTTGTAGGCTGTACGGAAGGCCCAAAGTGCGTCATCTAACTTATCCGACCAAGAGGCACGGTTTTCACCAACCGTCCTTTCCAAGATTCTTTTGATCCCCCGGTTGGAGACTTCCACTTGCCCACTTGTTTGTGGGTGATACGCAGATAGAGGTACGGTGAGTTACACCATACTTTTGCATGACTCTTGCAAATTGGTCATTAGCGAAGTGCGTACCACGATCACTGATTATGGCTCGTGGAGTACCAAACCTAGCAAAGAGAGATTTCAAGAATTTTACAACAACTCGGGCATCGTTGGTGGGTAAAGCTTTAGCTTCAACCCATTTTTACAAGTAGTCAACGGCCACGCGGTATGTATTTGTTTCCGTGAGAAGAAGGAAATGGCCCCATAAAGTCAATACCCCAGATGTCAAATATCTCACACACTTGAATGGCGTTTTGAGGCATTTCATTCCTTTGTGAGATATTCCCGTGACGTGACAAGCGTCCGCGGGTTTTGACGAATTCATGGGCATCCTTGTAGATTGTGGGCCAATAGAATCCCGAATCAAACACCTTCTTGGCGGTGTAGTTGGGGCTATGATGTCCCCGGTAGGTCCGAATGGCAAGCCTTGAGAATGTCAACGGCTTCCTGACCATATACACATCGCCGGATGACTTGATCCGCACAGATTTTAAACAAGTAGGGGTCGTCCCAGAAATAATGTTTCACATCTTTAAAGAATTTATTTTTCTGTTGGGGCGACATCCCTTTCAAACGAAGTTACCGCATGGTAATTTGCAAAGTCCGCAAACCATGGGGTAGAAGAATCTCCACGAAAAGAAACCATATTGAGTGTTTCGAGAGGAAAAGTTTCATTGATTTCCTTTTTCTCAAACACATTTTGATGAGGGTTTCTAATCGGAGAGATGATCAGCAGCCCAGTGTTCTCGGCTCCTTTTTATCACGAATGATGATATCAAATTCTTGCAGGAGGAGAACCCAACGGAGCAACCTCGGCTTTGCATCTTGTTTCGCAAAGAGATATTTGAGTGCCGAGTGGTCCGTATACACCACGCATTTGGTCAATATGAGATATGGCCGAAACTTCTCAAACGCATACACCACGGCTAATAATTCTTTTTCTGTAGTGGTGTAATGAGTCGAGCTTGATCATAGTTTTGCTCGTAGTGGATTGGCTGGAAATGTTTGGTTTTGCGTTGCCCAAAGACGCACCGATTGCAAAGTCACTTGCATCGCACATGAGCTCGAAGGGTAAATCCCAGTCGGGGCAACTAGAATGGGTGCTTCCGTAAGCTTTTTCTTAAGTGTTTCAAAAGCTTCGATGCACTTTCGGGAGAAGATGAAAGGAGCATCTTTTGAGAAGATGGGTCATAGGCGGCGATTTTAGAGAAATCTTGAATAAATCTACGATAAAATCCGGCATGACCAAGGAAACTCCTAACACCTTTAACAGTGGTGGGATGAGGCAGTTTAGCGATAACATCAACTTTGGCTCTATCTACCTCAATCCCATTCTTAGAAATCTTATGGCCGAGGACAATGCCCTCTTTGACCATAAAGTGGCTCTTCTCCCCGTTTAGACATAGATTGGTGTCTTCACACCTTTTAAGCATTTTGTCTAAGTGGGAGAGACAAGTCTGAAATGAGTCCCCAATGACCGAGAAGTCATCCATAAACACCTCCATAGTTTCCCCGATCATGTCGTGGAAAATGGCCATCATACATCGTTGGAACGTGCCAGGAGCATTGCATAGGCCAAAAGGCATACGTCGTAGGCAAACGTCCGTATGGGCAAGTGAATGTGGTTTTTTCTTGATCCAGCGGATCAATGGGGATCTGAAAGTATCCCGAGAAACCATCGAAACAATAGTACTCGTTCCCTGCTAATCTCTCGAGCATCGGTCCATGAAGGGTAGAGGAAAATGGTCTTTACGGGTGGCTTCGTTTAACTTTCGATAGTCAATACACACACGCCACCCCGTAACCAATCGAGTTGGAATCAACTCGTTTTCTTCATTCGTGACAACAGTAATGCCACCCTTTTTTGGAACGCAATGAATGGGGCTAACCAAGGACTATCGAGATCGGGTAAATCAAACCGGCATCAAGAAGTTTGAGAACCTCTTGTTTGATAACCTCATGAATCTTAGTATTCACCCTTCTCTGACTTCTGGATCTGCGGCTTGAAGTCATCCTCCATTAAGATTTTGTGGGTACAAAACTCGGGGTTGATACCCTTATATCGGAGAGTTTCCAAGCAATTGCTTGCTTGTGTGACTTCAAAACCTTTATGAGAGCAGATTTTCTCCTCCTCGTTAAATCTTTAGCAATTATGACGGGTAATTTATCATCACCCTCCAAGAATGCATACTCTAGATGAGGAGGTAGGTCCTTAAGTTCAACCTCGGAAATTCTTGATGGAAGTTTGCAGCGATTTGATTTCCTCAATTGTGATTTCTTTAGGAGGGTGAAGGTAATGGATCTTCATTAAGCAATTGCTCAAGATAGAGAATATCCCCTTCCGAATCATACACACCATCAATTCCAGGCGGAATTGATTCATCGATAGCCGAAATTCATCGATCTCTTCGAAGGAAGTCACCTCCCTCAAACGGCTTGGTGAGAGAGAGGGGAAAGAGTCGGAAATGATGGCTGAGAAGATGTGGTGGAATTCCCACCCACGAAATTATGAAGATAACCAAGAAACTCTTGAGAGTACTCCTCTGAGGCAATGTCAATTAAATTGACTCGATTAACTGATTCAGTATCATAATTTGAGGAGTACCTCGAAGTCTGATCGAGGTTAAAGGTAACAGCTTCATTACCCACACGGAGAGTGATCTCTTGCTCAAATACATCGATGAGAGCACGGCCCGTCCTCAAGAATCCCCGCCCGACAATGAGGGGAACTCGAGGATCAGCATCGAAATCAACGACCACAAAGTCAGCTGGGAAGTGGAACTTTCCTACTTTCACGAAAACATCCTCGGCAATGCCAAGAGGACGTGAGATAGAACGATCTGCAAGCTCAAGAGTCATGCAGGTAGGAACAAGTTCCGGAAGAGATAGTTTCTTCCACACTGAATACGGCATCAGATTGATGCTTGCACCAAGATCGGCAAGGGCAAAGCATTCAATCATCCCAGGAAAAACACAAGGAAGAAGAAATTTTCCGGGATCTCCTAGCTTCTCGGGAAGCTTCTTTAACAAGACAGCTGAGCAATTCTCATTCAAAGGAGTCTTAGCCATTTCAAATAGCTTTTCTTTGTTGCTCAACATGTGTTTTAGAGTAGATGCAAACTTGGGCATTAACATGATGGCATCCGCGAAGCTTATGTCAAAGTGAAGTTCTTGGAAAATTTGAAAGAATTTTTCCAGTTGATGACTAGCTTTCTCCGAGCTTTTGCTCATGTAACCGTGAGGGTAAGGAATAGAAGATTTGGATTCGATTCTCAACAGGAGCTACAGGAGGTTCAAAAACAACTCCTTGATTTGACTTGGGTTTTTGGACAACTTGAGGTTGGACTACGAGAAGGTTGGACATGTGGGTTACCGTTGGACTTGAATAATGCACCTTGTCCGTTTTTTCCTTGGTAACTTGACTAAATGCCACAGGAGGAGGAGGCATTGGAGTCGTAGGTCCATTGTGTTTTGGAGGTTCGCTTTCCACTACCTTCGGGATAGAAGAAGAAGAAGAAGAGGTAGTAGGAACAGCAGGTCCAGCATATGAAGCACCACTTCGGGTTGTGATCGCCTTTGCATCGCCCCTCGGATTAGCGATTGTGTTGCTAGGTAGAGTACTGAGGAGGGTCGATCATTTAAAGACTTCTTGATCTCGAAATCTGGTGACCAACAACGATTCATTTCTTCTGGGACTTCATGAATTGTTTCAACAGCTCATCAGATGATGGTCCAGTTGGAACAATGGCTTGAGTTTGAACAGGGAAATTTTGGCCTCTATTGTTAGGATTAGGGCCTTGGTTCTGAAAATTCCCTTGATTGTTTCCATGAAAATAGCCTGGGTTGAAATTTCCCACGACTGGGTTTCTATTGTAATTTCCTTGATGTTGGAAATTTTGATTCTGATTTTGAAAACCGTTGTTTTGATTGAAATGACCTTGGTTTTGAAAACCTTGGTTCGGTCTATTCTGATTACGGTTTTGGTTTTGATTGAAACCGGGAGGTCCAGTAGTGGTTAGGGCCGGTGGTTGGGTCTACAGGAGCGCGATATTGATTGCCTCCTTGATTAGACATCCGCCCGGCATTGGCTTCAAAGGGGTTACCATCGGTGGCCATACAGTTATAATAAGCATGGGGGCCACCACAGGTAACACAGACTTCCACTTTCTTAACTTCAGCAGGAGTTGAAGTTTGTGGAAAAAACTTTCTTACGGTTGGAAAGAACCAAAGCTTGGATAGCTTCCGTGAGTTTATCAATCTTAGCATCGGTGCTAGGCCTGACTCACGGGCGATGAAGAAGAAGAAGGACCAACACTGACTTGGGAAACAACCGGCTTGCTTCGTGCAGTGCGGACCTTGGACTTGTTTTCGATTATCGCCAAGCTTCTTTGACAGTTTTCTTTGAGGAAATTTCCTCCGCGGAGGAATTGAGAGAATCTTGGTCGATTGACTCACTCCATTATAGAAAGTATCGAGTTGCATCAACTCGGAGAAACCGTGGTGAGGACCTTTGCGAAGCAATTCCTTGAAACGATCCCACGATTCACTGAAGGATTCATCAAACTTCCGAGTGAACTTGATGATTTCATTTTTAAGACTCGTGGTCTTGGAAGGTGGATAGAATTCATTCACAAATTTCTTCACCAGATCTTCCCATGTCTCAATAGACTGAGGGGTTGTTTTCAAGCCAAATCGGGCTTGCCCTCAAGAGAAAAGCGGGAGCGAAGAAGCTTAACAGACCTCGAAGGGACATTCTTATACTTGATGGTAGATGCAATCTTGTTAAACCATCTTATATGAGCATGAGGATCATCCCGCTCAAAACCGTAGAATTGATTTGAAGTTACAAGATTGATAACCGGTCTTGAGTTCAAAATTTTCAGCCACGATGGCTGGTACAACGATAGCATCTCCATACCCGTCGATGGGTGCACGGGAGAAGCTTCGCACATAGGAATCTCATCCGCCATGACAACGGGAGTAGTGCGAGCAGTTGGATCTCGGATCCGACTGCTGGAAGAAAGTCTGAACACGCCTTCTTGGAATCTTGACAAGCTCACGAAATGGGCTCACAGATCTAGAAGAGCGAGCGCATACACAAAGTTAACTCTAAGGGAACTCGAGTTGAGAGAAATGGAATTATGAAAATCTTTGATGATGATGAGAATTATGAAGACGTTTGTAAAATGGTGGGAAGAATCTTTATGGGTTTTACGGTTCGAAGCGTCGATATCACAACAAAATCAATTAACACAAAATCGAGGCAAAACAACGGTGAACTTAACCAATAATCCAAGATGAATGGCTTCTTTAAAAAGGTACACCAATCACAAGGACACAAAGGCAAGGTTTATATCTTTAGTTCGGGAACTTATTATGGTCGCACCCCCAGTTAGGTAGTGCACTGCCTTGGTTTTCGGTGGTAATCTTTTCAGTTGTTAATTATTAGAAAAGCGGCGATTCTTTTTGTATTTTTATTTTTGATACATATATAGAAACAAAAGAGAAAATATTTTTGTGTTTTATCGTACGTTTTGGATGTTTTGGGTTTTGGATTTTTAGAAGAAAATATGGATATATATATATATATACAGAAATGGATGATATAAACAATGAGTGAGGATTCAAACAACTAATCTGCTAAAACGGGAGATAAATCAAGACCACGGCTCCCGGCGAAAATTTGATCGGTGCTAACAGTCAAGTCTAAAAGACTAAAAGCTGCTCAAACACTAATGCAATTAAGATCGAGAGTATAGAGTCTCCCCGGTCGTTATGTCCCAATGAGCTATGCAATGGATCAATCAACGTCTAGTGATCGAGAAATTTGAATGATAAAGGGAATTGTGAATATTATGACTACAGAAATATCAAACAAATTAAAAACGCCTTAAATGCAAATTAAAGAAAATTAAAAAGATAAAACCTATTAAATAAACGCTATCACTATAATTAAAGTGATGAACGTTTAAAACCTAAAACGTACGTTAAAATTAAAATCTACGCGACGTACAAAATAAAAAGTGAAACTAAACCAATATTAGCCCTAAAAATATGAAAATGATGTTTTTACAAACCTAATGATATAAGAAAATTTTTAGAAAAAGAAAATTATTTTTATAACTAATTATCTAATTAAAACTATTTTTAACTATTAATTAATTACCTAAAATACAAGAAAATAGGAGATTAAGCTAGAAAAATAAAATTAAGACTTGGAAAAGTCTAAAATATCAAAATAGACTTTTCAAAACTATTTTTGTATTTTTATGACTATTTTTCTATTTTCTAGGAATTTTAAACTATTAAAAACTAATTAAATTACTAAAAATTACCAAATAAACTATGAAAAATCTGGAAAATTACTTTTTATACTTTTTATATTTATCTAAGCCTAAGAAAAATGAAAACTTATTTTTTTGAACCTTTTTTAATTTTTTTTGAATTAAATGCTATTTAAAAGTGCTTAAAACTAATAAAAATCAAGAAAAATAGCAAAATGACTTAGAAAAATATGAAAAATTCAGGAAAACTCTAAAATAATATTAGGAAGCTATGAAAATTAGAAAAACAGGAACTTGTGTGCAAGATTATGGTGATGTGAGTGCTTATTGAAATAAGCACTAAATAAGCCAAATGATTAAAACAGGCAACCACACTAGACGAAGCTATGATTAACTAAAAGTGACCAAATGAAACTCAAATCAACAAGTTATAACCACTGATTACCCAACTAACACAGATTTGATGATTATGATTTTAAGCTAAAAGAGAAAATGGTACTAACTTGCAGGCTAGAAATAAGCAACCAAATAAGCTACAAGCTAAAATCCAATTATTGATACTTCAACTAGACCTAAGTGACTACCTCTGACCAAAAGAACAGCCCTTGAAAAGCTTTTACAAGCTCTGCACAAGCTTGTAAAGAATCTGAGAAACCACTCAGTATTAGCTGAGTGGTGCAGGGCAAATGGGGCTAGTTTTGAGCTTAAGTTCAAGCTTATCCAGCAAGCTTAAAGCAAAAACAGATATTAGATCTTGGAAACCACCTAGAGGACTACTTGTATCCCAAAAATCAGAACTTAAAACCCTTTAATGAAACCTGTGCAACTGCTGCACTTTCTGCATAAAACCAAATTTTTGACATTTTTGACTTTTTAACACAGACATGAACCTTGACTTTCTTGAGATTTGATCCAATTTTTATGACTGATTATGATCTTTTATGATGTAATGAAGCTTTAACAACCTTTGTTAATGACTTTTAAACACAAAATGATGATTTGCTCTTTAAAAATCTCACCACAGTGGTATTTGGATTCAAAAGACAATTTTTGACTTTTATGATGTTGCAGACCAAACTAAGACTCAAATGAGTCTATTATGGCTAAACAAACTTGCACAAACCAAAGTTATACACTGAATAAGCCTTTAACACCTTTCAAACTATAAATCCAAACACCCTTAATACAACCTGTTTTAACACTTAAATGAGACAAACACTTTGACCTTGTAACAATGATCAATTCACATTCACTTACCCTAATTACAGCTACTTAAACTGAATTGATGCTTATTATCACCACAAATACAGATTTTAGCAAAATAACTTGAAACAACTTACAAGAGGTCCAAGACCACTATGGCCTGCCACACATGAAACAAGGAACCCTAACCTATCAAATTCAACCCCAAGCTTCCATTTCAACCCATTCCAATTCCTGAATCAACCCATATCACTTCTGTACCCATTTTAGCTCCAACTTTGACTTTTGTTGACCGTGTTTAGAGTGAGTGAAATGTGAATGTAAGTTTATATAAAGTTTTAACAAGCTTATTTGAGCTTGTTTAAGCTTGAAAACAGACTTGCTAACAGTTTTACCAATGGTTTTGAGATTGAGAATTTCAACAGTACACTAAAATATGGAAATAGAACTTAAACTTGAATTGATACCGAAATTGAGTTCCAATACACTTAAATGATTAACTTGAGTACAAAATAACTTAAAATTACAAATCAGAAGCTAATTAGGACCTCTTGATATTAAAACGACATACAACTTTTAAAAAACTAAGACTACTCTCCTTTCATGCTTCCACTTGGTCTCTTTTATGCTCGAAGTCTTTGTCTCTCTCTTCGGTCAAATCCAGCAACAATAATAGCCATTGGATTGATATTGACCCATCTTGACCGTTTAACTAGTTTTGGCGCCAAGTGCAGAACAATGGGACGAGGACAAGGAGCATTAATTGTGGTGGGATGGTTGGTGAGGTGAGGGGGGACAATGGTGAGGTAGAGTGGGTTGATAGGTGGTGGGTGGTTGGGCATGGTGAGGCAGACAAGGGGGAGGGAAAGCAGGGGAAAGGGTGGATTTGTTTATTTGTTTAAACACTGGGTTTGGGTGGGTTGAATGGTGGGTAAAGATTTTGGGCTAGGGGTGTTTAATTTGGGCTTGGGTTATATTAGGGTCCGGATTGGATTTGTTGGATTATTAATACAAAGGACCAAAGATGTAACATTCCAAAACCAAAGGACCAAACTTGTAAAACTGAAATTCCGGGGACCAAACATGTAACTTATGAAGAGTGAGTCAAAGGGTTGGTTTTGCCAACTTTACTAATCCAAGGTTTGATTTTGACATTTTTGAAAATTTCCAAGGACTAGTTTTGAACATTTTGGATTTTTAGGGACTAAAATGTAATTTTCTCAAAACTTTTAGATTTCTCACCAAAGGACTAAATATGACAATTTATGATTTTAAAAAGACCTTTGGTGACTTTTGCTTTTGAAATTATGGCTCAGGGACTATTTTTGACAATTTATGAAACTTGGGGGACTAAAACTGCAATTTTTGCAAATTTGAAATGTTTTTCATCTGATTTTGATCATTTTGCATTTGAAACACATAAAACACTGATTTGTGATATTTTGATCATTTTGATGTGTTTCTGAGTGTTTTCAGATGATTTTGCAGTTTATTTTGTACAAAAATGATGAGTATTTACACACTCATCATTGTTCAATCGAATACAACGAGAAACAGAATGTTAACTTATGAAATGACTTGATCCATATTCATAGTTAATGTAGTATTAGTAACAAAAGGATAAGTAAAATGATGAATCATTAAATAGTTTTTCCAGGAGACCATACTCGATTTGATCTAGGGGCATTGGCGTGTGAAAGCTAGACTAACCAATGTCATTACTATATTAAGTAATATCCAAGTGGGAGCTGAAAGGTTTATGGATAATTTTTAATATTAGTATGACGGATTGAACTTCGAGACTTAGGGATTGCACATTGCATTATGAGAATTGATGTAAATAATTATAATATATAAAACGTTATTATTATTAATTATTAGTCACGAAATAAAACATAACGATAGTTAATATTTAACGAGGTTTGGTTAACGGTCGTTAAATGTAAACTACGAGGACTAAGGATGAAATTAGTGGACAAGAAGGATCTAGAATCCCTTGGGGATGCTTGGCCGGTCGTGGGCTTCTCAACCCAAGGAGGTGAGATTTCTTGGTCACCAAGTTTTGAGAAACTATAAATACAAACCCTTGTATTCATTATTCTCCTAATCTTGGATCACCAATATACCTAATTTCTCTCCTCCTCTCTCCCTCTTTGTGTGGTCGGTCGAAACACCCAAACCCCAAGGGTTTTCGATTTTGCTTAACTCAAAGACACAAGTGTTTGGTTTTATTTGTGATTCAAGGAACTAGCTTTTCACATCAAATCGCTAATAGTACGTGTGTACAAGAACGAAGGACAAGCACACTTGAGCTTGTAATCTTGGTGGTCGACTTTTGGTTGGTCGAATTTAATAAACCCTATTATTAGGGTTTTGGGTTTTGGTTCTTGTTCAATCATCGTTTGATTCTTGAATTGCTAAAAGGTACGCATTTTCTTGTTTGGTTAATTATTTACATATATTATTCATATTGTCTTCCGCTGCATGCTTTGATGATGTTATTTGTTTTATACATAATTGTTATGAGTATAAAATCCCAACACATTCACTGTGCTATTTTGCTAAAATATAACATATTGTGCCTCAAATGGAACCAGAGCTTGATCTTTTGATTGAATTGACCGTGATGTCGCATAATGAATTAATGAGCTCCAATGGTTGATCTTAGTGGTTTCGTATCTCATGTGTGTGCTGAATTTTTTAGTGATACGATTCCTAGCAAAAATCGTTATTAGTTAGTTAATGTAATTTGCAAGAACAGCTTTGCTTGACCTAAAGAATTTTCTTTGCCCTGAGATATGAGTATGTGAGAAAAAAACGCCACAACAGCGCCAAATACTATTCCTCCTGTAGTAAGACAAAATGCAAACTGCATTCCATGAATGCACAAGTGTTATAAGGTGTGGACTATACCTCCATCTTTAGGTAGAAGAAGAGTATTATGTTAGGAGTCTTGTGGCATGTGAGGGGCATAAATGGGATTTATATCACATTTGTGAGTTGCACATGTATTATTCTCCACAATACTCCTAACTAACTTTCCCTCCAAAACTACCTTTAAATAGTCGTTAGCTTTCATTCTTTCATTTCAGTTTTAGAATTGTAATTCCTTTCTCTCTCAATACTTACTTGTAACCAACCATTGTAACAAACCATCATTGATAATCCAATTAAGCTTTCGACTATAACAATTCTTCAATCTTGTTTGTCCAAGTTAATTGTGAATCCATTAACGGATCTTAAGTGATCCCTAGTGGGTGTATCGGTGGTATCGAGCCTTTTCCTGGTGAAGTCTTATTGAAACAGATTCAAGATCCATAGTTCAAGATTACATTTGAGTTTTCCATAAATTCACATTTATTCAAGATTCATTCATAATTCAAGAAAGATCACAAAACAATGGCCATCAACAAGAACAAGCATGGTACCAGTAGTGGGAAAACAATGATGATAACACAAGAAGATATGTGGACGAAGCATTAAATGGGTTGAGACAAACAATGGGCGATGATGAGTCAACTCCAGATGATGAGTCGAATCAGTTAATTGAATGGGACCAAGTCAAAACCAGTAATCTGATGGGATGACTAAAGTGGAGTTTCCTAAGTTTTCAGGGGATGATGTAAGAGGGTGGATCTTTAGGTGTGAGCAATTCTTTGCAATTGATAGCATTCAGATGATCGAAGGTGAGGTTAATTTTACATTTCACTTGTTTGATAAAGCACTTCTTTGGCATAGACAGTTTATTAGATTGCATGGGGAATTGGTTTCTTGGATGGTTTATAGAGATGCTATCATTCAAAGATTTGGAACTGTGTTTGATGATCCAATGTGCGAACTAAAGAATGTTAAATATGAAACTAATGCAAAAGAATATCAAGATGTGTTTGATACTTTGCTAAGTATAGTAGACATCAGTGAAGGACATGCAATCAGTTTCTATCTTGGGGTTTACCAAGCTGAGTTGGAAATGGGGGTTAGAATGTTTAAACCAACAACCTTGGCTGATGCTTATTCTTTAACCAATCTTCAAGAGGCTACTTTAAATGCTATTAAGAAAAAGAATAGGCAGACTGAGTGAGTAGTAATATGGGGAATGGAAATAGAATGAATGTTGCTTGCAGGAACTAGTAATAGCAAACCTTTGTTAGCTTTACCTACAACAACCAATGGGTGGAGGAGTAGACCAAACAATTCACAAGGTGGACAAAATAGGAAGCAGTTGATTTCGAAGGAATATGAGGAAAAAGAGCGAAAAACCTCTGTTTCTATTGTGATCGAGAAATTTGCTCCGGGACATAGATAAGTGTGCGGGACAATTGTATACTATTGTGATTCTTGGAAGAGGAAGAAGAGGAGGAAGAATTTGTGGATCTTGAGATGATTATTTGGTAGAAAATGTGTTAGATGAGGTGGTGCCACAAATCTCTCTAAATGCTCTATCTGGTGTAAGTTCTTATCAAACTATGAGGGTGATTGGTTTAGTAGTAATGGACATGAATTGCATATTTTGGTAGATTCAGGGTCAACTCACAATTTCCTAGATGTCAATATAGCAAAGAGGTTGGGGTGTGATATTAGAAAAACTTGTCCTATGTATGTTTTGATTCTTTGGAGGAAAGAATTTGATGATTGTAAGTGTATGTAAAGGGTTTAAGTGGATGCTTAAGGGGGAGACCTTTGTTTCAGATGCAATGTTGTTACCACTTGGAGGGTGTGATATGGTCTTGGGTATCCAATGGTTATCTACCTTGGGGAATATGATGTGCAATTTTAAAGAATTGAGGATGGAGTTTTTGTACAATGGTAGGAAGGTATGTTTGAGGGGTACTAACAAGACTGTGCTTTTGCACCTTGGTTAGAAGGAAAAAACAAGTTAATAAGATGGAAGGTGGGAAACGGTGAACTAATGATGTTAAGTGTGTATCCCAACACTGGTTATTTAACCAGATTGAATGCACCAATGGGGTGGATCAGTGTGAAGAAAAGTTGGACAAAAGGATTCAACAAGTAATTGACACTTATGCTTATGTGTTTGAAGTCCCAAAAGCTTTACCCCCAACAAGATCTCATGACCACAAAATTCCTTTAATTCCGGAACACAACTGGCTATCAATATGGAGACCCTATAGACACCCACCAATGCAGAAGGATGCCATAGAAGCCATGGTTAAAGAAATGCTAGAATCAGGATTCATTAAACACAGTCAAAGTTCTTTTGCATCACCAGTGGTAATGGTTAATGTCACACCCCCAAATTACCTGTTTTGCAGCGGAATGGAATTCCTGGGGATTGACTGTCATAGCATCACAATCACAGTTATATTGAACGACCTAAAATGTCGTTTGAAAAGAACATCGTTTGATTTAATAAAACAATCAGAGTTTACAAAGTAGGTCCCAAATGAAAATCAACTTGTGAGGAAATAAGTTTGTTACAATTCAAACGATGTTTTAAAGTGCGTAAAACCCAAGTGAGACGCGTCGTCATCACGACTCCATGATGTGTCCAAATGCATGCCATGAAGTGAATGCCTTAGATACCTGAGATAAAACATGCTAAAAGTGTCAACATAAAGGTTGAGTGAGTTCATAGAGTTTGTGTTGAAATGTAAAGCCTTTCAAAATCGTTTATGCGGCAAAGGCATTGTAAATCCACTCAGTTCCAAGTTCCGCCCATACAAAACTTGCACAGCTTTTGTGTGTTCACAATACTTGCCGAAATGTGAATAGTTTATGTTCAAGTGCATGTTGTCAAATGAATTCACATTATAGTGCATGACTTAATGTATCAATAATTACTTGACATAATTATACCAAGACATTTAGTTCAATGATGTTCCCAAGACATTCAGTTCATTGATAATCCCAAGACATTCACTCAATGATAATCCCAAGACATTATTTGCTCAATGGTAATCCCAAGACATTCAGCTCAATGATAATCCCAAGACATTACGGCTCAATGGTAATCCCAAGACATTGACTCAATGATAATCCCAAGACATTCAGCTCAATGGTAATCCCAAGACATTCAGTTCAATGGTAATCCCAAGACATTCGACTCAATGGTAATCCCAAGACATTCACTCCAATGATTTAAGATATAGGATATGACTAAACATTCAGTTCAGTTAAACATATAATTTGCAAATAGTCATGAATGTAATAACAATTATTAAGCATGCATCTCCCCCAAAAAGTTATTCAAAACAATTAAAAGAGTAGGGGCTATGACTCACGGTAATCCATAAAAGTTAAAGTACTTGTGAAAGTAAATGAAACAGTTTGAGCATGTATCTCCCCCAAAAGTAGTATAAAACAATTGAAAATGGGGCTATGAAAACTCACTTGATGAATTGGTATGATGACAAGAGTGAGTACACTGAAATGTAGCGTGATACTTTAACCTTGACCTATTATGAATGATATGATACGTAATGAGTTATGATGTAATGTTATGCATGCATTTCATATGTTATTTATACCATTTGTGAGTTTTGAAAATAATACTTATAAATTAAAAATACTCTTTTGACGTCTTGACCATTCTTAAATCACTTTACAAGTATTTACGTCAAAATGTCATCCTACAATAGTTTAAGTAATGATTTATTGTGAAATTTTAACTTTTAGTAAGTAAAATAATGTAGGTAATTTTTATGAAAGACACAAAAATGGCTTCGAAAAACTAAGTAAAGTAAAAAATGGTGTGCGTCGAGCGTTAAGCGAACTCAACGGTTTTGGAAAGCTTGCATCAAAATCTAGAAGTTTTAGTACATGAGTTTTAGTCATAGAGGTCTCGAACATAAAGATAATAGGGGTTAAATATGGTAATTTTAGTTACCGTAACACTTATCTCGTAAAAATAATATAGTTTTCTAAAAATAATAGTTCACGGCAAGTTTATGGCGATGTATATCTTAGTCGTTTCAAATCCGTTTTCTCATTATTATCGTCCTTAGCTTCGTATCAAAGTATACTAATATATTTTTGATAAGTCGAAATAATTTGTAAAGCTTAGGACTCGTTTTTGACTCGTACAAAACTAAAATAGGTTGCTGAAATTTCAGAAAATATATATTTAGTCGTCAAACTTGAAAAATTCATAACTTCTTCGTTATAACTCCGTTTTATTCCGTTCAAGCGGCCCGCAGTTTTTTAAAGTATATTTTCTAAATATCAAGGCCAAAAATTCGTGCCTACTGTCGGATTTTCCAGAAAAACAAAATAAGGACAGACCACTTTTAATACTTGTCGAAAATAGTTTTTCTCGTACTAAACCTATTCCAATCCCTTCAAATCAACTCCAAAACTAATCTAATCCTACCATACACCTTCTTAGGGTGTCATGGGTTCCTAAACATCATCAAGACCAATATATAACAAGGGAATAATTATAGGATGACCTTTATATATATATAACACTAAAAATCATGTAAAAATGGTATAAATCAACATAAGTCTTGCATGCTTGCTATGAAAATGATAAAATACTTATGAAATGAAAAGGAAAGATGTAAAATGAAATGATATGCTTACAAGTGACTATGATGAGGTGCAAAGAACCAAGGTTTAGCCTAAACACCCTAGGTTTTTATTTCAAAACCTTAATAAGAGTGTGATCTAGATTGTGAATACTTGAGCTTGAGAAAAATTTGATGATCCCTTGTTACTCCTCTTGTATGGCCGGTTTTGGAATGAAGAACAAGAGAGAAGGAAAAACTTTTACTTAACTTTGCATTATTGTGAGAATGAAATGAGTGAATGAAGTTTACATTGAGTATAGATCTATACAATGTTGAAAAATTTGCCAACTAATAAATACATACCCTCCCCCCCCCCATGGCCGGTTTTGGGGGGGATGTATCTCACCAAATAATTTTTTTTTTCTTTTATATATTGTAAAAATGGTGTAGGTAATTATTTGTAAGAAAAAAAATGTAGTTAAGTGAAAGATGTTGTAACTTGTATATAGTTGTGAACTTTGAGTAGTATGGACTAAAAATAAGTTTTAGGGGATCAAAGTAAAGTATATTGTAGTTATAAAAATTGTAAAAATACATTTCTTGTAAAATTTGAGTGATATAATAATTATCGTATAGTTTTTAAGAAAAGTGTCGTAATAATATAAATTTAACGATTTATGTACAAAATAAATTTAAAACACTAGGTAAACTCCAAATATAGTTTTTATAAACTAAATGTAAGTATAAAAATATATCGGGATCATTTTTAGAAGTATCGGATTAAATGTTCAAAATAATAACTTACACGATAACGTTTATTTAATATAAAATTTACGCGTTTAAGGTGAAATGAAATGTCATGAATGAACTAATATGATGCAAATGATGTTAATGAAATGTAGACTAAACTTAGTCCATATGAAATGTTCGTGATGATATGATCATGAATTCGCCGATAAACCATAAAGGTTCCTCGCGAATTTGGAAACACGTAAACCTAGTTTACGATAAATGTTGAAATTGTAAAGCATGAATTGTTTTGAGAAATGACCTGAAATTACGAGTTGTCACATTCCCATCCAAAAAGAATTCATCCCTGATTCAGTTCGTGTTGGTCTCTACGGTTTAGGGTTTGATGTGGCAAACTTTCCCATTCTCGAGCAAAACCTTCAAAAGACTTTTTGGTAACCGATTTTACTTAATCTCACAACTCATCAAACAAGAACTGTCATGAGATTAGGCTAAATCGGTTTGAGTAACGGGTCTTTTGAAAATTTGGCTCGGTCATGGAATTGCTTACACATATAAGCCTACTACTCCCTTCATTGCATGATTCTTCCTGAATTAGACATAGGTGATCAGGCTATGTATAATTTAGGAGTAACTATGCAATGCTTGGACTAATCGACTCATATGATGTTTGGTGTTGAGTCAACTGGTGTAAAAAAAATTTTGATAGGGAATGACAGGGCATTCTCCACGTTAGAGTATAAGGAAAGGATAATGGGATGGGTATTTAAGGGCATCCATGTGACAATCGTTTTGAAATGAAAGTAAATAACTCGAAAAATGTACGTATAAATCGCATGCAAAGTGAACATGCACTTATGATGAAATGATGAGATGCTATGATGATGTAGTTATAGTCTAGGGTCAATGATGCAACCTAGTTCTCTATAACTGAAGCTCTGATACCAATCTGTCACACCCCCAAATTACCTGTTTTGCAGCGGAATGGAATTCCTGGGGATTGACTGTCATAGCATCACAATCACAGTTATATTGAACGACCTAAAGTGTCGTTTGAAAAGAACATCGTTTGATTTAATAAAACAATCAGAGTTTACAAAGTAGGTCCCAAATGAAAATCAACTTGTGCGGAAATAAGTTTGTTACAATTCAAACGATGTTTTAAAGTAAGTAAAAACCAAGTGAGAGCGTCGTCATCCGACTCCATGATGTGTCCAAATGCATGCCATGAAGTGAATGCCTTAGATACCTGAGATAAAACATGCTAAAAAGTGTCAACACAAAGGTTGAGTGAGTTCATAGAGTTTGTGTTGAAATGTAAATCCTTTCAAAATCGTTTATGCAGCAAAGGCATTGTAAATCCACTCAGTTCCAAGTTCCGCCCATACAAAACTTGCAACCTGTGTGTTCACAACCCACTGCCGAAATGTGTATAGTTTATGTTCAAGCGCATGTTGTCAAATGAATTCACATTATAGTGCATGACTTAATGTATCAATAATTACTTGACATAATTATACCAAGACATTTAGTTCAATGATGTTCCCAAGACATTCAGTTCCGTGATAATCCCAAGACATTCAGCTCAATGATAATCCCAAGACATTCAGCTCAATGGTAATCCCAAGACATTCAGCTCAATGATAATCCCAAGACATTCAGCTCAATGGTAATCCCAAGACATTCAGCTCAATGATAATCCCAAGACATTCAGCTCAATGGTAATCCCAAGACATTCAGCTCAATGATAATCCCAAGACATTCAGCTCAATGGTAATCCCAAGACATTCAGTTCCATGATTTAAGATATAGGATATGACTAAACATTCAGTTCAGTTAAACATATAATTTGCAAATAGTCATGAATGTAATAACAATTATTGAGCATGCATCTCCCCCAAAGAGTTATTCAAAACAATTAAAAGAGTAGGGGCTATGACTCACGGTAATCCATAAAAGTTAAAGTACTTGTGAAAGTAAATGAAAACAGTTTGAGCATGTATCTCCCCCAAAAGTAGTATAAAAACAATCGAAAATGGGGCTATGAAAACTCACTTGATGAATTGGTATGATGACAAGAGTGAGTACACCGAAATGTAGCGTGATACTTTAACCTTGACCTATTATGAATGATATGATACGTAATGAGTTATGATGTAATGTTATGCATGCATTTCGTATGTTATTTATACCATTTGTGAGTTTTGAAAATAATACTTATCGTCGAAAAATACTCTTTTGACGTCTTGACCATTCTTAAATCACTTTACAAGTATTTACGTCAAAATATCATCCTACAATAGTTTCGTAATGATTTATTGTGAAATTTTAACTTTTCGTCGTAAAATAATGTCGTCGGAATTTTTATGAAAGACACAAAAATGGCTTCGAAAAACTAGTCGTAAAATGGTGTACGTCGAACGTTAAGAAACGAACTCAACGGTTTTGGAAAGCTTGCATCAAAATCTAGAAGTTTTAGTACATGAGTTTTCGTCATAGAGGTCTCGAACATAAAGATAATAGGGGTTAAATATGGTGATTTTAGTTACCGTAACACTTATCTCGTAAAAATAATATAGTTTTTCTAAAAATAATAGTTACGGCAAGTTTATGAAAACGTGTATATCTTAGTCGTTTCAAATCCGTTTTCTACGTATTATACGTCCTTAGCTTCGTATCAAAGTATACTAATATATTTTTGATAAGTCGAAATAATTTGTAAAGCTTAGGCCTCGTTTTTGACTCGTACAAAACTAAAATAGTTTGCTGAAATTTCAGAAAATATATATTTCGTCGTCAAACTTGAAAAATTCATAACTTCTTCGTTATAACTCCGTTTTAATCCGTTCAAGCGGCCACGGATTCGTTTTAAAGTATATTTTCTAAATATCAAGGCCAAAAATTCGTGCCTACTGTCGGATTTTCCAGAAAAACAAAATAAGGACAGACCACTTTTAATACTTGTCGAAAATAGTTTTTCTCGTACTAAACCTATTCCAATCCCTTCAAATCAACTCCAAAACTAATCTAATCCTACCATACACCTTCTTAGGGTGTCATGGGTTCCTAAACATCATCAAGACCAATATATAACAAGGGAATAATTATAGGATGACCTTTATATATATATAACACTAAAAATCATGTAAAAATGGTATAAATCAACATAAGTCTTGCATGCTTGCTATGAAAATGATAAAATACTTATGAAATGAAAAGGAAAGATGTAAAATAAAGTGATATGCTTACAAGTTAATATGATGAGGTGCAAAGAACAAAGGTTTAGCCTAAACACCCTAGGTTTTTATTTCAAAACCTTAATAAGAGTGTGATCTAGATTGTGAATACTTGAGCTTGAGAAAAATTTGATGATCCCTTGTTACTCCTCTTGTATGGCCGGTTTTGGAATGAAGAACAAGAGAGAAGGAAAAACTTTTACTTAACTTTGCATTATTGTGAGAATGAAATGAGTGAATGAAGTTTACATTGAGTATAGATCTATACAATGTTGAAAAATTTGCCAACTAATAAATACATACCCTCCCCCCCCCCATGGCCGGTTTTGGGGGGGATGTATCTCACCAAATAATTTTTTTTTTTTCTTTTATATATTGTAAAAATGGTGTAGGTAATTATTTGTAAGAAAAAAAATGTAGTTAAGTGAAAGATGTTGTAACTTGTATATAGTTGTGAACTTTGAGTAGTATGGACTAAAAATAAGTTTTAGGGGATCAAAGTAAAGTATATTGTAGTTATAAAAATTGTAAAAATACATTTCTTGTAAAATTTGAGTGATATAATAATTATCGTATAGTTTTTAAGAAAAGTGTCGTAATAATATAAATTTAACGATTTATGTACAAAATAAATTTAGAACACTAGGTAAACTCAAAATATAGTTTTTATAAACTAAATGTAAGTATAAAAATATATCGGGATCATTTTTAGAAGTATCGGATTAAATGTTCAAAATAATAACTCACGCGATAACGTTTATTTAATATAAAATTTACGCGTTTAAGGTGAAATGAAATGTCATGAATGAACTAATATGATGCAAATGATGTTAATGAAATGTAGACTAAACTTAGTCCATATGAAATGTTCGTGATGATATGATCATGAATTCGCCGCTAAACCATAAAGGTTACGCGAATTTGGAACACGTAAACCTAGTTTACGATAAATGTTGAAATTGTAAAGCATGAATTGTTTTGAGAAATGACCTGAAATTACGAGTTGTCACAGTTAAGAAGAAGGATAATACCTGGAGGATGTGTATAGATTACAGGCAGTTAAACAAAAGTACCATTAAAGACAAGTTTCCAATTCCCATTATTGAAGAGCTAATTGATGAATTGCATGGCTCAACAGTGTTTTCTAAGTTGGATTTGAGATCTGGTTATCATCAAATCAGAATGAGTGAAGATGATGTGGCAAAGACAGCTTTTAAAACTCATGAAGGACATTATGAGTTTGTAGTCATGCCATTTGGACTAACAAATGCACCATCTACCTTCCAATCTTTAATGAATGAAGTGTTCAGGGCATTTTTAAGGAAGTTCACATTGGTGTTCTTTGATGACATTCTGGTCTATAGTAAGTGCTTGTCAGATCATGTACAACACCTCACTGCTGTCCTATCAACCATGAGAACTCACAGTTTGTATGCTAAGAAAAGTAAGTGTGTGTTTGGGACATCTCATGTGGAATATCTGGGTCATGTAATATCAGCAGAGGGGGTAGCTACAGATCCAGCTAAAGTTCAAGCAATGCAGTCTTGGCCTGTTCCAACTACATTGAAGCAACTTAGAGGGTTCCTTGGGTTGACTGGGTATTACAGGAGATTTATCAAGGACTTTGCCACTGTTAGTAGACCTCTTACTCAGTTACTTAAGAAAAATTCTTTTAAATGGAATGCAGATGCTCAAGAAGCCTTCATTAAGCTCAAACAAGCCATGGTTCAAGCTCCTGTGTTAGCCTTACCAAACTTTGAACAGACATTCATAGTGGAGACTGATGCATCTGGGGTAGGAATAGGAGCAGTCTTGCAACAAAATGGCCATCATATAGCATTTTTGAGTAAGACATTATCAACTAAACATCAAGGTCTGTCTACTTATGAAAAAGAGTTTTTAGCTGTTTTGTTGGCTCTAGAGAAGTGGAGAGGTTACCTTTTGGATAGACACTTTGTGATAAAAACTGATCATTACAGCCTTAAGTACTTATTGGACCAAAGGATCACTACACCAGCTCAAATGAAGTGGCTTCCTAAACTAATGGGATTTGATTATGAGGTGAATTACAAGAAGGGGGCAGACAATGTAGTGGCTGATGCACTATCAAGAATGCAAGGTGAAAGTGAACTCTTTAGTATGCACACTACTACTGTATCTACAGAATTGATTCAAAAAGTGAAAGATAGTTAGGTCAATGATGAGCATTTACAGGCTATAATGGATACACTTGCAAAGGGTGAAGAGAAGAAACACTACTCATTTCATAATGGTCTCTTATTAAGGAAGGGTAAACTAGTAGTTGGGGCAGATGAGTTACTAAGAAGAGAATTGTTGCAAACCTTCCATAGTGGTGCTGTTGGAGGACATTCTGGGGTCAAGGTTACTAGCCATAAAATTTGTGCAGTGCTCTATTGGAAGGGTCTAAGGAAACAAGTCAAGAAATGGGTACAAGAATGTTTGGTATGCCAAAGGTATAAACTGATCTCTCTTCTATCTGGGTTGTTGCAGCCATTACCTATTCCTCAAACTGTATGGTCTAGCATTTCTATGGATTTCATAGAAAGTTCTCCTAAGTCCCAAGGTTAAGTTATATTGGTGGTGGTGGATAGGTTAACTAAGTATGCTCATTTCATTCCTCTTGCACACCCCTTTAATGCTCTACAAGTGGCCCAAGTTTTCTTAGACTCAGTTTGCAAGTTACATGGTGTTCCTGAATCAATTGTGTCAGATAGAGACAAGGTGTTCCTTAGTACTTTTTGGAAAGAATTGTTTAAACTGCTGCAAGTTAAGTTACTATTGTCTACTTCTTACCACCCATAGACAGATGGACAAACAGAAGTTGTTAATAGATGTTTGGAAGGTTACCTAAGGTGTATGACAGGGGAGCACCCAAAGGGATGGTCAAAATGGCTATCTTTAGCAGAGTTGTGGTACAATTCCAACTACCATTCTGCCATACACACTACACCCTTTGAAGCCTTATATGGTCAACCACCACCAGTACATGTTCCATAAATGAGTGGGTTCAGTAAGGTTGATGCTGTGGATAGGTCCTTGAGTGCAAGAGAAAAGGCTATTCAGATGTTGAAGTTTCATTTAGAAAGGTCTCAACATAGAATGAAGCAGCAAGCATATAAACATAGAACTGAAAGAGAATTTGTGGTGGGAGATTGGGTACTTTTGAAGCTGCAACCACATAGACAAGTCTCCATAAGACAAGGGAAGCAGAATAAATTCTCTCCTAAGTTCTTTGGTCCATTTCAAGTAGTGGCTAAGATTGGGCAAGTGGCATATCAGTTGGACTCCATAAGACAAGGGAAGCATAATAAATTCTCTCCTAAGTTCTTTGGTCCATTTCAAGTAGTGGCTAAGATTGGGCAAGTGGCATATCAGTTGGACCTTCCTTCACACTCTCAAGTTCATGATGTCTTCCATGTCTCACAGCTTAAGAAGTGTAAAGGAGATCATAGTACCACTGTTACAACAATGCTTCCACAAATGGATAAAGAAGGACAAATTGAAGTAGAACCACAAGCTATTCTTGAAAGGAAGATTGTGAAGAAGAAAAATGCAGTAGCAGTTTATGGACTTGTACAATGGAGCAACAGTGGACCTCAAGATGCAACATGGGAGCTGTTAGAAGATTTGTACAAGAGGTTTCCTGATTTTGATTCTTGAGACAAGAATCATTTAAGGAGGATGGATTGTTAGGAGTCTTGTGGCATGTGAGCATAAATGGGATTTATATCACATTTGTGAGTTGCACATGTATTGTTCTCCACAATACTCCTAACTAACTTTCCCTCCAAAACTACCTTTAAATAGTCGTTAGCTTTCATTCTTTCATTTCAGTTTAGAATTGTAATTCCTTTCTCTCTCAATACTCACTTGTAACCAACCATTGTAACAAACCATCATTGATAATCCAATTAAGCTTTCGACTATAACAATTCTTCAATCTTGTTTGTCCAAGTTAATTGTGAATCCATTAACGGATCTTAAGTGATCCCTAGTGGTGTGTATCATATTAAAGCTCTAAAAACTAAGAAATTACCACGTGTTCTTCAAGGTATGATCTTAAGTTCATGCCAAATATACCTACATGCAAAATAAACAATGGGGTCTTTTCATAAACGGAGAAATATTGTTCTTGCGCAATTCAACAATGCATTGCAACATAGATACTGAGAAACAGTAGGCATCTTGATAAATGCAAGCATTTATCATAGGATGGGATAAGTATGACTGAAGCAAAAAGTAACAACCTGAAATAAGAGCACCAACTCCAAGACAAAAGGCCCCAATGTTGCGTGCCAAACAGTCAAGCTAAATCACTCAAGCCTGCCACTTGTGAATGGCAGACCGTAATCAGCTTAAAACTGCTTAAGCACGAATGCAATGAAGATCTGAGGAGTATAGTGTTTCCCCGGGTCGTTATGTCCCAGCGAGCTATGCAATGGATTATCAAACGTAAAGTGATCGAGAGATTTGAACGAAAAAGGAGATTGTGAATTATTATAACTACAGATAAAGCCTATAATGACAACGGCTTAAATGCAAATTAAAGGAAATTAAAAAGATAAAAATTATTAAATAAACGCTATCACTATATTTAAAATGATGAACGTTTAAAACTTAAAACTTACGTTTAAAAATAAAATTACGTAAACGTACAAAATAAAAAGTGAAACTTATACAATGTAAACCCTAAAAATATGAAAATGATATTTTTACAATCCTAATGATAAAAGAAAATTTATAGAAAAAGAAGATTATTTTTATAACTAATTACCTAATTATTATTAATTAAAAACTATTTTTAACTAATTAATAATAACCTAAAATGAAAGAAAAGATGAAATAAAGCTTGAAAAATAAAATTAAGACTTAGAAAAATCTAAAATAACAAAATAGAATTTTCAAAACTATTTTTGTATTTTTCTGATTATTTTTGGATTTTTTATGAATTTTAAACTATTAAAAACTACTTAAATTATTTAAAAATACAAATTTAACTAATAAAAATCTAGAAAAATACTTTTTTGGCTTTTTATATTTATCTTAACTTAAGAAAAATGAAAAATTATTTTTTTGAACCTTTTCTTAATTTTTTGTATTAAATGCTATTTAAAAAGGCCTAAAAACTAATTTAAATTAAGAAAAATAGCAAACAAGCTTGGAAAAATCTGAAAATTTCAGGAAAAGTCTAAAATAATATTAGGAATATAAAAAAAAATGGAAAAACAGGTGCTTATGTGCAAGATATTGAAGCTGATGTGTAAGTGCTTAATGGAATAAGCACTTGAATAAGCAAATGGAATCCAAAGGCTACCAAACCAAAAGAGAAGCTCTAATATGCTAAAGTAACAGAAATGCAACAAGATTCAACAAGCCCTAACCTCTGAAACAACAAGCTCAACAGATTTGATGTTGTGAGCTTTCATACTAAAAACAGTTTATGGGTGTCTACTTTAAGCTACTGCACAGGACTCAAAATAAGCTGAAAAGGAAAACCACAAATTGGAACCTTAAGAGGACCTGGGTAAGACCATGCAAACCAAAGCTCAGACCCTGAGAAGCTAGACTAAGCTTTGTACAAGCTCATCAAAATCTGCACAAGTCCTGTGCAGACTTGATGCCCTGCACAGGACACTTAAGTCCATTTTGACAAGCTCTTGAGAAGCTTCTAAAAATTTAATAAAAATCTGGAAAAATGCTAATAAGAAACAAGACCAGCAGATGTTTTTAAAACAACAATTTTCATAGAAATTGGCCCAGAACTGAGCTCATGAAAAATCAACCTATGTTGGCCAAAACTGACATTTTTAGCTTTTGACTTTTTAAGTAAAACTGAATTGTTGACTTTCTTGAGTTTTGATCTGGATTTAAGGACTGGAAATGAAGTAATATGATGTAATAAAACTAGAACAAGCTAAATCTAGGTATTTTGAACACAAAACTAGCTTATGAGTGTCAAAAATCCAAACAGATAGCTGATGAGACAGATATGAGTTGGATTTGACTTCTGAGCCTAGCAGGCACAAGTAATTGACTCAAATGAGTCTCAAATGACTAAACTAACATGAAACATCAGGAGCTAAGCACTGAGCTATCCTGTAGTACAGTTTAAAGACCAATTCCAAACATCCCTTAACAATCTGATTTGCAATTTTAAACAGGCTAACTGATGATTTATCATCTATCAATGATCAAGCTGAGTTGTCTTGACCTAAATGCAACTATAGAACCACATTTACACTAGTGGTGACTACAGATACTCCTACAAGGACAGTATGCAAAATAGATTGAAAGTTGAAGGTGAGATACTTACTTACATAGGTTCAGCTGTTATGCAGGCTAGAACCAAACCCAAACCTAATCTATTCTAAGCTAGTTTAACCCCATATCAACCTCTGCATCACCCTTTTCCATCACCATTGCCAAATGCATCACAGTTGACTTTTGTTGACTATGGATCAAATTTACTTGAAAATGATTCAAAAGCTTTTCAAAAGCTATAAATGACTTAAGTAAACTTGTTTAAGCTTTCAAAGAAGCAGTTTGAATCTTAAACATAGGTGTTTAAAAACTAAATTTGCAACAGTGGAATTGTGAACATTAAATTTAAATGAAACCTTTGAATAGAACTTGGAAACAGATGATATTGATACAATAACTTAAGTTTAGTACATAAGAGCAGAGAATTAAAGTTTTCAAACTAAACTAAGACATTTAACATTGAAAATGACATACATGTAAAAAAATAAAACTAACTAACTAACTACTCCTTCTCTCTTCCTTCCTTTTTATACTGACTTGCTTCTCTCTCCTCTCTGGCAAATCCCACTTGAAATCTAGACCTTTGGATGGCTTAAGCAAATCTTGGCCTTTGATTGATTTTTTGGCAGGAACTTGGTTTTTAACCTGTTGAAGGTTGAGTGAGGAGAGGGAAATGAGGTAATGTTATTTGGATGTAGTGTTTGGAGGGGGAACATGGGAAGAGGGATAAGGATGGTGGGTGAGTGTGATCAGGAAGGTTGGGGTTGTGATGATGGTGGATTTTGGTGTACAGAGTGAGGGAGAGAGGAAAGAGTCAAACTCATTTACTTGAGGATTATTAAAATAACGAGGGGGTTCCAATGGGGTCCAAAAGCGATTGGGGGTCAAATGAATTGTAACCGAGGCCAAGGTTAATAATAGGTTAATAATCAAGGGCCTAAGTTGCCATTTCTGAAACTGAAGGGACTAGAACTGCCAAATCTGCAAAGTTGATGCAAGGGCTGAAATTGACAAGTATCAATAGTTCAAGGACCAAAGTTGACATTTTCACATTTTCCAGGGACCAATTCTGCCAATTTTCAAAGTTGAAGGACCATTTTGTAATTTTCTCAAAACTTTTTATATTTTTCACCAAAGGACTAAATTTGACAAGTTATGATTTTAAAAGGACCTTTGGTGATTTTTCTTTTGAAATTTTGTGCTCAGGGACTATTTCTGACAATTTTTGAAACTTGGGGGACTGAAACTGCCAATTATGCAAACTTTGCTCATTTTTCATCTGTTTTTAAACATTTTGCATCTGAAACATATAAAATGCAATTTTGGAATATTTTCAGTGTTTTGATGCATTTCTGAGCATTTTTATACGTTTTGCAGTTCAGATTTGACTAAAAATGATGAGTATTTACACACTCATCAATCCCCCACACTAAACTATTGCTAGTCCCTAGCAATCTTTTGAGAAAACATAATGGATTTGAAACTCTTTACCAAAAGCCATTACTTCTGGAGTAGCCAAATGTTTCAGTTCAAGTAAGAACCATGGTACACCGATAACCATGTGATTTTGAGCAAACCACCGGCTTCCAACGGATTTGATTTGTCTTTACCAGAAGCCGTTTGCTCTGGACTAGCCAACTCTTAGATAAATTATCAACATTATCTTTGGTGAGCTGATTACCAATTATGGTTTTCCAACTGCCTTTACCACAAGCCATAAACTTGCGGGCTAGCCAACTCTTCACTAATTAAAGATATGGTGAGCTGAATACCATACAATTTTGGGCAAATTGCAAGCCGTCAACGGATTTGAGATATCTTTACCAAGAGCCGTTTGCTCCTGGATTAGCCAATCCTTTAGTTTATTAGACAAGGCGGACTGATAACCAATTGAGTAAGTGTAAAAACACTTACTCCAAAAAAAATTTTGGCCAAAAACGGGGGAATTGGGCGGTATAATTACATGATAAAATTCGTGAGAATTCCCCCCCACACTTAGAAATGAATATTGCCCTCAATATTCAAAGTACCGGCGGTTATGCCGAAACAAAGAACGTAAAAGGGAAATACTACGGCCATTATTTAGAAAGATTTTTTTTTTTTTTTTTTTTTTTTATATATATAACATGTGGGGCAACCCCCCCACACTAGGGTGGTAGAAAATAGAAAGAAGTCAGAAATATGGGTGAAAACCCATATGGTATGCTACTGTTTTTGATTACCGAGTCGCTAGCTTGACTCGACCTCGAATTCATTGGTTCATGGGGAAGCAAAGTGGAAGAAACAATCTCCATCGGACTTTCATTCAAGATGTTTGGATAAACATTTGAAGCACGCGAAAGTTCCACACCGACGAGATATACAGAGAAAGACCCGGCTCACAAATGATAACTGAAAATGCCGGGGTCAAAGATAGTGTCCTCACTCCCGAACGAGTGAAGAAGAGAGGAAGTCACCAGGTAGGTGAAGAAAAGAAGGAAAATCATGATGACGATCATGATAAGATCTTCTTCCTCAAGATCAAGTGCAGTTGCACTTATTTGGATTTTATTGGTTGAGCTCTTTGGGTTGGAAGGCATCTCGGTTGGGAGGGTGGGAAGATTTGTCATAACTATGCAAATTGAGATTCTCTCCCCCCGATCATGATTTTTGCCATCCAAGCAATCATACTCCAGCGGAGATATGATATGAGAGAGTTCACCGGAGAACTCCTCGTGAAGAGAATCATTCACATGATGTGAATTTGTGAACTCTTGTTCCATTGTGGGCTCATCACTATCCTCGATCTGAGTATCAAAGAGTGGATTCTCAGAAGTTAAAGTGAATTCAGAGTCGAATTCAAATAGAGGATTGGTGAAAGTAGCTTTGAATGTTTCGGGAACAAAGTGATTAATATTCTCTATTGGACTGTTGGGATAAGAAGTGAGTGAACGATCATTATCAATGAGACTTTCAGTCTCTCCTAGATCGGCTTCGAAATCAAAGAGTGGATTGATGTGAGTGAGTTCACCGGAGAACTCCTCAAGAAGGGGATCAGCATCAGATTGTGGAAGTGATGCCTCAACGTACTCGATGTTTCCATAGGAAGCACAATCGTCGCTAAAATCGGAGAAAGTTTCCAAATGATCATTTGAACACTCAAGAGGGGAAAGAGAATCACACATATGGTCAAAAGTTCCCTGTGACTCTCTCGGGATTGGGACAAGGTTCTCAACACTAGACTTTATGAATTCGTCCGATTCCTTTTCAGGAACAGTGTCAAGATGCTCGTCCCCCATGTTTAGAGAGTGAGTGGGAGCTGCGGGTGTGATAGCAGTTGTTTGAGATGAAATCTCAACTGCTGGGATATCATTTGATGAACTTGATGAATTTTTATAGAATTGAAGGATATCAAGTGTATCCTCATCATCACTGTCATCAGGAATAAAACGAAACTGAGAGCTAGATCTGGCTGCTTTTTCTTTTGCGATTGATTCCCTAATAGATTTTTCAAACGCAATTTTGGAATTTAATTTAGCAGCCTGCTCTTCAGCTAACAATTCTTCCATGGATTTTGGATTATCTTGGGAATGTTTACATTCCTTCAAATCTTTCACTAAATCTAAAAGATCAAGGAGAAGATTTTGAGGAAGTGGATCAGGCTGAGGTGGTGCCTGATCCATTTGGTACTGTAGAGGTTGGTCATGATACGAAGAGTCGTAATTGTTACAAGGAAATGGATTCCTTGTTTGACAATCAGAGCTAAAGTGAGGACCTCCACAATACTCACAACAGTGAAACTGATGTGGCTGTGAGTCGTATGTGTTGTAGTCATAATTGTTATCAGGAACCTGCTCATAGACAAGCGTGTTTCCCGATTGACAATCAGAACTGGAGTGTGAACCACCACAGTACTCACAACAGTAAACTGCTGAGTCTCACAGTGTGGTAGCTGATGGAATAAATCAGTTGTGTTATGGTAAGAATAGGGATCCTGGTTATAGACAGACCCGTTTCCTGATTCCACCATGCTACAACTGGGGCAATTGCCACCATTATAAGGACCACCACACCATTGACAACCAAGAGGGTGAGGATAAGACATAGAAAGAATCAAATGTTTTCAGAGGGGTAGGGATGAAGAATCAAAGATGTGAGAGGGTAAAGATGGATATTTTTGGTATTTTTGAAAAACATTATGTGAAAACAAAGAATGAAAATCTTTTTGGGTTTTTGATTTTTAAAAGAAAATATAAACATATACAGATGGTATAAACAAGGAGTGAATATCCAAATCACTAATCTGCTAGACGTAAGACAATCAGCACAGCTCCCCGGCAGCGGCGCCAAAAATTTGTTGCGTGCCAAACAGTCAAGCTAAATCACTCAAGCCTGCCACTTGTGAATGGCAGACCGTAATCAGCTTAAAACTGCTTAAGCACGAATGCAATGAAGATCTGAGGAGTATAGTGTTTCCCCGGGTCGTTATGTCCCAGCGAGCTATGCAATGGATTATCAAACGTAAAGTGATCGAGAGATTTGAACGAAAAAGGAGATTGTGAATTATTATAACTACAGATAAAGCCTATAATGACAACGGCTTAAATGCAAATTAAAGGAAATTAAAAGATAAAAAATATTAAATAAACGCTATCACTATTTTTAAAATGATGAACGTTTAAAACTTAAAACTTGCGTTTAAAAATAAAATTACGTAAACGTACAAAATAAAAAGTGAAACTTATACAATGTAAACCCTAAAAATATGAAAATGATATTTTTACAATCCTAATGATAAAAGATAATTTATAGAAAAAGAGATTATTTTTATAACTAATTATCTAATTATTATTAATTAAAAACTATTTTAAACTAATTAATAATAACTAAAATATAAAATGAAAGAAAGATGAAATAAAGCTTGAAAAATAAAATTAAGACTTAGAAAAGTCTAAAATAACAAAATAGAATTTTCAAAACTATTTTTGTATTTTTCTGATTATTTTTGGATTTTTTATGAATTTTAAACTATTAAAAACTACTTAAATTATTTAAAAATACAAATTTAACTAAGAAAAATCTAGAAAAATACTTTTTTGGCTTTTTATATTTATCTTAACTTAAGAAAAATGAAAAATTATTTTTTTTAACCTTTTCTTAATTTTTTGTATTAAATGCTATTTAAAAAGGCCTAAAAACTAATTTAAATTAAGAAAAATAGCAAACAAGCTTGGAAAAATCTGAAAATTTCAGGAAAAGTCTAAAATAATATTAGGAATATAAAAAAAATGGAAAAACAGGTGCTTATGTGCAAGATATTGAAGCTGATGTGTAAGTGCTTAATGGAATAAGCACTTGAATAAGCAAATGGAATCCAAAGGCTACCAAACCAAAAGAGAAGCTCTAATATGCTAAAGTAACAGAAATGCAACAAGATTCAACAAGCCCTAACCTCTGAAACAACAAGCTCAACAGATTTGATGTTGTGAGCTTTCATACTAAAAACAGTTTATGGGTGTCTACTTTAAGCTACTGCACAGGACTCAAAATAAGCTGAAAAGGAAAACCACAAATTGGAACCTTAAGAGGACCTGGGTAAGACCATGCAAACCAAAGCTCAGACCCTGAGAAGCTAGACTAAGCTTTGTACAAGCTCATCAAAATCTGCACAAGTCCTGTGCAGACTTGATGCCCTGCACAGGACACTTAAGTCCATTTTGACAAGCTCTTGAGAAGCTTCTAAAATTTAATAAAATCTGGAAAAATGCTAATAAGAAACAAGACCAGCAGATGTTTTTAAACCACAAGTTTCATAGAAATTGGCCCAGAACTGAGCTCATGAAAAATCAACCTATGTTGGCCAAAACTGACATTTTTAGCTTTTGACTTTTTAAGTAAAACTGAATTGTTGACTTTCTTGAGTTTTGATCTGGATTTAAGGACTGGAAATGAAGTAATATGATGTAATAAAACTAGAACAAGCTAAATCTAGGTATTTTGAACACAAAACTAGCTTATGAGTGTCAAAAATCCAAACAGATAGCTGATGAGGATAGTGAGTTGGATTTGACTTCTGAGCCTAGCAGGCACAAGTAATTGACTCAAATGAGTCTCAAATGACTAAACTAACATGAACACAGGAGCTAAGCACTGAGCTATCCTGTAGTACAGTTTAAAGACCAATTCCAAACATCCCTTAACAATCTGATTTGCAATTTTAAACAGGCTAACTGATGATTTATCATCTATCAATGATCAAGCTGAGTTGTCTTGACCTAAATGCAACTATAGAACCACATTTACACTAGTGGTGACTACAGATACTCCTACAAGGACAGTATGCAAAATAGATTGAAAGTTGAAGGTGAGATACTTACTTACATAGGTTCAGCTGTTATGCAGGCTAGAACCAAACCCAAACCTAATCTATTCTAAGCTAGTTTAACCCCATATCAACCTCTGCATCACCCTTTTCCATCACCATTGCCAAATGCATCACAGTTGACTTTTGTTGACTATGGATCAAATTTACTTGAAAATGATTCAAAAGCTTTTCAAAAGCTATAAATGACTTAAGTAAACTTGTTTAAGCTTTCAAAGAAGCAGTTTGAATCTTAAACATAGGTGTTTAAAAACTAAATTTGCAACAGTGGAATTGTGAACATTAAATTTAAATGAAACCTTTAAATAGAACTTGGAAACAGATGATATTGATACAATAACTTAAGTTTAGTACATAAGAGCAGAGAATTAAAGTTTTCAAACTAAACTAAGACATTTAACATTGAAAATGACATACATGTAAAAAAATAAAACTAACTAACTAACTACTCCTTCTCTCTTCCTTCCTTTTTATACCCAAGCTTGCTTCTCTCTCCTCTCTTGAGCAAATCCCACTTGAAATCTAGACCTTTGGATGGCTTAAGCAAATCTTGGCCTTTGATTGATTTTTTGGCGGGAACTTGGTTTTTAACCTGTTGAAGGTTGAGTGAGGAGAGGAGTGAGGTAATTAATGTTATTTGGATGTAGTGTTTGGAGGGGGAACATGGGAAGGGATAAGGATGGTGGAGGTGGAGTGTGATCAGGAAGGTTGCAGGTTGTGATGATGGTGGATTTTGGTGTACCCGTGAGGGAGAGAGGGAAAGGGGAGTCAAACTCATTTGACTGGGGATATTAAATAACAGGGGGTCCAATGGCAGGGTCCAAAAAACAGTGGCAGGGTCAAATGAATTGTGACAAGGGCCAAGGTTAATAATAGGTTAATAATCAAGGGCCTAAGTTGCCATTTCTGAAACTGTAGGGACTAGAACTGCCAAATCTGCAAAGTTGATGCAAGGGCTGAAATTGACAAGTATCAATAGTTCAAGGACCAAAGTTGACATTTTCACATTTTCCAGGGACCAATTCTGCCAATTTTCAAAGTTGAAGGACCATTTTGTAATTTTCTCAAAACTTTTTATATTTTCACCAAAGACCAAAGGACTTTTTGACAAGTTATGATTTTAAAAGGACCTTTGGTGATTTTTCTTTTGAAATTTTGTGCTCAGGGACTATTTCTGACAATTTTTGAAACTTGGGGGACTGAAACTGCCAATTATGCAAACTTTGCTCATTTTTCATCTGTTTTTAAACATTTTGCATCTGAAACATATAAAATGCATTTTTGGAATATTTTCAGTGTTTTGATGCATTTCTGAGCATTTTTATACGTTTTGCAGTTCAGATTTGACTAAAAATGATGAGTATTTACACACTCATCACCCAACTTGAAGAAGCAATTCAAATCTGCTGACTTGAAGCCTTCGCGAACTGGAAAAGAAATAGATAATGTATACAAATTATTATGTAAATCAATTCATCATATATCACAAAAAAATTTGTTTCAAGATGTCCATATAATGTGGCTGAAAAGACTCTTCTGATAAACATGTGTACTTTAGGTAAAAGCATACAATCATTCAGGATAATATAGTTATGATGTAATTTTGGATAAAAAAGAACATGTATGCAGACCTCAAATTAACAGCAATTGAGTCTTCCATTTGTCTCGCAGAATCAAGAAGCCTTTCTGCTCACATGTGGGTCTTGAACCTTCAGTAGATCTTGAACCTGAAGTACGAAACAAAGTTTTCTTTAATGCATGTGGATGCAACAATCAACATTGAAATCATATCTAACATTTACAGAAATATGATCTGACAAAACATAAATCAAAATATTCAAATGCTCACATATGGGTCTAAATCCATTAGCTTGTGCTCAAAGTGTTGTATTCGTGAATTAAAGGCAGCTTCAACCACCTGAAATTCCAACATCAAAATTCTTATTATAACTTGGCAAATCCATTATAAAAAAGTTGAGCTAAAGTTCATTTACAGAGCAATAGCAGATCTCAAAAGAGATGACATAAAAACTTCACAGAATAAAAAGTACTTTAATCATTTATAGGGTAAATCGATCAAAGAAAAGTAAAAAGTATAAAAATGCAAACCTTTGCTTCTGGGAACTGATTGGTGAATATACGTAATATCTGGATACAATCTGGAATTGATGTGCTTGGACCCTCTGGTTGCAATTTATCAAGGTCAAAAACCTTGAGGCACACAGATGATATTTGTGGAGTTATCTGTTCGTCTTCTCCTACGGTTAGCAGGAAGTTACATTGCTGGCCAATTGAAACAGAAAGGAGACAAATTTATACTTCGTATCACAAGAGGGAAAGAATGCACCAAGCTTGGTCATAATCATTACATGAAGGAATGTCTCAGATTACATAAACGTTCATTTCTGAATTCAAGGTGTGCTGATGTGATTGTTTATGTATGGAATATGTTAAAAGGATGTGAATAACTACTTAATATTCGCTCGCTCACAGTGGGTTATTCCTTCTCATGTCAAGGCCAATGATACCGAATAGATCATTCTCATTGATGCAACAAAAATGTGGCTATTGTTACTCTAAAAGTGTCAGCTTAACTTATGCTAATAGAGTATACTACTTTGTAAGAAATGGGAACCAGGTAAAGATCATGCAACTGATCAACGTCTCATTAACCAAACGCACCAATTTCAGTTTCTTCTAATTGCTCACTACTACCAAGATTGTCACTTTCATGATGTGGAACAGAACCATCTCCTCACTACCCTAGTTCAAGTGTTCAGTTATGCGCTCGTGATACTTTTCTAGATGAGTTAACTATTAGGATAAATCTAGAAACAAAAAAATCTTTAGAACTGCAAGATCAATAATCACATATAACAAATCCCAAAATCAGTCAAGTTTGCAGCCTGATTAAAATTGTCGAAACAACAATTTTGCCCAAACAAACCAGCAACCGCTACAGAGAAAGGATTCCAACTGCTCCAAAGCTCATGACTAAAAAAGTGGTCGGGGGCTTAGGATTCTTAAGTGAAGACCCCAGTCTCACGCGCATAGCTCGGTTTTTTCCCGATGGGAGGACTTTGCAAATATGGTCACTTTTTTGGAGCATCTGCAAACACTCTCTTTATTACCTTTCCGATATAATTGTGTGAACCGGTAACCAAGATCAACACTTTTCTTGATAAATAAGTCAATAAGATTGACTTCCCTACTTGTATAGAGCAGTCGAAAACGATGGTCAAACCACTCTATACATCACAATTTCCAACCTCCTATCTTTTTTCTAAATCACAAATTTAATTCACCTAAAAACATAATACCAAAACCTAAATCCTAAAAACATTCTTCCACGCAATAACACAAATACAATTCTACAATCCTAAATTCACATATAACATAGCATATACAAACAAAACAAAAGCATCAAAACAGCTACGGTTATATTCCTAATCTCTAATGTAACTGTAATCTCCGAGAAGGCAGCCTAGTGTTTGGGTGCTTAAGATTCTCAAGTGAAGAACTTAGTTCAATCTGCACAGGCTGCAAGTAAAAAAAAAAACCCCTACACCTCATATTGAACCTTTAATCACTTAATGTTTCTTGTATCACTTAGTGTTTGAGTAGTTTTCTAACCTGTCAAACCTATCGATTTCAAATGGATCAATGATCAAAACATCAACCTAATAGTTTTATCATACTTAAAACCTCACCTAAACACTTAAATAAACGGGTCAATTGCTCAAACTCCACCCCGAACGTTTTTAATAGTAAAACTGTATTTTAAGACGCCTTTATTCACTTAAAAGTAGAACAATTATCTTAGTCAATACCATAACCTATATGACTATCATATTCACTTTTAATGAATAATTAACGAATAAATCACATGTCTAAACCTCAAATATTTTGAATCAATAAAATCCCCTGATGCAATAGCATGTTGACTCACAGTCATACCATGTCACTACCTCACTATATGGCACAGTTAAACACAAAATTGAATATTACTAAGATCAAAGAATATACCTGCAATGATTCCAAGCTCATCAGCGTCTTCGAGTAATGTTTGCCTTCATACTTGGAGGAAAGGAAATAACATTCTTCAGCCTGCATAAACAAACACACTAGTAAGTAATATCAGATGGACATCGAAAACATCTAAAACTTCTTGGTCAGAAAAGAAAGCAATTTATCTATATGTTGTCTCTATATGATGCTTTCTTGCAGCCTTTTCGGGGATATGAGGAAATAAACAAATTTAAACAACATTATCAAGTGTTTCAAAAATAATTACACCATGACGTAATCCAATTATCTATTCACCAATATCCTTTACCTTTTTTATATTGCAATCCAATTATCTTCATTTCAAGTATTTCACAACAATTTTGTTATTCCATTAGAAGTTCGTCTGGCCATCAAATGTCTAACTATGCAATTAGGGATACTTGGAAGTTGGCAGCCACATTCTAATATGATAAACACAAATTACTCGAGAATTATACTTAAACTAACATTTGCAGCATTACTCGAAGAAACTTAAATTAAACAAATACATTACCTGATTATATTCAATTAAACCCTAAATCCTAATTAATAAAAGATAAGCGTTATTGAAAACCCCTAAAATTAATGAAATAAAAAACAAAAAAAACACCAATTTTATAAAATCTCTTACAAAGAACAATAAACACCAAAAAAAAGTAATCTTACCAATTGATTCATAGGATATGTTTGTGCGGGGACAAGATAAATTGATTTTGGTTAAGTTGTAAGAGAACGTTTTCTGATTTTCCAAATTCATGGTGCAAACAATTAGGGTTAAGATGATGTATATCGAGATTCAGATCGGTGAGCAGAAATTATTTTATGGATCTAAGATTTTTTCAATTAGGGATGAAGAGTGGTCTATGATATATATGAACTTAACCGAAAATCAATTTATGTCGCAATAAATAATTTTTGGGCAATATGAATGGAATTGACTGTGATTATCTGAAGATAAGGAGTTTGGGATTGTGATGGCGTGTATTCTTGATGGAAAGATGATGGAATGCGTGTGTTGCATGAATAGGTGGAATTGCCAGCTAATTAAATTATGCCAGCATGAAATTTAAGGGTGCCAAGTGGCATTAGTGACTTGGCAAGTTCCTCTATTATATATGTGGGGAGATTGAGTCAATTTTGGTTTAAATATTATGCACGTATTTATATATGTTGTATACTTTTATATTTTCACTAACAATAATTTAAATAATAATATCTTATTAAGTTTATAATTTTATGAGTAAATTACACCGTTCGTCCTTTTGGTTTGCGTTGACCGCAGGAGTTCGTCCTTTGACCAAAAAAGTTGCACCGTCCATCCTTAAGTGGCAAACGTTATGCGCCATTAGTCCCTCCCTCTAACGGAGCCCACTAACGGTCGTTAAGCACGCTCACGTGATATACACGTGAGGGTATTTATGTCATTTCACACTTCATCTTCTTTGTTTATACACGTTCATCATCTACATCTCCAATATCACCAACTTTATAAAAAAAAATCCACTATCATAAGCATTGAATAAAAAAAAATCCAAAATCCAAAGATCTTTCCTTCACCAAACTCATTATCATCATGAAAAACAAAAATAAAAGTCTAACGTTGAATCAAATATAACCTCACAAAATCATTTCTATATCTAATCTTCAAAAGTGATAATTACAAATCTAATACACATACCCGTATCATTTACAATTACATTTTTACACGAACACATTTTTACATTGTTACCAGATCTGTGGCAGACCACGGTGGTAGCAGATCTGTTACCAGCGGTGGTGTGAGTATTTTTCGGAGACATCCACGGTGGCAGCAGATCTGTGGCAGTGGAGTATCATCATCTCAAAACACCCTTATCGCCAACCACCACCACTCATCGCCATTTCTTTTCATTTCACAGCTTCTTTAAGCACACAAACAAAAATCATACTTAAAAATACAAAATCAAAATAAATCAAATCAAGACATCCAATCCACAATGTTCACATATATGGTATCGTCAGATCAAAACCCATTTTCCAGCCATCGTCACTACTTAATCAAAACCCATTATTCCAGCCATCATCAGATCTAGTCGTCACCCATTAATCGAAACCCACTTGCGGGTTTGATTGGAGTCGCGACTCAAAACAAACAAAAACCCACAACTAATGATAATAACCAATCAAATAAGCTTGTGAGCTTATTAATAAGCTCGACTTAGATACTCAAGTTGTACGAGAGCTTTATGCTCGCGGTACGCAACCAAGAAAAGAACAAGGACGTGACACAAAGATGATACCGCAAGATTTCGTGTTTTAAACAAGTTTTAAATCGTTTCTCGTTTGCTTCGAGCCACACCGATTCACACAAGGGTGAGAATTGGTGAGTTTATCACCCAAACCCATTAATCTACTTACCTACTTACCAAAACAAGAAAATACGGCCAAGATTAGTGACAATGGTGGCTCGTTTGGGGGTTACACGGCGCGTGTACCTCCAAAACCTGTTTACGATGGTGATATAAGGGTGGGTGTGGTGGTGTTTCGCTGATAAAGGTGGCGGTGTCACGGTGGTGATGGTGGTCGTGTGAGGTGACGGCTGCAGTAGTAGAGAGAGAGGTGGGAGATGTTTTATTTTAGGTTTAGGGTAAAATGAGGGTGGTGTAGGGTTTTAATAACCTCAAGGGTAAAATGACGGAAATACCCCTTTAAAAACCTTAGTTAACTGACGTTAGTGGGAATTTTTGGGGCCAGTTGGATTGAGGGACGAATGATGCATGACGTTTGCCACTTAAGGATGGACGGTGCAACTTTTTTTGTCAAAGGACGAACTCCTGCGGTCAACGCAAACCACAAGGACGAACGGTGTAATTTACTCTAATTTTATTTACAATGTATTTAAAATTTAAGATAAATATAACAAATACTCACCAGTCACCATGATGTTCATTACTTTGTTATCGAACCATTATAAATCCTCTTAACGTGGTTTGATTTTTTCATTACTTACTTACTTATTGCATTGTATTTACGTTTATTGTCTTTGCTTCAACTCACAAATAAGTTTTGAAACTAAGGTTTTAATACGGTAAACTATTCAACCCTCTTCTAGTTTTCCATAATATATAAATTCGAGTTTTTCGAGCCGAGCTCAAGCCTGAATGACTAAAGCCCATCAAGTTATCAAGTCAATCTCAAACCTACTTTATAATTTTCGAGCTAAGCTCGAGCTTGGCTTGACTGATTAGAACCCTACTACCTCATGGCTCAAGCCAAAACACTTTTATTTCTTTTTTCATTTTTTTAAACCAACTAAATTTTTATTAATTAAAATAAAAATAAAAATTACATTAAAAAAATAGTTACGAAATTAAAATTACAAATAAAAAATGAATATGAAAATCTGGCCGGACATGAAAGATACGTAGACTTCAGAACTAGTGAAGAAGATGAAATATGTAGGATTGGTCAAAGTATTTTTATTGAATACGATAAAAGAAAGTCAAAAGTAAGTTGCTAATTTGGACATAGTAATTTTGTTATTCTGGATAGAGCAATTTTTTAGAGAAACTTTTCTTGTATATCAATTTTAGGCCGGGTTAAAATAATGTTTAGTCGATGTTATGATAACCGGGTTTTTAATCGATTTGGTTGAGTTATCGGGTTACAGGTTCGATCGTCGAGTCAACTCAATTTTTTATTAAAAGAAACTATTTTTTCAACCGGTTCGACCACCAGGTTAACTCGATTTTCTATTAAAAAAATGAAAATAACCAAACTCGGTCGAGTTTCGAGAATCAGATTGACCCATGTCACTTAAACCCGGCGGTCTACCGGTTAACCCATTTTTAGAAACCTTTTTTTTTACCTTTTCTTAGCCGAATCCGGTTCGACTGGTTGAATCGGTCGGGTCGAACCAAGTTTTAAAACACTTTTAGTGTGTGTAGTGTTTATTGAAGAGTTAATTTGGCTCTCAATTTTATCATAACAAGGCTAGTTGCAGTTTATGTTACGTGTGGGTCACGTCAGTTTTTATCAAATAACATTTCTATTATAAGAAATCTGAAAAACACTTTTCTCAAATACACGTTGGTCCTGGTTTTTACTCCCTCCGTCTTAAAAGAAGTGTTCACCTTACTATTTACGTTTGTCTCAAAATAACTGTCCAATATTTATATATTGATAGTAATTATGATTAGTTTTTCTATTTTACTGTTATAATCAAAACTTGCATTAATTACTCATTTTTTATTTATATATTAACTATGAGTGTAAAAGTGACTTTTATCAATCAAAATTAACATTAATTAAACATATCATAATTTTATCCGTTTTTTATCTGTGAACTCTCTTTTTGAGACGGAGGGAATATTTTTATTTTCAGTTTCATTAGAGCATACATGTCATTAAAATAAATTTCAAAATACGATTAAAGTACAAGTTACAATGAAAATAAAATATGTTACGACAAATACATAAAAGCTAAAACAACGTAAATTAGGAATGATACTTTGTTTGGATTTGTTTTTTCATGTTCGTCATATCTCATCTTTCATTTTGGTTGAATATGATTGAAAGTGTATGTGAAAATGTATGAAGTGGTTAAAAAATTAATTGTGTTTGGTTGTTATTTTATTTTTTATTTTTTTTTTGTGGTAAAAGTGATATTTATTGTGAAAAGTAGGTTTTTAATTATTTTTTGCCTTTGAAACTACTTTTTTCGTCCCAAAATAATTGTCCTCATTTGACTTTTTAAAGTCTTACTTTCTCAAATTTGTATGTGTTATATAATACATGATTAAAAATTATAATAGTGAAAAACATTTAAAAACTAATTCATTCATATATTTTGCATCAATTATTATAACACAACAAAATATTAAGATCAAAGTTTAAAAAAAAAAAAGACTTCAAAACGTCTAAAGAGGACAATTTGTTACGCCCCGTGCCCGATTTGACCAAAAATACAAACTTTGAAAATTTTACGCGAAAACGACCCAACTTAAACAGACACTATGTTACTCTTTTTTACCATTCGTAAAAATCTATAAACTTTGATACCTTGAAAATAAATTTAAATGAAACTAGACTCAATTCCTTCGAAACGGCGGGTGGCGCGACACGTGACGACTTACGGTTTGGGAGATATGATTTTTAGAAAACCAACAAAATCATCTCACAAAATTTTGCCATTTGAAAGCCATCAAAAATTTCATACTTTTAGTGTAAAATTCTGGACTTTGGGAGCCATTAAAGCTTTCACGCTTTTATTGCAAAATTCTGGACTTTGGAAGCCATCAAAGCTTTATTTTCCTGAAAATGTGTTTATGCAAACACAACCTTGACCATAGACATAACAAAACCATTACTTAACATTTCAATAACCATTCAAATAGTGTTTTATATATTTTACCCATTAACATTCAAAATAAGTAAGCATGGCTGGTTGCCATACACCATTTTGACCTACTTTCAGATAAAATTTATGCCATATGCCTTTAACCATAAAACAAACACTTAAACCTGAACCAAACACTCATTTAACATTAAAGACCATGACAACTTTGATTCATGACCAATTACCCGTTCAATCCCAAAATGGGTATAAACATACCTTAATCCAAACACCCCCTTAACTTTGACCATAAACCTTTAACCATACTATGACATACCAATTGACCACTAATTCTCTATAACGACCATGACATATATTAAAACACGTGACGGCACATTACAAACCATTGAAAGACCAACAGGGTTACAACATTGATTTGAGCTCGGTATCTACATAAGTTGTTGCTTCCTTTCCAAACCTTCTAACCTTCCGCATTACCAATCCTTAATCCTTAATCCAAGCCTTTGCATTAACACAAGAACCTACAAGACATTGTAACATTAACCGGTAAGCTTTTGCTTAGTAAGTAAAACGTTTATAACATAATATCATAATTCATTCACACATTATATATCATAACCCATTTATCCATTACAACATCAAGTATTAGCACATACCTTAGCAACTTAAAGCATCATGTTCTATCTCAATAGCATCTAAACACACTTTAACTAACACATCCTTTGTGAGGTATGTCAAACTAACCTTGTATCCACTTTCACATAGGCACATACATTACAATCCATTCTTAAACCTTAACATATCAACTCACATAACACATAATGTTCAAAATCATTATAACATCACATTATAACCGGTTTACTTACCTTGATTCCAAGCTACTTAGATCAAGAACATCATCATCTATATCATCATCTTCCTCACTTGCATCCTAGGACAAGAGAATATGAATATAACACATAATCAAACTCCCATAACAATGGCTAATACAACCATCAACTCACCCCCTTAACATCTCTAATCATCATAGAATCATGTAATGATCATATGATAATTAACCCATAAAATTTACTAACTTTAGTTACTGTAACTTAACCCATAATTACTATAGCCCTTTAATTAGCCTTTAAACATTTATAAACCATAAATTCTTCATTCACCAATTATATGAGCATCTAAACACTCTTGAGACTTGTGTTATAGATACTTTGAGGGTATACCAAGTAGTATGCATAATCTACTACTTAGCACTTTAGAAGACTAATGTGTTTGATGTATATGAATCAATGGAACAGTGAACAATGAATTAACAAAACGCTTCAATATTATTATTGATAATGATACGAGTGATCTCAACTTATCACTAGGGTTTACAACCTTGAATCTTAACAAAAGATGCGTGTATGACTGCTAACCTAGGATCTCCTTTTATAACACAATGAGTCATTTACAAGATAAATATCACTATATAATCGTATAAGATATATAATATCTATTCTATAAATGCAAAACGCGTACATGTCAACTAAGCAGTACTAAATCTATGTACTAGCAGTACTAAGTCAGTTAGTACTACTAGTGTAATCTTCAGCAGTCCCGTCTGTATGCTTGGCAGTACTAAGTTAGTTAGTACTGCTTAGTTTAATTCCCAACAATCCTCCCCTAAACTTATGATTTCTCTGCAAATCACTAAGTTTCTTCAATTAAACTTTAACACTAATGATAGGGGGATTCCTCCAAACATACTCCTTCTTATGTTCTATTTCCTCAAATTTCTTGTAACAGCTTGTTGGCCATGAGAGTTCCTTTCTTTGTGTAAGTAGTCAGCTTAGGATCAATAATCTGAATGGAAATAATAGTTGAAAGTGGATAATCTCTGTCAACAAGCATATTGATCCAATTCACTAAGTTCCACAACATGTACTCCATAATACTTTTCACCATATAGTCATCCCACCAGTGATCACTTGCATCTGGCTCAAACATACACCTCAGAGCATGCCAGATAGCAAGTTTTAGTGTTCTTGTGGGTCGTGTAGAGCCATATCTGAACTTCACAATCTTCCATAGAGCTTCCAGGTCTTCTCTCTCAACAAAATACAGTAAGTAACCATAGGATGGATACTTTCCTTTGAAGCCATTAGATCTTGTTAACTCTATGAAGTTCTTAAATCCATCAGATACTATCTCCCAGTCAATTATGGGAAACTTGGCAGTTAGAGGAGCTACATCAACTGTATCCTCTTGTATGACAAGCCGATCCAATCTCTTTTCATCATCACTTATCTTCTGTTTCTTTGCAGCTTCAGATTCAAGGGTTGATGCATATCTCTTTGTTCCTGAAAATCTTTCCTCTCCAGTCATTAGAACAAAACTCTGAACCTTTATGTAAGAATTGAAGTATAATCTTTCAATCGCAGCATTGGACTTTCCCTTTAATTGACTTGCCTTCTAATTGTCTTGATGTTTGAGATACTCCTTAATTTGATGTATGATTTGAGTTTTTTGTGGAAAACTAGAAGGGGGTTGAATAGTTTTGCCGATTAAAACTTCGTTTTGAAGTATTTATATCGACTTATGTCAATCCATTTAGATCGTGTGTTGGAGATTGATAGATGGACATATAAATAAGTAATGCAAGAAATAAAGATTATAGAAACACAAAACCACAACACGATTATTTATAGTGGTTCGGCTACAAGGACACCTTCCTTGCCCTACTCCACTCCCCGAGTACCCAACTTGAGAGTTTCCAAGCACTACACAACACAAGCTCCTTAATGTGGCGGAGAAGCCTTCACAACGTCGCCTACACTTTATCTGGTACAAGGCTAGACACCGAGTTATTCCACGAGGTAGAACTGAACCTATCACAATGTCGCCTACACTTTATCCGGTACAAGGCTAGATACCGAGTTCCATTACAAAGGAGGAACTACTACCCAACACAACTACCCAAAGGAGACACACTCCTTTTTACAATAATAGAAAGGATATCAATATCCTTTAACCCAAACTACACAACTTGTACATCGACGCACCATATCAAATGTACACCTTCGGCACTACACACCAATGCCTTCAACATGACACACTATGGAGGGAGGAAAGAACTATCAACAAGATGCACTTCAGTGGTCTTGATGATGGCGAAGCTTAGCAACTCATGACCTTGAGCTTGCACGTCTTCAAGAGGTTATGATCTCGCCTGTTAATACAAATATCGTCATTAAACGTTATTCATATTTTTGATCTTTGCCTAAGTTTTGTTAACGACAAAAGTAAATTTAATTTATAAAAGCTTAAAGCTTGTCAAGTTTATTAGATATTAAAACAAGCTTTCTCAAACAATATATTCATCATTCAAGCATTTACATTTATGATTAGTAACATCTTGATATGACTCTAATCATTATGTATGATAGTAGTTTGTAGAATGTGTTAGGTTCTTAAAACCAAACACTACTTAAGCATTTGCATATTTCTATAAATAGTAATACAACATTTGACATCATGTATTACATCATGGAAATCATTGAAAGATTCCATTAGATATTTTGTGAAGATTTGTACTCTTCATATCTGGCACAATCTCACTTAGATAGAGTTGACTTTAGGCAAGATTTGATATCTTGACTGTCAGACTGGCGGTACCAAATTGGTACCCGGGCGGAACCCTTTAAGGGGTCCGCCGTCCGTGGACGCTCCTGTCCAATTTGGCTATAAATAGCAATGCCAAGCCAAGTAGTTTCTTATCCCTTTCTAACATACTCTCATACATATCTTTCTCTAACCTTTCTAACTCAGTTTCATATCATATTAGTGATCTCTTTTGTAGCAAAGAAGATCAAGTCATATTCAAGCTTCAACGAGAAGTTGGAAGTCTTGTTTGTTTAGTGTTGTATGATCTAGTGTTGATCCATACTTCATTGTTGTATCAAACCATCATAATCTTGTGAGTGTGAGTGGTTAGTATTTTGGTCCTCAAAATACATTGTGTGTGGGAGTAGTTGTACCCTTGGAAAGAACTCGACATCTAGCTTAGTGTCGGAAATAGTGTAAGCGAAGTGTAAAGGTTTTCTCCGCCGGTGAAATGAGCTTGTTGACTAGTGAAGTTAAACTCTCGAGTGTGAGACTCGGGGAGTGGAGTAGGGCAAGGAAAAAGAGTCCTTGTAGGCCGAACTACTATAAACAACTTGTTGTGGTTTGATCATTTCTTTCCTATTTACTTATACATTTTGCTTGCATATTTCATTAACATACTTAAGATCAATATCACTTGATCTTTCAATAAGTTTCAAAACAAAGATTTAATCGTAAACTATTCAACCCCCCCTTCTAGTTTTTCTACAAATGGCCTTTAGAGAAACCTAGAGAATAAC
>OU343225.1:198573924-198603153 GCA_910596185.1 Chrysanthemum makinoi | reverse complement strand
GATCATTAAGTCTATAATCATGAAACGTATATATGATTGTTACTCATCACTGAATTTGGGTTTTAAAGGAATTAAATCTGTAATTAATTATGAAACGGGTTTGACAATAATGGAGAAGTGGCACGGTTTATTATCTTTTGGGAGTTAAAAAAGTGGAAATCATTGTAAAAAAGCTGGTAGGGCAATGGTAGCTCATACAGTAAAAATATTTTCATCTTTTACCATGTACATCTACATGTGCATTGACAGCATTCTGCTGCCTATAACGTCTTTACCAAATATACAATGCACATCTCAGTCGAGATTGACCCTTACGCTTACATATACAATACACGGAACGGCTCAAGCTCCACATAAATGACTATGTCCAATATAAAAAAAATATGACGAAAGCTGATAAAATCCTACAAGTTAAGACTTATTAAGGGTCGTAAAAAGTCAAAATGCATTCTACACTTGATCGACATAACTCGAGAAGAATTCACCTTTTAAATGCTTCATCTTTACATTGTAATCTGTATTGCATCTATCTATTGTGGTGTACACACAACATACATATAGGAATTATGTATACAATATACATTCACTGTGCTATTTTGCTAAAATATAACATATTGTGCCTCAAATGGAACCAGAGCTTGATCTTTTGATTGAATTGACCGTGATGTCGCATAATGAATTAATGAGCTCCAATGGTTGATCTTAGTGGTTTCGTATCTCATGTGTGTGCTGAATTTTTTAGTGATACGATTCCTAGCAAAAATCGTTATTAGTTAGTTAATGTAATTTGCAAGAACAGCTTTGCAGCCTAAAGAATTTTCTTTGCCCTGAGATATGAGTATGTGAGAAAAAAACGCCACAACAGCGCCAAATACTATTCCTCCTGTAGTAAGACAAAATGCAAACTGCATTCCATGAATGCACAAGTGTTATAAGGTGTGGACTATACCTCCATCTTTAGGTAGAAGAAGAGTATTATGTTAGGAGTCTTGTGGCATGTGAGGGGCATAAATGGGATTTATATCACATTTGTGAGTTGCACATGTATTATTCTCCACAATACTCCTAACTAACTTTCCCTCCAAAACTACCTTTAAATAGTCGTTAGCTTTCATTCTTTCATTTCAGATTTAGAATTGTAATTCCTTTCTCTCTCAATACTCACTTGTTACCAACCATTGTAACAAACCATCATTGATAATCCAATTAAGCTTTCGACTATAACAATTCTTCAATCTTGTTTGTCCAAGTTAATTGTGAATCCATTAACGGATCTTAAGTGATCCCTAGTGGTGTGTTATCATGGTATGAGCCTTTTCCTGGTGAAGTCTTATTGAAACAGATTCAAGATCCATAGTTCAAGATTCTGTTGAGTTTTCCCGCCAAATTCATTATTCAAGATTCATTCATAATTCAAGAAAGATCACAAAACAATGGCGCCATCAACAAGAACAACCGTACCCAGTAGGGGAAAACAATGATGATAACACAAAAGATATGGGATCGAAGCATTAAATGGGTTCAGACAAACAATGGAGCAGATGATGAGTCAACCGGATGATGAGTCAGAATCATGTTGGTGAATCGGGGACCAAGTCAAAACGACAGTAGGATGAGGATGACTAAAGTGGAGTTTCCTAAGTTTTCAGGGGATGATGTAAGAGGGTGGATCTTTAGGTGTGAGCAATTCTTTGCAATTGATAGCATTCCAGATGATCAGAAGGTGAGGTTAATTTCTGTTCACTTGTTTGATAAAGCACTTCTTTGGCATAGACAGTTTATTAGATTGCATGGGGAATTGGTTTCTTGGATGGTTTATAGAGATGCTATCATTCAAAGATTTGGAACTGTGTTTGATGATCCAATGTCTGAACTAAAGAATGTTAAATATGAAACTAATGCAAAAGAATATCAAGATGTGTTTGATACTTTGCTAAGTATAGTAGACATCGTTGAAGGACATGCAATCAGCTTTCTATCTTGGGGTTTACCAACTGAGTTGGAAATGGGGGTTAGAATGTTTAAACCAACAACCTTACGATGCTTATTCTTTAACCAATCTTCAAGAGGCTACTTTAAATGCTATTAAGAAAAAGAATAGACTGCAGATGAGTAGTAATATGGGGAATGGAAATAGAATGAATGTTGCAGCAGGAACTAGTAATAGCAAACCTTTGTTAGCTTTACCTACAACAACCAATGGGTGGAGGAGTAGACCAAACAATTCACAAGGTGGACAAAATAGGAAACAGTTGACTCAGAAGGAATATGAGGAAAAAGAGCGAAAAAACCTCTGTTTCTATTGTGATCAGAAATTAGCTCCAGGACATAAGTGTGCAGGACAATTGTATACTATTGTGATTACTGGAGAAGAGGAAGAAGAGGAGGAAGAATTTGTGGATGCAGATGATTATTTGGTAGAAAATGTGTTAGATGAGGTGGTGCCACAAATCTCTCTAAATGCTCTATCTGGTGTAAGTTCTTATCAAACTATGAGGGTGATTGGTTTAGTAGCCAATGGACATGAATTGCATATTTTGGTAGATTCAGGTTCAACTCACAATTTCCTAGATGTCAATGTAGCAAAGAGGTTGGGGTGTGATATTAGAAAAACTTGTCCTGTCTGCTTCATTGCCGAGGAAAGAATTTGATGACTGTAAGTGTATGTAAAGGGTTTAAGTGGATGCTTAAGGGGGAGACCTTTGTTTCAGATGCAATGTTGTTACCACTTGAGGGTGTGATATGGTCTTGGGTATCCAATGGTTATCTACCTTGGGGAATATGATGTGCAATTTTAAAGAATTGAGGATGGAGTTTTTGTACAATGGTAGGAAGGTATGTTTGAGGGCACTAACAAGACGTGGCACACGGTTAGAAAAAAAACAAGTTAATAAAATGGAAGGTGGGAAACAGGCTGAACTAATGATGTTAAGTGTGTATCCCAACACCGTTTAACCTTGAATGCAGCCAATGGGGTGGATCAGTGTAAAGAAAAGTTGGACAAAAGGATTCAACAAGTAATTGACACTTATGCTGATGTGTTTGAAGTCCCAAAAGCTTTACCCCCAACAAGATCTCATGACCACAAAATTCCTTTAATTCCGTGAACACAACCTATCAATTTCAGACCCTATAGACACCCACCAATGCAGAAGGATGCCATAGAAGCCATGGTTAAAGAAATGCTGGAATCAAGATTCATTAAACACAGTCAAAGTTCTTTTGCATCACCAGTGGTAATGGTTAAGAAGAAGGATAATACCTGGAGGATGTGTATAGATTACAGGCAGTTAAACAAAAGTACCATTAAAGACAAGTTTCCAATTCCCATTATTGAAGAGCTAATTGATGAATTGCATGGCTCAACAGTGTTTTCTAAGTTGGATTTGAGATCTGGTTATCATCAAATCATAATGAGTGAAGATGATGTGGCAAAGACAGCTTTTAAAACTCATGAAGGACATTATGAGTTTGTAGTCATGCCATTTGGACTAACAAATGCACCATCTACCTTCCAATCTTTAATGAATGAAGTGTTCAGGGCATTTTTAAGGAAGTTCACATTGGTGTTCTTTGATGACATTCTGGTCTATAGTAAGTGCTTGTCAGATCATGTACAACACCTCACTGCTGTCCTATCAACCATGAGAACTCACAGTTTGTATGCTAAGAAAAGTAAGTGTGTGTTTGGGACATCTCATGTGGAATATCTGGGTCATGTAATATCAGCAGAGGGGGTAGCTACAGATCCAGCTAAAGTTCAAGCAATGCAGTCCTGGCCTGTTCCAACTACATTGAAGCAACTTAGAGGGTTCCTTGGGTTGACTGGGTATTACAGGAGATTTATCAAGGACTTTGCCACTGTTAGTAGACCTCTTACTCAGTTACTTAAGAAAAATTCTTTTAAATGGAATGCAGATGCTCAAGAAGCCTTCATTAAGCTCAAACAAGCCATGGTTCAAGCTCCTGTGTTAGCCTTACCAAACTTTGAACAGACATTCATAGTGGAGACTGATGCATCCGGGGTAGGAATAGAGCAGTCTTGCAACAAAATGGCCATCCTATAGCATTTTTGAGTAAGACATTATCAACTAAACATCAAGGTCTGTCTACTTATGAAAAAGAGTTTTAGGCATTTTTGTTGGCTCTAGAGAAGTGGAGAGGTTACCTTTTGGATAGACACTTTGTGATAAAACCGATCATTACACCTTAAGTACTTATTGGACCAAAGGATCACTACACCAGCTCAAATGAAGTGGCTTCCTAAACTAATGGGATTTGATTATGAGGTGAATTACAAGAAGGGGGCGACAATGTAGTGGGTGATGCACTATCAAGAATGCAAGGTGAAAGTGAACTCTTTAGTATGCACACTACTACTGTATCTACAGAATTGATTCAAAAAGTGAAAGATAGTTGGGTCAATGATGAGCATTTACGTGCTATAATGGATACACTTGCAAAGGGTGAAGAGAAGAAACACTACTCATTTCATAATGGTCTCTTATTAAGGAAGGGTAAACTAGTAGTTGGGGCAGATGAGTTACTAAGAAGAGAATTGTTGCAAACCTTCCATAGTGGTGCTGTTGGAGGACATTCTGGGGTCAAGGTTACTAGCCATAAAATTTGTGCAGTGCTCTATTGGAAGGGTCTAAGGAAACAAGTCAAGAAATGGGTACAAGAATGTTTGGTATGCCAAAGGTATAAACCTGATCTCTCTTCTTATCCTGGGTTGTTGCAGCCATTACCTATTCCTCAAACTGTATGGTCTAGCATTTCTATGGATTTCATAGAAAGTCTTCCTAAGTCCCAAGGTTATACTGTTATATTGGTGGTGGTGGATAGGTTAACTAAGTATGCTCATTTCATTCCTCTTGCACACCCCTTTAATGCTCTACAAGTGGCCCAAGTTTTCTTAGACTCAGTTTGCAAGTTACATGGTGTTCCTGAATCAATTGTGTCAGATAGAGACAAGGTGTTCCTTAGTACTTTTTGGAAAGAATTGTTTAAAGTGCTGCAAGTTAAGTTACTATTGTCTACTTCTTACCACCCACGACAGATGGACAAACAAAAGTTGTTAATAGATGTTTGGAAGGTTACCTAAGGTGTATGACAGGGGAGCACCCAAAGGGATGGTCAAAATGGCTATCTTTAGCAGAGTTGTGGTACAATTCCAACTACCATTCTGCCATACACACTACACCCTTTGAAGCCTTATATGGTCAACCACCACCAGTACATGTTCCATATATGAGTGGGTTCATGAAGGTTGATGTTGTGGATAGGTCCTTGAGTGCAAGAGAAAAGGCTATTCAGATGTTGAAGTTTCATTTAGAAAGGTCTCAACATAGAATGTAGCGAAGCGATAAACATAGAACTGAAAGAGAATTTGTGGTGGGAGATTGGGTACTTTTGAAGCTGCAACCACATAGACAAGTCTCCATAAGACAAGGGAAGCAGAATAAATTCTCTCCTAAGTTCTTTGGTCCATTTCAAGTAGTGGCTAAGATTGGGCAAGTGGCATATCAGTTGGACTCCATAAGACAAGGGAAGCAGAATAAATTCTCTCCTAAGTTCTTTGGTCCATTTCAAGTAGTGGCTAAGATTGGGCAAGTGGCATATCAGTTGGACCTTCCTTCACACTCTCAAGTTCATGATGTCTTCCATGTCTCACAACTTAAGAAGTGTAAAGGAGATCATAGTACCACTGTTACAACAATGCTTCCACAAATGGATAAAGAAGGACAAATTGAAGTAGAACCACAAGCTATTCTTGAAAGGAAGATTGTGAAGAAGAAAAATGCAAGAGCAGTTTATGGACTTGTACAATGGAGCAACAGTGGACCTCAAGATGCAACATGGGAGCTGTTAGAAGATTTGTACAAGAGGTTTCTTGATTTTGATTCTTGAGACAAGAATCATTTAAGGAGGATGGATTGTTAGGAGTCTTGTGGCATGTGAGGGGCATAAATGGGATTTATATCACATTTGTGAGTTGCACATGTATTGTTCTCCACAATACTCCTAACTAACTTTCCCTCCAAAACTACCTTTAAATAGTCGTTAGCTTTCATTCTTTCATTTCAGTTTTAGAATTGTAATTCCTTTCTCTCTCAATACTCACTTGTAACCAACCATTGTAACAAACCATCATTGATAATCCAATTAAGCTTTCGACTATAACAATTCTTCAATCTTGTTTGTCCAAGTTAATTGTGAATCCATTAACGGATCTTAAGTGATCCCTAGTGGTGTGTATCATATTAAAGCTCTAAAAACTAAGAAATTACCACGTGTTCTTCAAGGTATGATCTTAAGTTCATGCCAAATATACCTACATGCAAAATAAACAATGGGGTCTTTTCATAAACGGAGAAATATTGTTCTTGCGCAATTCAACAATGCATTGCAACATAGATACTGAGAAACAGTAGGCATCTTGATAAATGCAAGCATTTATCATAGGATGGGATAAGTATGACTGAAGCAAAAAGTAACAACCTGAAATAAGAGCACCAACTCCAAGACAAAAGGCCCCAACTTGAAGAAGCAATTCAAATCTGCTGACTTGAAGCCTTCGAACTGAAAAGAAATAGATAATGTATACAAATTATTATGTAAATCAATTCATCATATATCACAAAAAAATTTGTTTCAAGATGTCCATATAATGTGGTGAAAAGACTCTTCGATAAACATGTGTACTTTAGGTAAAAGCATACAATCATTCAGGATAATATAGTTATGATGTAATTTTGGATAAAAAGAACATGTATGCGGACCTCAAATTAACAGAATTGAGTCTTCCATTTGTCTCAGTAATCAAGAAGCCTTTCGCTCACATGTGGGTCTTGAACCTTCAAGAGATCTTGAACCGAAGTCTGAAACAAAGTTTTCTTTAATGCATGTGGATGCAACAATCAACATTGAAATCATATCTAACATTTACGAAATATGATCCGACAAAACATAAATCAAAATATTCAAATGCTCACATATGGGTCTAAATCCATTAGCTTGTGCTCAAAGTGTTGTATTCGTGAATTAAAGGCAGACTTCAACCACCGAAATTCCAACATCAAAATTCTTATTATAACTTGGCAAATCCATTATAAAAAAGTTGAGCTAAAGTTCATTTACAGAGCAATAGCAGATCTCAAAAGAGATGACATAAAAACTTCACAGAATAAAAAGTACTTTAATCATTTATAGGGTAAATCGATCAAAGAAAAGTAAAAAGTATAAAAATGCAAACCTTTGCTTCTGGGAACTGATTGGTGAATATACGTAATATCTGGATACAACTGAATTGATGTGCTTGGACCCTCTGGTTGCAATTTATCAAGGTCAAAACCTTGAGGCACAGATGATATTTGTGGAGTTATCTGTTCGTCTTCTCCTACGGTTAGCGGGAAGTTACATTGCTTGGCCAATTGAAACGAAAGGAGACAAATTTATACTTCAGATCACAAGAGGGAAAGAATGCACCAAGCTTGGTCATAATCATTACATGAAGGAATGTCTCAGATTACATAAACGTTCATTTCTGAATTCAAGGTGTGCTGATGTGATTGTTTATGTATGGAATATGTTAAAAGGATGTGAATAACTACTTAATATTCGCCGCCACAGGGGTTATTCCTTCTCATGTCAAGGCCAATGATACCGAATAGATCATTCTCATTGATGCAACAAAAATGTGGCTATTGTTACTCTAAAAGTGTCAGCTTAACTTATGCTAATAGAGTATACTACTTTGTAAGAAATGGGAACCAGGTAAAGATCATGCAACTGATCAACGTCTCATTAACCAAACGCACCAATTTCAGTTTCTTCTAATTGCTCACTACTACCAAGATTGTCACTTTCATGATGTGGAACAGAACCATCTCATCACTACCCTAGTTCAAGTGTTCAGTTATGCGCTCGTGATACTTTTCTAGATGAGTTAACTATTAGGATAAATCTAGAAACAAAAAAATCTTTAGAACTGCAAGATCAATAATCACATATAACAAATCCCAAAATCAGTCAAGTTTGCAGCCTGATTAAAATTGTCGAAACAACAATTTTGCCCAAACAAACCAGCAACCGCTACAGAGAAAGGATTCCAACTGCTCCAAAGCTCATGACTAAAAAAGTGGTCGGGGGCTTAGGATTCTTAAGTGAAGACCCCAGTCTCACGCGCATAGCTTCGGTTTTTCCGATGGGAGGACTTTGCAAATATGGTCACTGTTTTGGAGCATCTGCAAACACTCTCTTTATTACCTTTCCGATATAATTGTGTGAACCGGTAACCAAGATCAACACTTTTCTTGATAAATAAGTCAATAAGATTGACTTCCTACTTTATAGAGCAGTCGAAAACGATGGTCAAACCACTCTATACATCACAATTTCCAACCTCCTATCTTTTTTCTAAATCACAAATTTAATTCACCTAAAAACATAATACCAAAACCTAAATCCTAAAAACATTCTTCCACGCAATAACACAAATACAATTCTACAATCCTAAATTCACATATAACATAGCATATACAAACAAAACAAAAGCATCAAAACAGCTACGGTTATATTCCTAATCTCTAATGTAACTGTAATCTCCGAGAAGGCAGCCTAGTGTTTGGGTGCTTAAGATTCTCAAGTGAAGAACTTAGTTCAATCTGCACAGGCTGCAAGTAAAAAAAAAACCCCCACACCTCATATTAAACCTTTAATCACTTAATGTTTCTTGTATCACTTAGTGTTTGAGTAGTTTTCTAACCTGTCAACCCTATCGATTTCAAATGGATCAATGATCAAAACATCAACCTAATAGTTTTATCATACTTAAAACCTCACCTAAACACTTAAATAAACAGGCCAATTGCTCAAACTCCACCTCGAACGTTTTTAATAGTAAAGCGTATTTTAAGACGCTTTTATTCACTTAAAAGTAGAACAATTATCTTAGTCAATACCATAACCTATATGACCATCATATTCACTTTTAATGAATAATTAACGAATAAATCACATGTCTAAACCTCAAATATTTTGAATCAATAAAATCCCTCGATGCAATAGCATGTTGACTCACAGTCATACCATGTCACTACCTCACTATATGGCACGCATTAAACACAAAATTGAATATTACTAAGATCAAAGAATATACCTGCAATGATTCCAAGCTCATCAGCGTCTTCGAGTAATGTTTGCCTTCATACTTGGAGGAAAGGAAATAACATTCTTCAACCTGCATAAACAAACACACTAGTAAGTAATATCAGATGGACATCGAAAACATCTAAAACTTCTTGGTCAGAAAAGAAAGCAATTTATCTATATGTTGTCTCTATATGATGCTTTCTTGCGGCCTTTTCGGGATATGAGGAAATAAACAAATTTAAACAACATTATCAAGTGTTTCAAAAATAATTACACCATGACGTAATCCAATTATCTATTCACCAATATCCTTTACCTTTTTTATATTGCAATCCAATTATCTTCATTTCAAGTATTTCACAACAATTTTGTTATTCCATTAGAAGTTCGTCTGGCCATCAAATGTCTAACTATGCAATTAGGGATACTTGGAAGTTGGCAGCCACATTCTAATATGATAAACACAAATTACTCGAGAATTATACTTAAACTAACATTTGCAGCATTACTCGAAGAAACTTAAATTAAACAAATACATTACCTGATTATATTCAATTAAACCCTAAATCCTAATTAATAAAAGATAAGCGTTATTGAAAACCCCTAAAATTAATGAAATAAAAAACAAAAAAAACACTAATTTTATAAAATCTCTTACAAAGAACAATAAACACCAAAAAAAAGTAATCTTACCAATTGATTCATAGGATATGTTTGTGCGGGGACAAGATAAATTGATTTTGGTTAAGTTGTAAGAGAACGTTTTCTGATTTTCCAAATTCATGGTGCAAACAATTAGGGTTAAGATGATGTATATCGAGATTCAGATCGGTGAGCAGAAATTATTTTATGGATCTAAGATTTTTTCAATTAGGGATGAAGAGTGGTCTATGATATATATGCACTTAACCGAAAATCAATTTATGTCGTAATAAATAATTTTTGGGCAATATGAATGGAATTGACTGTGATTATCTGAAGATAAGGAGTTTGGGATTGTGATGGCGTGTATTCTTGATGGAAAGATGATGGAATGCGTGTGTTGCATGAATAGGTGGAATTGCCAGCTAATTAAATTATGCCAGCATGAAATTTAAGGGTGCCAAGTGGCATTAGTGACTTGGCAAGTTCCTCTATTATATATGTGGGGAGATTGAGTCAATTTTGGTTTAAATATTATGCACGTATTTATATATGTTGTATACTTTTATATTTTCACTAACAATAATTTAAATAATAATATCTTATTAAGTTTATAATTTTATGAGTAAATTACACCGTTCGTCCTTTTGGTTTGCGTTGACCGCAGGAGTTCGTCCTTTGACCAAAAAAGTTGCACCGTCCATCCTTAAGTGGCAAACGTTATGCGCCATTAGTCCCTCCCTCTAACGGAGCCCACTAACGGTCGTTAAGCACGCTCACGTGATATACACGTGAGGGTATTTATGTCATTTCACACTTCATCTTCTTTGTTTATACACGTTCATCATCTACATCTCCAATATCACCAACTTTATCAAAAAAAATCCACTATCATAAGCATTGAATAAAAAAAAATCCAAAATCCAAAGATCTTTCCTTCACCAAACTCATTATCATCATGAAAAACAAAAATAAAAGTCTAACCTTGAATCAAATATAACCTCCACAAAATCATTTCTATATCTAATCTTCAAAAGTGATAATTACAAATCTAATACACATACCCGTATCATTTACAATTACATTTTTACACGAACACATTTTTACATTGTTACGGACTGTGGCGGACCACGGTGGTAGCAGATCTGTTACCGGGTGGTGTGAGTATTTTTCGAGACATCCACGGTGGCGTCAGATCTGTGGCAAGGAGTATCATCATCTCAAAACACCCTTATCTCCAACCACCACCATTCATCACCATTTCTTTTCATTTCACAGCTTCTTTAAGCACACAAACAAAAATCATACTTAAAAATACAAAATCAAAATAAATCAAATCAAGACATCCAATCCACAATGTTCACATATATGGTATCGTCAGATCAAAACCCATTTTCCAGCCATCGTCACTACTTAATCAAAACCCATTATTCCAGCCATCATCAGATCTAGTCGTCACCCATTAATCGAAACCCACTTGCGGGTTTGATTGGAGTCGCGACTCAAAACAAACAAAAACCCACAACTAATGATAATAACCAATCAAATAAGCTTGTGAGCTTATTAATAAGCTCGACTTAGATACTCAAGTTGTACGAGAGCTTTATGCTCGCGGTACGCAACCAAGAAAAGAACAAGGACGTGACACAAAGATGATACCGCAAGATTTAGTCGTGTTTTAACAAGTTTTAAATCGTTTCTCGTTTGCTTCGAGCCACACCGATTCACACAAGGGTGAGAATTGGTGAGTTTATCACCCAAACCCATTAATCTACTTACCTACTTACCAAAACAAGAAAATACGGCCAAGATTAGTGACAATGGTGGCTCGTTTGGGGGTTACACGGCGCGTGTACCTCCAAAACCTGTTTACGATGGTGATATAAGGGTGGGTGTGGTGGTGTTTACGATAAAGGTGGCGGTGTCACGGTGGTGATGGTGGTCGTGAGGTGACGGCTGCAGAGTAGAGAGAGAGGGGAGATGTTTTATTTTAGGTTTAGGGTAAAATGAGGGTGGTGTAGGGTTTTAATAACCTCAAGGGTAAAATGACGGAAATACCCCTTTAAAACCTTAGTTAACGGCGTTAGTGGGAATTTTTGGGGCCAGTTGGATTGAGGGACGAATGATGCATGACGTTTGCCACTTAAGGATGGACGGTGCAACTTTTTTTGTCAAAGGACGAACTCCTGCGGTCAACGCAAACCACAAGGACGAACGGTGTAATTTACTCTAATTTTATTTAGAATGTATTTAAAATTTAAGATAAATATAACAAATACTCACCAGTCACCATGATGTTCATTACTTTGTTATCGAACCATTATAAATCCTCTTAACGTGGTTTGATTTTTTCATTACTTACTTACTTATTGCATTGTATTTACGTTTATTGTCTTTGCTTCAACTCACAAATAAGTTTTGAAACTAAGGTTTTAATACGGTAAACTATTCAACCCTCTTCTAGTTTTCCATAATATATAAATTCGAGTTTTTCGAGCCGAGCTCAAGCCTGAATGACTAAAGCCCATCAAGTTATCAAGTCAATCTCAAACCTACTTTATAATTTTCGAGCTAAGCTCGAGCTTGGCTTGACTGATTAGAACCCTACTACCTCATGGCTCAAGCCAAAACACTTTTATTTCTTTTTTCATTTTTTTAAACCAACTAAATTTTTATTAATTAAAATAAAAATAAAAATTACATTAAAAAAATAGTTACGAAATTAAAATTACAAAATAAAAATGAATATGAAAATCTGGCCGGACATGAAAGATACGTAGACTTCAGAACTAGTGAAGAAGATGAAATATGTAGGCTTGGTCAAAGTATTTTTATTGAATACGATAAAAGAAAGTCAAAAGTAAGTTGCTAATTTGGACATAGTAATTTTGTTATTCTGGATAGAGCAATTTTTTAGAGAAACTTTTCTTGTATATCAATTTTAGGCCGGGTTAAAATAATGTTTTAGTCGATGTTATGATAACCGGGTTTTTAATCGATTTGGTTGAGTTATCGGGTTACAGGTTCGATCGTCGAGTCAACTCAATTTTTTATTAAAAGAAACTATTTTTTCAACCGGTTCGACCACCAGGTTAACTCGATTTTCTATTAAAAAAATGAAAATAACCAAACTCGGTCGAGTTTCGAGAATCAAATTGACCCATGTCACTTAAAACCCGACGGGTCTAGCCGGTTAACCCATTTTTAGAAACCTTTTTTTTTACCTTTTCTTAGCCGAATCCGGTTCGACTGGTTGAATCGGTCGGGTCGAACCAAGTTTTAAAACACTTTTAGTGTGTGTAGTGTTTATTGAAGAGTTAATTTGGCTCTCAATTTTATCATAACAAGGCTAGTTGCAGTTTATGTTACGTGTGGGTCACGTCAGTTTTTATCAAATAACATTTCTATTATAAGAAATCTGAAAAACACTTTTCCCAAATACACGTTGGTCCTGGTTTTTACTCCCTCCGTCTTAAAAGAAGTGTTCACCTTACTATTTACGTTTGTCTCAAAATAACTGTCCAATATTTATATATTGATAGTAATTATGATTAGTTTTTCTATTTTACTGTTATAATCAAAACTTGCATTAATTACTCATTTTTTATTTATATATTAACTATGAGTGTAAAAGTGACTTTTATCAATCAAAATTAACATTAATTAAACATATCATAATTTTATCCGTTTTTTATCTGTGAACTCTCTTTTTGAGACGGAGGGAGTATTTTTATTTTCAGTTTCATTAGAGCATACATGTCATTAAAATAAATTTCAAAATACGATTAAAGTACAAGTTACAACGAAAATAAAATATGTTACGACAAATACATAAAAGCTAAAACAACGTAAATTAGGAATGATACTTTGTTTGGATTTGTTTTTTCATGTTCGTCATATCTCATCTTTCATTTTGGTTGAATATGATTGAAAGTGTATGTGAAAATGTATGAAGTGGTTAAAAAATTAATTGTGTTTGGTTGTTATTTTATTTTTTTATTTTTTTGTGGTAAAAGTGATATTTATTGTGAAAAGTAGGTTTTTAATTATTTTTTTGCCTTTGAAACTACTTTTTTCGTCCCAAAATAATTGTCCTCATTTGACTTTTTAAAGTCTTACTTTCTCAAATTTGTATGTGTTATATAATACATGATTAAAAATTATAATAGTGAAAAACATTTAAAAACTAATTCATTCATATATTTTGCATCAATTATTATATAACACAAACAAAAATATTAAGATCAAAGTTTAAAAAAAAAAAAGACTTCAAAACGTCTAAAGAGGACAATTTGTTACGCCCCGTGCCCGATTTGACCAAAAATACAAACTTTGAAAATTTTACGCGAAAACGACCCAACTTAAACAGACACTATGTTACTCTTTTTTACCATTGGTAAAAATCTATAAACTTTGATACCTTGAAAATAAATTTAAATGAAACTAGACTCAATTCCTTCAAACGCTGGTGGCGCGACACGTGACGACTTACGGTTTGGGAGATATGATTTTTAGAAAACCAACAAAATCATCTCACAAAATTTTGCCATTTGAAAGCCATCAAAAATTTCATACTTTTAGTGTAAAATTCTGGACTTTGGGAGCCATTAAAGCTTTCACGCTTTTATTGCAAAATTCTGGACTTTGGAAGCCATCAAAGCTTTATTTTCCTGAAAATGTGTTTATGCAAACACAACCTTGACCATAGACATAACAAAACCATTACTTAACATTTCAATAACCATTCAAATAGTGTTTTATATATTTTACCCATTAACATTCAAAATAAGTAAGCATGGCTGGTTGCCATACACCATTTTGACCTACTTTCAGATAAAATTTATGCCATATGCCTTTAACCATAAAACAAACACTTAAACCTGAACCAAACACTCATTTAACATTAAAGACCATGACAACTTTGATTCATGACCAATTACCCGTTCAATCCCAAAATGGGTATAAACATACCTTAATCCAAACACCCCCTTAACTTTGACCATAAACCTTTAACCATACTATGACATACCAATTGACCACTAATTCTCTATAACGACCATGACATATATTAAAACACGTGACGGCACATTACAAACCATTGAAAGACCAACAGGGTTACAACATTGATTTGAGCTCGGTATCTACATAAGTTGTTGCTTCCTTTCCAAACCTTCTAACCTTCCGCATTACCATTCCTTAATCCTTAATCCAAGCCTTTGCATTAACACAAGAACCTACAAGACATTGTAACATTAACCGGTAAGCTTTCGCTTAGTAAGTAAAACGTTTATAACATAATATCATAATTCATTCACACATTATATATCATAACCCATTTATCCATTACAACATCAAGTATTAGCACATACCTTAGCAACTTAAAGCATCATGTTCTATCTCAATAGCATCTAAACACACTTTAACTAACACATCCTTTGTGAGGTATGTCAAACTAACCTTGTATCCACTTTCACATAGGCACATACATTACAATCCATTCTTAAACCTTAACATATCAACTCACATAACACATAATGTTCAAAATCATTATAACATCACATTATAACCGGTTTACTTACCTTGATTCCAAGCTACTTAGATCAAGAACATCATCATCTATATCATCATCTTCCTCACTTGCATCCTAGGACAAGAGAATATGAATATAACACATAATCAAACTCCCATAACAATGGCTAATACAACCATCAACTCACCCCCTTAACATCTCTAATCATCATAGAATCATGTAATGATCATATGATAATTAACCCATAAAATTTACTAACTTTAGTTACTGTAACTTAACCCATAATTACTATAGCCCTTTAATTAGCCTTTAAACATTTATAAACCATAAATTCTTCATTCACCAATTATATGAGCATCTAAACACTCTTGAGACTTGTGTTATAGATACTTTGAGGGTATACCAAGTAGTATGCATAATCTACTACTTAGCACTTTAGAAGACTAATGTGTTTGATGTATATGAATCAATGGAACAATTGAACAATGAATTAACAAAACGCTTCAATATTATTATTGATAATAATACGAGTGATCTCAACTTATCACTAGGGTTTACAACCTTGAAGCTTAACAAAAGATGCGTGTATGACTGCTAACCTAGGATCTCCTTTTATAATACAAGGAGTCATTTACAAGATAAATATCACTATATAATCGTATAAGATATATAATATCTATTCTATAAATGCAAAACGCGTACATGTCAACTAAGCAAGATAAATCTATGTACTAGCAGTACTAAGTCGTTAGTACTACTAGTATAATCTTCGCCAGCCCCGTCAGTATGCTTGGCGTACTAAGTTAGTTAGTACTGCTTAGTTTAATTCCCAACAATCCTCCCCTAAACTTATGATTTCTCTGCAAATCACTAAGTTTCTTCAATTAAACTTTAACACTAATGATAGGGGGATTCCTCCAAACATACTCCTTCTTATGTTCTATTTCCTCAAATTTCTTGTAACAGCTTGTTGGCCATGAGAGTTCCTTTCTTTGTGTAAGTAGTCAGCTTAGGATCAATCATCTGAATGGAAATAATAGTTGAAAGTGGATAATCTCTGTCAACAAGCATATTGATCCAATTCACTAAGTTCCACAACATGTACTCCATAATACTTTTCACCATATAGTCATCCCACCAGTGATCACTTGCATCTGGCTCAAACATACACCTCAGAGCATGCCAGATAGCAAGTTTTAGTGTTCTTGTGGGTCGTGTAGAGCCATATCTGAACTTCACAATCTTCCATAGAGCTTCCAGGTCTTCTCTCTCAACAAAATACAGTAAGTAACCATAGGATGGATACTTTCCTTTGAAGCCATTAGATCTTGTTAACTCTATGAAGTTCTTAAATCCATCAGATACTATCTCCCAGTCAATTATGGGAAACTTGGCAGTTAGAGGAGCTACATCAACTGTATCCTCTTGTATGACAAGCCGATCCAATCTCTTTTCATCATCACTTATCTTCTGTTTCTTTGCAGCTTCAGATTCAAGGGTTGATGCATATCTCTTTGTTCCTGAAAATCTTTCCTCTCCAGTCATTAGAACAAAACTCTGAACCTTTATGTAAGAATTGAAGTATAATCTTTCTATCGCAGCATTGGACTTTCCCTTTAATTGACTTGCCTTCTAATTGTCTTGATGTTTGAGATACTCCTTCATTTGATGTATGATTTGAGTTTTTTGTGGAAAACTAGAAGGGGGTTGAATAGTTTTGCCGATTAAAACTTCGTTTTGAAGTATTTATATCGACTTATGTCAATCCATTTAGATCGTGTGTTGGAGATTGATAGATGGACATATAAATAAGTAATGCAAGAAATAAAGATTATAGAAACACAAAACCACAACACGATTATTTATAGTGGTTCGGCTACAAGGACACCTTCCTTGCCCTACTCCACTCCCCGAGTACCCAACTTGAGAGTTTCCAAGCACTACACAACACAAGCTCCTTAATGTGGCGGAGAAGCCTTCACAACGTCGCCTACACTTTATCTGGTACAAGGCTAGACACCGAGTTATTCCACGAGGTAGAACTGAACCTATCACAATGTCGCCTACACTTTATCCGGTACAAGGCTAGATACCGAGTTCCATTACAAAGGAGGAACTACTACCCAACACAACTACCCAAAGGAGACACACTCCTTTTTACAATAATAGAAAGGATATCAATATCCTTTAACCCAAACTACACAACTTGTACATCGACGCACCATATCAAATGTACACCTTCGGCACTACACACCAATGCCTTCAACATGACACACTATGGAGGGAGGAAAGAACTATCAACAAGATGCACTTCAGTGGTCTTGATGATGACGAAGCTTAGCAACTCATGACCTTGAGCTTGCACGTCTTCAAGAGGTTATGATCTCGCCTTTAAGAGAAACCTAGAGAATAACACAAAGATAAAACTGCATAGAATGATCCTTTGGATTTGTGGTTAGAGAGGTTAGAACATAGAGAGAAATTATGTCTAAAAGGGTTAGTGAGCAAGAGAGAAATGTTGGGCCAGCTTAGTCCGGATTTTGGGTTGCAAACCGGGTTATGGGTTATGGGTTATGTACCATGGGTCATGGACTTTGTATCATGGATACCCAACAAGATACAATGTACCTAGTCAATGAGTTATGGATCTTGGGTCATGGGTCATGGACTTTGGGTCATGGATCATGGATAATATCCAACATGACTTCATGCATGATGTCATGCAATGGGTCATGGGTTATGGATCATGCTTCATGGGTATGTGTTATGGAATTTGGTTCTTACCCAACAAGATTCATTTTACCTAGTCAATGGATCATGGGTCTTGGGTTATGGGTTATGGATCATGCTTCATGGGTATGTGTTATGGAATTTGGTTCTTACCCAACAAGATTCATTTTACCTAGTCAATGGATCATGGGTCTTGGGTCATGGGTTATGGACTTTGGTTTTTACCTATTATTTACCTATTACAACATATACAAAGTATATATACATCTATACTATCTTATAATGCATGTTGTACATTCCCTCCTATTAATTTTTTAAGACTTCCTAATATAGATTTTTAAGCAAGTACAAGTAAGAAAGTATAAGGTACAACTATTTGAAGCATAAATAAAACTAAAAAAACATTATTCAACTCATACAATTAATACACTATTTAATTCACCCATTCACCAAAATATACAACTATTTAACCATAATGTACAATCTAATCAAGTTACTAAGCCAAACACTTACAAATAAAGCTATGAGGTTGCCCGCAGTGGTCGATCGACCGGTTCGGTCGCCACTGCGTCGACAGAGTTACCGCCATTGCCACATGAGGGTCGACCGATAACTCACTCAACTAAAAAACAAAAAAAAGTGAATCGTTACATTATTAAAAAACATTTTTAACTTTGTAAGAATTTATTTTGTTTGTTAGGCTACCCACTGTTCACTCCCTAACTCACAGTAATAACAAAGATCTACCTACCAACATAATGGATTTTGCAACTTCACCACCCACATCTCCAAACACACTTTACAAATATCTTGAAACTTCACCACCTTTAGCTCCCATTCTCTTACAACAATATCTAGGTTCTTATATTCCACCACTTACCAACATAATGGATTTTGATCCATATTTTCCAACTTTTCCACCACATATTCCGCCCTCCACAAATCAAACTTACCCGGAAACCATCCACACACAATACCCACATCATTTCCATTGTAAACATTGCCAATCCACTAGGGAACTTGCAATGGAAATTAGGGACGAGATGCGATTCATACTTAACCACATCCTTGATCGCATCAACATCATCACTCATCAAAACTTCAAAATTTAACCTTATGCAAGCATGGAAGGAATGATATTACTATTTTATCTATTTTTTTCTTTTGAGTAATTTTAAAGAACAAACCTTGTTCTTAGTTTTTCACATGTTTGTATGTGGCCTATATACCACTATACTTTGTCAATTTATTACAAGGCTTTGTTTACATATCTTGGCTCTCCATCTTGTTTCTCGTCAATTATAAGATTATATTGCATGTTACTACCAACTTTTTCTTTCTAGGTATTATATTTTCTCACTTGACGCCCTATTCTAGGGGGAGCTACCGTCAAGGGGGAGTTAGTGCTTCGTGGATTATACTATTTTTTCCACACTTTATTTCTTCGTTAGGTTCGCTTTTTGTTTCGGCAAAAAGGAGGAGAAGAAGTAAAACTTATATATGCTTTCAAAACATACATATAATCTTAAGTTTTACTCATCATAACATTATGTTTTGTCATCAACAAAAAAGGGGAGATTGTTAATACATATAAATCGTAAAAACGTTTATTCATATTTAGTGATCTCTTTGTGTTTTGTTGATAACAAATATAAAGTTATCATAAATAAAATTATGAGGATACATGTTAATTTTGTAAAGCATTTACATATATAGTCATTTAATATAAATTGTTGTAATAATTTATTTGTACCCATAGAGCAAATCCATAACCCATACCCATGATCCAATGTCTAGATACATTGTAACTATTTGGATACCCATGACCCAAACTCCATGACCCATGACCCATGATTCATGACCCATAACCCAAATAGGAGGAGCGTCCTGCGGATCCCCAGTTTACACTGGACGGATCCGGGGAACAGTAGTGATTTTTTGCCTATAAATAGTGGCCATTTCTTCATTGTAACTCACCCCTCTTCTTACAAACTCTCATATATTACTTCTCTCTTCTAATATCAGATCTCTTGATCTATATAGTAATTCTTCTTTCTTTTGTTGTGATTCTCATATAGGTCATTCTCAAAGGCGAGAACACGAGATACTACAAGTCATCCAAACAAGGGGTCCTTGATTGATTTGTTCCTCCATAAGATTTCTGTAGCAAGATCTTGTATTTCATATTTCACATAGTTGTTGTGTTATAGTTGTATTGGTTTGGTCCTCCGTGTTAAGGACTCGGTATTTAGCTTTGTACCGGAAAAAGTGTAAACGACGTTGTGAGGCTTCTCCGCCAATTTGAAGGAGTTTGTTGACATAGTGCTTGAACTCTCGAGTAGGTGACTCGGGGAGTGGAGTAGGGCAAGGAAGGTGTCCTTGTAGTCGAACCACTATAAATCAGTTGTGTCATTTCTATCCTTTACTTTACTTGCTTTCGTTACTTAAATTACTTATTGCTTTATACTTTCTATCCATCCATACGATTTCACATAATATTGAATCTAAAGTTTTTGAAAGTAACTTAAAATCGGCAAAACTATTCAACCCCCCATTCTAGTTTTCCACACCCTTATTTAGATTTCATCTCCGAAATCTCTCGTTTAAATAACCTTGACTTGGTCGCATCTCATGACCATTCTTAGCACTAAGCATATTTCATTCATAAAATCCGTTGCAATGATCTAAGTGATCTTGCAACACAAAGCAATACATTCCAAAATCTTTATTCCATTTTACTTCTCGTTTAATTTTCTAAGAGCGTACGACCCTTACTAAGGTTATTACTTCAATTTAGACACATTTGCTGCAACCAAGATATCATTTTGCCAACTCCATTACTATTACACCACATTCTTACTTACTAGTTACTTCATTCCAAATTTTTAATCAAGGACTATGTGTCACTTGAGAAAATTTACACCATGTAACTTCACATAAGTCAAACATTAGCTAATTACAACTTAACATTCTCATTTTTAACGTAGATATTCTACTATCCTTTTATACATTTTACTTTAACTCCTTATCTTCTCTATTTCATTTTAAAGATTTCCGCCGAGTATTAAGGTTCACTCGGGAAATCTTAAGTTATCTTAACATTCACGAATCAATATTAATTAATACCTTCACATTTTACTATGGTCATTCCATTATTTCATTAACATTTTTACTATAACGCCTTGTTTCTTCTACTCCTTTTTATAAATTCCTCTTCAATACTGTAAGTCTTATAGGAAATTTCAACCCTTTGACTTCAAAAGGTCAAACTTTAACTTATACCGTCACATTTACTAATAAGGGTGCCAATAATAATTAGCATCAATTACTATTTTTACTCACATTTTGTACCATTGGGACAGAGGGAATAGTTTTATATTCACGAAAAAAGCAAAAAGCTACACGAGAAATGCTCGTTATAGCCATGACGCGATACATATAACGCGCGTATAACATCACTAACGGCGCAGTTTGACAGCGTTATAGGTACCAAATTCGTCAAATTCGTCTTATAACAAGCTGTTAACCGGCTGCACCGTGCTCTCAAATGAAAATAACGTCTTTCTTCAATCTGCCATTGAAATATTTTCACATATACTTTAAAAAGAAAATGTACGCGATAGATTATATCATCTAGTTTTATTGTTCAAATTTTGAGTTATATTGCAGTTGACATTCCCGGCAAGATATAAATTAATCCGACCCATTAATCGTTTGACTTTTTTACTCGTTAATTTTTTTGTTTTAGGTAAATTTTAAAAAAATATATTTTTTTTCTAGGCTCTAGTCAATGAGAAACGTGTTGAATCTATCACATTGTTTTGAAGACAATTAATCGATATCATTATATTACATTTGAATGCGTTGTTATTTTCAAATTAAAGTTGCTAAAATTCTTTTCAAATATTGGGTTTTATGACATTTCAACCTACACAATATGACAATAAACTTTATAGAATTGGATTGTTCTATTCCCCTTAATATTATAAAATTTAGTAGATGTTCCCAAATACTTTGCAATCTTGAATGCTATAAAGGTAGGTAAATAATCATTCTAATATTCTTTCGTTTTATATAGTATGCCATGACTTTTAAATAACAAGTCATGTAGCTAAGAGTGTTTTAAAAACTTGTTAAGTAAATATAGGTGTTCTCCTGTTTGTGAGTATATTTTATTAAGTATTCCTTGTCGTTGCTAATATAATAACAATAACTATGATTATACCAAACAATTACATACGTGTTAGTTATTTTTGTCATGCATTTAAATGCAGACGGCTATTAATTAAAACAGTATTATTTGACTGATAAAAATTTAAGTATTTTTCAATCAATAATAATTATCAACAAAGCCGGCTTGATCTTGTCTTCACCTTCCTCCATTTCCATGCAATTCTTTTCGCACCTTATACCCACATGTATCGCAATATATTTCATAAATGCCTTCACCGAGTCTTGAACTGACAACCTAGGTTGGTAGAAAACTCACATACGGCTAGATCAAAGGCTTTAGGTTCCATGCATAGACTATAATATTGTATCATTTTTGTTATTTTCCTCTACTAACAACCGTATTGGTATAATATCGTATTTTGCTTATTAAGATTTGGTGTCGTTAAAACATGTATTCAAATAAGATCAATTTTAACAATCTTTTTGTAACATACGTACGTCTAACTAATATAATCAAACCTAAACTTGGTTTGCTTCAATAAGCGGTAGCCATTGGATAGCACGTACTTATAAGTTGTTGGCCTAATTAACCGTCTCTTAATTCAGACAATATACGGATCTTGAAAGTTTGGTTATAGAGTTACTTGTCTTAATCTTTATCGCTAGCTGTCATTCTTTAATCGCGACCACAAAATGTATCTATCGTATGAGAAGTTCTTACCAAACGTAATGAGAATTTAGTTTTCTTATATATCTTTGTCACCCTTTTATCTTTATCAATTGGTATTCTTTCGTTGTACAAGAATGCAACTTGTTAATTAAGTTTCTTTTTACTAATGTAAGCATCAACTTTTTTATTATTTGTGTTTGTGTCTAAATCATGCAAGCATATGAACTTTTTATTTCCTGTCTTCTAGTCCCTTAGAAAACCGGCAATTATTGATATTAAAAGTTGAATTGCTTTTATGTCTGTTTTTTCTTGCTTATCGGTATCTATTAGACCATAGTATATTATTTAATTTAATTCAGCTTTCTCTTGTTATAAGTAACAATGAACATACATGTACCAGCTATGTTTCTTCAGATCGCGCAAATCAAATGAATCAAATTTATCTTATTCCACTCAATCATTATCATACATTGCAAGACATGTGAATATTAGTTGCATGTGATGCATAAAAACATCCTACAAGTACGTGGAATTAGGTAGTTTGTTTTGGTACTTTTATCTAACACATGTGATTTTTTTTTTCTTGGGTAAAAACATCGAATCTAAGCTAAAATTTTATGTATCATATATTTTGATACGGGCTATGCTACATCCACATAAAAACTTCACAAAAACTCCCACTCGCTGACGTGTCAGCGGGTGATTTGTTTTTAGTGAGATATGGATCCCACAAAAAATCAATCACCCGCTAACACGTCAGCGAGTGAGAGTTTTTTGTGGGTTTTTTATGTGGATATAGCAAAATCCTTTTGATACAGGCTTGTAGTTCATTATACCGGTAAAGTCGTAAACTACTACGATCCATGTAAAAGGGTGTTTGAGAGTCTGTGGTTTTTTTAAGAGAAGTAATTAAACGAATTATTTAGTATCTTAATCACATGTGGTTGTTATAAAAATGAAACTAGCTAGGTCACACATTTTTATTTTTGAAAAATGTCGGTTACTTTTGTTATAGCAATGTATTTTATATGTTTTTTAGTAACTCTATTCTACAACTTTATAGTAACACTTATGAAAGTACATTGCTATTCTACAACTTAAAAAGTACATACACTAAAGTACAATTGCATTTACCTAAACCCTTTTATTTTTGAAACGGGACTTTTGTTATTTTATTTTGCTATCCCTAATTGGCATATAGTAATTAAACATTGGTTGGTCAACAAAAGCCAGCAATACAAGGCACCAATGATTCTAAAAAAGTTTACAATGCCTTAGTCAAATACTAATTATAAGACGACTTTCTTAAATTGTGCATGTCTATATCAAAAATCATAACTACACGATACCAACTTCAAGACCAAAAGAGAAAGAAGAAAATTTATCTCGTAAGAGATGATCGACCATCTATAGTTGTCATAAGTACATGTGCTATTTCCAAATTATATTAATTATCATAGGTAACCTTGTCTACTCATATATACATTATATATCTTAAATAACTCCAACAAAATCATAATAGAAAATAGAATCATGATGATAATATAGTAAATAGCATGCTTTTATATAAAAACAAACCAATAACACTAGTTGATGATGTGCTCTTATTTCTTTACAAGAAACAAATCCGTGTAGTACTAAGTCAAGCTTGTTCGTTAGTCCCTTAACTTCTTTGCATACTTTTCAGACGTAAAGCACAATCTTCTTCACATCAATATTTACTATTCCTTGGCAATTTGCACACAAATACACCACCTCTACACGTTTTACTTCATTCCCAACAAACTCTATCCCCCATTATATATTCCACTTTTATAAGCACACACTTTCTTCATTTACTTTCTATATCCTATCTTAAACCTTATAACATGAACACCACAACCATCGATCACCCCACGCAAGGAAGTATTCCCTTCTCATGGGAAAACCGGCCCGGGGTTTGTAAAGATGGCCAGGAAAATTTGGCCATGGCAAGCAGGAGTGTCGTGGTACACGACAACTTCTACACCGAGGACGAGACAAGGGTGTCTCTACACCACAACTCCTCCACCAAAGAAGGAAACACAAATAAGGCTATTTCTCATGATATAGGACTCCCTCTTCCTCCATGTGCTTTTCGTCAATCTTCTTTGAAAAGTAGTTCAAGAAGGATCAAAGATGATGACCCTTTTCTCATGGCTTATAAAAAATGCACCAAGAGCAATAAAAAAGGTACCTTGACGAGGAAAAACTCACTTCTTGGATCATGTAAGGTGTCATGTAGTGTGAGGGATGATAGTATTGTTAGGGTCTCTCATGTTCCTCTCTCAAACTCTGATAGAAAAAGATTCGATCGAGGGGTTTAAGTTATAAGTACCAAGGTTGATTCAAGATTTGATGGTCTTATATAAGGTTGATTTGTCGAGTAATTAATATGTGTCATATGAATATTATAAGTTTACTTGTATCATACTATTTAGATGTGCAAAAGAACTCCGATGCAAAGAGTTAGCTCTTTAATTAAGGACTAGTTCCAAAGCATATGTGGGTTTAGTGCCAATCTAAACCGGCAAAAACTAGGTCAGATCAAGTCTTATTTTTATATGTTTGAGTTGATTTATTGTTATTTAAAAGTCTGTACACGGGGTTTTGCAGAAGTCTCACTAATGAGGTTTTGACATTTATCATGATACACCAATAAGAAGTATTTGAAGTTTGCTCAAAGTATTTGTCCCTTTTTATCTCGACGTCTCATTATCATCGTAGACGGAACTTGACAAGTTTTATCAAAAAGGCTAAATTATATTGTATTTATTTTAGAGCACACGGTGTCGATATGAATCACACGCCAAATGCTTCCAAAATTTATGTGTTAGCGTGCCAAATGCTTACCATGCAAAATGCCAAAGTCACGTTAATAGGACTTGAGCCAATGAAATGGCTTACGCCAAATGTATTGTGTGTTATTTTTTATTTATTTATTTTTTGTATTGTGAGTGAGGATGTATTTTTAGTGGGGTATTTTGTGGGACCCAATAACATGTTAGTGGTGTGTTATGAGGGAGGGTGTTTTAGTTATTGATGTGTTATTGAGGAGGTGATGAGGTGGCGCTGATGTGGCATACTAATAACGTGTTATTTGTTAGCACCATACCTTGTGCTCTTAGAAGGGCTAGTTAACATTTTCTTTTAACATGGGTAGTAATAGCACCTAGAACTACAAAGTATAAGGGTTAAAAATATATTTATAGCTGAAAATTTTAGAGGAGACAACAACTCTTCCCGATCCCCACTAAATTCTAAACCCGATTACCATGATTATCAAAAGAAGATATAATAAGTACGGTACCGTTTCAAGCCATCAAAAAACCTATAAGTTGAATCCATAGTCAATCAATACCTCGATAGCCCTTCTGTTATATGCATCGACCCATTTCCCTACAATAAGACCTCTGCGTAAATTCATAGTCAATTAACACCTCTATGTAAATCCAAATTGATCTATTGTATCTTTTATTTTCCGTATTCATTAGACCTTTGGTTGGAAATAATATATAACTCTTGAGCCTAGCAACAACGTCATACGAAAATCAATATCGTAGTCATTTGAAATATTAGAACTCACTCTTAACGATTTGATACCCATATCCATAAGAGTGCTAGGTGAGGTGAAAACCTTTAACACGTTGGTCCATCTATCATCAACACACCAATAACTAAATCCTTCATAACACAGTTACTTTTTAGTCCCACAAAATATACCCACTCACTCACAACACACACACACACACAAAAAAAAGGGAGCAAATGGCGTAAGCCATTGAAATGGCGGAGGCCCCATTGGCGAGTGGATGGCGAGAAAGGTGGTATGGGTTTGGCGGCGTCATTCATTTCTTTTGGTGCATTTGGCGTGTGTTCGGTTTACCTCACCGAGCACTCTAATGTAAGCTTTATTGTCATCTATCACAACCATCAAATTTCTCAAGTTACTTAATGTAGTAGAGACTCTTATCTCGAAAATATTAATGTTTGTAATTCCCCTTGAATCTCATTGATCAACATATACGGTATATATAAACATATACCAAACCGAAACATACAAAACCCTTATGAGCTAAAGCCTATCACAAATACAATTGGGCTAATGGGCTAACATATTCATTCGGCTAATACACCCCCGCAGTTTGAGCGGGAGGCCTTCAAACGTTCAAACTGGATCTGAAATCAAGAAACAAAGCAGCAGGCAGGCCTTTAGTAAATATGTCGGCATACTGAAAACGAGAAGGGACATGAAGCACACGAACTTGTCCCGAAGCCACATAATCACGAACGAAATGGATATCAATCTCAATGTGTTTCGTACGTTGATGCTGAACCGGATTGGTAGATAAATATACGGCACTAACGTTATCACAATAAACAATAGTAGCAATAGACAAGGGGTGGTTAAGCTCACGTAGTAGATTGCGAATCCAAGCAGTCTCAGACACCACATTAGCAACACCTCGATATTCGGCCTCAGCACTGGACCGAGATGAAGTCACCTGTCGTTTAGCAGACCAGGATAACAAATTGTCACCAAGAAAAACACAGTAACCGGAAGTAGACCGGCGAGTGACCGTGCAACCTGCCCAATCCGCATCTGTGTAAGCAATAAGCTAAGCAGTAGAAGAAACATGCAGCCGAAGACCATGATCAAGAGTACCATGAATATAGCGTAATATACGCTTCAAAGCATGAAAATGTGTATCACGTGGGTCATGCATATACAGACAGACCTGCTGAACCGCGTATGAAATATCTGGGCGCGTAAAGGTAAGATACTGAAGGGCACCAGCTAAGCTCCGATATAAGGTGGGATCATCAAAGGGTGTACCATCAGGTCCAAGCTTGGACTCTGTATCAACATGAGTGCGACATGGATTACACTTCTGCATATGAGCTCTCTCAAGAATTTCTTCATCAAACTTGGACTGCGATAAAAACATACCAGATGCTGTGCGAGTAGCAGAAACACCAAGAAAATAATTAAGAGAGCCAAGATCCGTCATTGAAAACTTACCATGAAGAGCAGTGATAACACGCTGTAAAAATGCAGTAGAAGAAGCAGTCAATATAATATCATCCACATATAGTAACAAGTAGGCCGTGTCAGATCCATGACGAAACACGAAAAGCGAGGCACCAGTTTTGCTCTGCTGAAAACCAATGCGAGTAATAAATCCTGCAAACCGCTGAAACCAAGCTCTAGGGGCTTGCTTAAGCTCATACAGTGATCGCTGCAAATGACAAACATAATCTGGGTGAGCAGGATCTACAAACCCAGGTGGCTAATGCATATAGACTGTCTCCGATAAGTGACCGTGAAGAAAAGCGTTCTTCACATCAAGATGATGAATAGGCCAATCACGAGACACTGCTAGACTAAGTATAGTGCGAATAGTAGCGGGTTTAACCACGGGACTAAAAGTCTCATCACAATCCATCCCCTGCTGCTGACTACGACCATTTGCATCAAGTCGCGCCTTATACCTACTTAAAGAACCATGATGAGTGTGTAAATACTCATCATTTTTGGTTAAATCTGAACTGCAAAACGTTTAAAAATGCTCAGAAATGCATCAAAATACTGAAAATATTCCAAAATTGCATTTTATATGTTTCAGATGCAAAATGTTCAAAATCGGATGAAAAATGAGCTAAGTTTGCATAATTGGCAGTTTCAGTCCCCCAAGTTTCAAAAATTATCAGAAATAGTCCCTGAGCACATAATTTCAAAAGAAAAATCACCAAAGGTCCTTTTAAAATCATAAATTGTCATAATTAGTCATTTGGTGAAAAGTCCAAAAGTTTTGAGAAATTACAAAATTGGTCCTTCAAGTTTTGAATTTGTCACAAATGGTCCTTGGAATTTTGAAAATGTCAAGTTTAGTCCTTATACTATTGGAGCTTGTCACTTTTAGTCCCTTGGAGCAACTTTGCAAATTGGCAGTTTTGGTCCCTTGAATTTCAGAAATTGCACATTAGGTCCTTGTGTTTTAAACCTTTACACCCTTTTGGCCTTGTCAAAACCATATGACCCCCTGCCAAGCCTCTTGGACCCCCTGCAATTTGGACCCTTCCTTTTTAATATTACCCCAGTCAAACCATTAGTTAAACAAGCCCCCTACGCGCCTTTTCCCTGTCTTCCCCAACATCTAGCCCTGCAAAACCAGGCCTCCCATCCCCCCTCCTCACCTTTACATTTTCCATGTCCCCCCACCTCAACAAAACTCCAAAATGCATTTAATGCACCCTTCCCCCCCTCACTCAACCTCCAACTGGTATATACACTTTTTCCCGCCAAAATGCA
>OU343225.1:198547962-198573824 GCA_910596185.1 Chrysanthemum makinoi | reverse complement strand
GGTTTAGACTAGTATTATTTAGTTGATTTTAAGTAGAATTAGCATACAATAGGTTCTGGCATCCTTTGGTTCACTATAGAAGCTTATAGCTTATTTTGGATAGCTTATTATTGAGCAGTTGCTCATCAATTTGTATTTCCAGTAGTGCATAGTATTTTATCTTATTTTTCCTTAACTTAGAATAATATTTTAGATTTTTCCATAATGTTTCATAATTTTCCAACACTGTTTGCTATTTTTCTTATTTAAAATCTGTTTTTAAGACTTTTTAATACAAATAAATCAGAAAAGCTTCAAAAAAATAAGTTTTAAATTTTACTAGATTAAGAAAAATATAAAAAGCAAAAAAATAATTTTTTCCTATTTTTCCTAGTTAAATTTGTAATTTTTAGCATTTAAATTAGTTTTAAAAGTTTTTAATTCATAAAAATTAGAAAAATAATCAGAAAAATACAAAACTAATTTTGAAAAGTCTTTTTAGTTATTTTAGATTTTTGAAAAATAGTTTCATAATTTTCTCACTTGTTTTCATAATTTTTAGATAATTAGTTTTATTTTGAAAGTTAAAAATTAGTTTTTAATTCAAATAAATTCAAGAAAAATCCTAAAAATTAGTTTTAATTCTTAAATAATTTTCAAATATCATAAAAGTAATTTTACATCATTTTTAGGACTTAATTTAGACATAGTTGCATTTAATTTACGTTTTATTAATTACATTTTAGTATAATTCGCGTATTTAGGTTTCCCCATAGTTTTAGTTTCCATTTACTTTCCCTTGCACCGTAGTTTAGAAAAACATCAAATTACCCCCTTATCCATTCAAATCACAAAAATCGCGACGTGAGTTGAAAATTCCATTCAACCCTCGTTCGGAACGATCTCGGTGCTCAAACCTAACACGTTTGAGTTACCCAAATACTACACACTTCTATAATTGGTTTCCCGAGCGAATCAATTTTTGGCGCCGCTGCCGGGGAGGGCATGTAGTGAGTTTTCATATTCCGTCTCGAATCGCGTGAATTTGAAGATCTTTCCCCGAGTGAAGTTACCGTCGTTTTTGTATATATAACTTTTTCGAAAACCCAAAAACATCTAAAACACCAAAACATTCTTCCTAGAGTGTTTACAAAACCATAAAAAGTAAAAACCAACAAAACAAACCCGAACGTCAATTGTTACGTCGGCTCACCTCAGAAGTACAACCTATACACGGGTTAAACGGAAGTCTTGACATTAAATCTAGACTGAAGAACGATCCACTCTTCGTTCCCACGGCTGCAGCGTACTTTTGGGATCTACCGAACCTGGTTGACGCAAAGGTTACAAAAATATTGTGTTTTCAAAAGTTTTCTAAATATAAAAACCAAAAAGATTTTCCTTTTTCAAAATTATTTTTCACTTTGATTTTTGGATTTTGTATTTAGTGCATGCGCACTCGTTCTCCATACAACCGTGAATCAAACGCATGCGAGTTACGTAATATGGCACGCTAATCAAGTACCACCCGTTCCCGGTCCTAATCCTCCTCCCGTTAATCAAAATGTAGCTCCCGATCTCCGACGATGGAGGAGCTATGTCAACCAACCATGTACGGGAGGGGAGGACCCATCAGACCGACTAATTTTCAAGCGACCGATTTTAGCTTGAAAAATCATATGATAGAACAAGTAAAAAATAGTTGTCAATTTCATGGTTTACGGATGAAGATGCTAACAAGCATCTTGATAAATTCGACACGCTACCCAGAGTATGAAACAAAATGGGGTCTCCGATGACGCCCTTCGTCTATATCTTTTCCCATACTCTTTGACTCATCATGCTACATCCTGGTTTGATCGACTTCCGAAAAATTCGATTCATACGTTTGAAGAAATGGTTTCTAAGTTTCTGGCAAAGTACTTTCCACCGTCGATGGTGACGAAGTTGAGAAACGATATCAGTAATTTCCGACAATATCCCGACGAATCTTTGTTTGAAGCATGGGAACGTTATAAGCTTGCAATTGATCGATGTCCAAATCATAACATGTTGCTTGTCACTCAAATTGATACGTTTATAATGGTTTGGACGTTGAGACACCGTGAAACAATCAATGCTGTTGCCGGTGGAACTTTCATGAAAAGACGTCCCGAGGAATGCTACGATCTTATCGAGAACATGACCACTCATCACAATTATTGGGATTCTACCGCCGAAAGGGGTGAATCATCTCGATCAAATACGTCTTCTTCTCTCGAAATAGCCGCTCTGAACAAAAAAATGGACGATATCTTAAGGATACATCAAATGAATAATCAGAATCAACATCAACAAGTGAAAGCGGTACACCCGACTTGTGAGACTTGTGGAGGTCCACATTCTTATTCCGAGTGCCCAACCATCGGTGGCTACGCACATGAGAATGTTTATCTTTGCTACGGGAAACTACAATTAACCGCAAGGAGATCGAAATCTTCTTAGCTACCGCTCAAACAATTATCTCGGACCTCCCGGTTTCAACCAACCTCAACACCATAATCAAAATCGTTTCAATGGTAACCACAATGTTAATCAAAACCGAGGAGCTAATGTTAATCATGGTAATCAACAATACCAAGCTCCTCCACCTCAAGTTTACCAACACCCACCTCCTCCTCAACATCAATATCAACCACCTCCACCTCAACAACCTTATCAAGCACCTCATCAAGTTTCTCCGAACAATGAATTTCTAACTTACATGAAGAACTCTGATAACACCATTAAAAGTTTACAAACTCAAATCACCAGCATCAAGAATGAATTTGCTACGAGTAACAAGCAGATGAGTGAAATGAGGAATATGATGGCTAGTTTCTTTCAAGCCAATCAAACTTCTACTTCTTATCCTCAACCCTCGGGTCCGGTTCTCTTCCAAGTAATACGATTCCCAACCCGAGAGGTAACATGAAAGCGATCACTACCCGAAGTGGTGTTGCTTATGATGGACCCACGACTCCTACCACTATTTCTTCTTCTCCGTCTCGTGTGGTAGACCGTGAGACCGGGGTGACAAAGGACCCGGTGCTTCCTACTAATAAGGGGAGTACAAAGAATGTCCAACCCACGGTTGTCCAAGATTCTGAGCCCGAAGATGCTCCCGTTAGTGCTGAAAAGCCTAATCAGAAAACGACACTCCCATATCCGTCTCGTCTTAAAGATCAAACGCTTCGTGAAAAGTCGAATCATCAAATGGAAACATATTTCCAAATCTTCAAAGACTTAAATGTGGAGATCAGTTTTGCGGATGCCCTTCTCTTGATGCCCGAACTTGCTTCTACGATTAAGGGATTGCTTTCGAATAAGGAAAAGTTATATGAGCTTGCTACGACATCTTTGAATGAGAATTGCTCGGCGGTTATCCTCAAGAAACTTCCCGAAAAGTTAGGTGACCCTGGCAAATTCCTCATTCCGTGCGATTTTCAAGGAATTATTGCATTCTCGCCTTGGCGATCTTGGCTTAGTATCAATTTGATGCCGAAATCAATCTACGAAAATATTTCATTGCCCCCACTTACCCCAACGTGTATGACCCTCGAGCTAGCCGACCGAACTACTACGAAACCAAAGGGTATAGCCGAGGATGTCTTTGTTAAAGTGGGGGAGTTCGATTTCCCCGCAGATTTTGTTGTCGTTGATTTTGATGCTGATCCTCGAGTACCCCTAATTCTCGGCAGAAGTTTCTTAAGGACGGGCCATGCGTTGATTGATGTGTATGAAGGAGAAATCACTTTAAGAGTAGGAAACGAAGCCGTCACATTTAACGTTAACCATACTTCTTAATCTCTAACCGACCAATATGATGTGGCCAAAATTAATGACACCGAGGTGACAAAGGACCCGGGAATTCCTACTAATAATGGAAGTACCAAAAACGTCCAACCTCCGGTGGTCCAAAAAGTTGAGCCTAAACCATCGAGAATTGATCCGAGTCTTTCACGTTTCACGGTTAAGAGTTTTTCGACAATACGTGCTGAGAAAAAGAAGAAATTAGAAAAGGAGACTACAACGGTAGTGGTAGAAAATGCTAGCTCTAAGAGCACACCACTTGTCCCACCTCCGTTTTCTGTGTATCGAATTGATCTTGTTCCTAAGAACGTCGAGATTTCTTTGAGTGGCAATCCCACTCCTTCTTCTGATTCTTCCCCCTCTCTTACTTCGTTTGAGGGAGCAGACTTCTTTTTGAAAGAGATTGATGAGTGATTTGCTCCGAACGGTCTATCTTTTATTAGTCAACCACTTGTGAATGGTCAACCATAAAAGTCAAACAGCTCAGAATAGAATGCAATAAAGTCCAGAGGAGTATAGTGTTTCCCCGGGTCGTTAAGTCCCAACGAGCTGTGCGATTGAATAGCTAAACGCGTAGTGATCGGGTGATATTGAACAGGAAAGGGTGATGATTGATTACACTAAGGAATATGAATCTATTTAAGGACTTTGAAGTCCTTTTAATTCTATATTTAAAATCGATTAACGTTTAAAACCTAAAACGCGTACGTTTACTGAATTTTACGTAAACGTAAAATAAATAAAACGTAAATTTAAAAGAATAAAACACCTACGGATATGAAAATGATATTTTTACAATCCTAATAATAAAATAAAATTATTGGAAAATTAAAATTATTTTTATAACTATTTATCTAATTATTATTAATTAAAAACTATTTTTAACTATTTAAAAATACATTAAAATACAAGAAAATAGGAAATTACCCTAAAAAATGAAATTATAAATTGGAAAAATCTAAAATATTATAAAACTAATGTTAAAACTGAAAATATATTTTTTGGACTTTTTATGTATTTATTATTAATTAAAAATGATTTAAAAATACTTAAAAAACTAATATTAAATAAGAAAAGGACTAAATGAGCTTGGAAAAATCTGGAAATTTTATGGAAAAACTAAAATATTATACTAAGCATGGGAAAAATATAAAAAGTTAGATAAGCCCATTAATAAGCTGAACTAGGCAAATAAGCAGTTTGAATAAGCACTTGAAATAAGCAATAAGCTATCCAAAAGCTACCATCAGCTACTACAGCCTAAATCTAACCTAAAATGAGCTAATGCAACTGATTGGGACCTAAAAACACAAGCTCTTTTACGAAAAAAAAGCTGAGACCATTTCAAGTCTCAATATGCCAAACTACCCCTACAATGTACTACTTTGAGCAACTCGATTCAAGCGTAGAAAAATCTTAAAAATAAACTAAAAATAGCTTAGTTAACACAAGCTGGAAATCTATTTATTCCCAAAAGCTCAAAGGCTCAAACTTAAAAACAAGCTCATAAAAATTCCACAAAGATCTGTCATTTTGAAACTGTTGTGCTTTTTGACTTTTTTGAAAAACTTGAAAGGTTGACTTATATGAACTTTGATCACTTCTAATTGACTGATTATGTTATATTAGACTATAATGAGACTGATTTAAGCTATTTTAACAACTAATGAAAGGTTTTGATGAGTTTTTGAAATTAAAATTATGGCAGTGAGCTAAAAATTGGAGATAAGAGGTGATTTTGACTTTTTGCTAAAAGGAAACTGGTTCTTATGGTTTGTCTATGCTATATGAGCCTAAGGAAACATGTTTAAACCAAAATCAACAACAAAGAACTACTAGAACATGATCATTGCCCCTGAACCAAACACTCCCATAAAAATGCTATTTTGAGATTCTCAATGCAAAGGACTGTTCAAGTTCATGAAACTGGTTCCAAAAGTAATATTATGAAGTTATAAGCTTATAGAAACATAAAACTATCAACTATAACCACTGATAAGCATGAAATGAGATTGTACTAAAAATGGCAATGAACATGAAAGACTGAGCAAAATGAATTCTAATGAACAAGCATAACTTAATTCAACACATATTAACTCAAATACATAAAATAAACATAGAAACAGTAAAATCAAACATGTTAACCTATGCTACAGTAACCTTTAAGAAATTTTAGAAAAAGCTTACAAAGTGTCCCATGAGCATTCAAAACCAAGAACCATGAACCAAACTGACCTAATATCTCCCATGAGATTCTAAAACCATGACCCATCCATTTTGACCATGCTCCGACCTTCATTCCTTCTACAATCTGATTTTTGAATTAATATCTATTTTATAGGTATTTTTGAGTATTTTCTTGGTAAACTGATTAGGACTGAATTAATTGCTTTGAAAACCTTCAATAACTTGTGAATTTGATTAATTGAGCTTAAAATAACAAGAACAACAAGAAATAAACAAGTTTCAAGTGAATTTGTCAAATTCACTTTGAAACTGCCAAATCTAAATTTGATTGAACAAGACTGGAATTAAGTGTTAAAGAAAGTTTGCATAACATGAATTAAACTGAGTACAACATGTTTTTATTGAAAATACAACTGAAAGAGTAAACTAAGTGACCTACGTTACACTACTCCTCGATATATATATCTCTTCTGCCTCTTCTTCCCATCTTTATAGACTTTTTGAAGTCCCACTTGATTTCTGAGAATTTCCCACTTTAATTTAGAGCCATTGGATGAGTTTTGAGTGATCTAAGCCTTCCATGTGTTTTGGCGGGAAAAGCTGTTTTGACTTTTTGTAATGTGAAATTGCAAGCGGTGGTGGTGGCATTAATTATGGCGTGTTTAGTTGGTAGATGTGATGATGAGTTGGGCGGGAAACCACCATGGTTTAGCAGAGGTGGTATAGGGATGTGTCCTGGTTTTGCTTGTGAGGGAGAAGGGAGAAAGGCGGGGTGGAGTGGGTTTGACTGGTATTGACCGTGGGAGATATTAATAGACGGGGGTTCAAATTAGGGGGGTCACGGTATTAAGAGGGGTTCAAGGGTGAGTTTGGCCAGGTTCAAAGGGATTGGGCTTGGGCTTTTGTTTTGGGTTAATAAACACAAGGGTCCGGTTTGGTTTAGCATTAACACAAGGACCAAAAATGTAATTTTTGAATTTTTGAAGGGTTGGATTTGTAATTTCCCAAAAGTTATCAAAAGGTTCCAAATTGTAAGTTATGAATAGTACAAGGGTATTATTTGATAAATTATACTTTTTTAAATACCCAGGGACTAATTTTTCCAATTTTGAAACTTGAGGGGTAAAAGTTTCCAATTGTAGAAAACTTTCATCCAGGGATTATTTGTGAACATGTTTGATTATCCAAGGACTAAAGTTGACTTTTTATTCATTTTACACCTTTAGGGACTAGTTTTGCCATTTTGTGAAACTCTAGGGACTGAAAATGACAATTTTGTGAACTTTGATCATTTTTCACTTGTTTTCAATCTTTTTGTACCTGAATCACATAAAAACACATTTCAATAATATTTGTAACATTTATATGGTCATTTGTGTGTTTTTGGTCGTTTTTGTGGGGTTAAACAATATAAAATATATGTGTATTTAGACACATATCAAATCCCCCACACTAAACTATTGGTAGTCCTTAGCAATCTTTTATGAAAAATTAATGGATTTCATCTCTTTACCAAAAGCCATTACTGCTGGAGTAGCCAATTGTTTTAGTTCAAGTAAGAACCTTGGTACAATGATAACCAAATGATTTTGAGCAAATCACCAGCTTCCAATGGATTTGATTTGTCTTTACCAGAAGCCGTTTGCTTCTGGACTAGCCAACTCTTAGATAAAATATCTTTGGTGAGTCGATTACCAATTATGGTTTTCCAACTGCCTTTACCACAAGCCATAAACTTGCGGGCTAGCCAACTCTTCACTAATTAAAGATATGGTGAGTTGAACACCATACAATTTTGGGCAAATTGCAAGCCGTCAACGGATTTGAGATATCTTTACCAAGAGCCGTTTGCTCTAGGATTAGCCAATCCTTTTTTTTATTAGACATGGCGGACTGATAACCGTAAGCTGAGTAAGTGCAAAACACTTACTCCAAAAAAAATTTTGCCAAAAATGGGGGAATTGGGTGGTATAATTACATGATTAAATTCGTGAGAATTCCCCCCCCCCACACTAGAAATGAATATTGTCCTCAATATTCAAAGTACCGGCTGTTATGCCGAAACTTAGAACGTAAAAGGGAAATATTACGGCCATTATTTGTTATTATTATTATTATTATTATTATTATTATTTTTTTTTTGAAATTTATATACAACAGCGGGGGGCAACTCCCCCACACTAGGGTGGTAGAAAGTAGAAAGAAATCAGAAATATGGGTGAAAACCCATATAGTGTGCTACTGTTTTTGATTCCCGAGTCGCTAGCTTGACTCGATCCCCGCATTCATTGGTTCATGGGGAAAGTTTGTAGATCCGGGACAACCACAGGTGGAATGTTCTCTCCAAAATAGTGCTTCAATCGATGACCATTCACTTTAAAATTTGGACCATCGGGTTGAGATAACTCAATGGTTCCATAAGGAAATACTTTAGTGATGGCGAATGGTCCAGACCAGCGGGATTTTAGTTTTCCTGAGAAAATCTTCAATCTTGAATTGAAAAGAAGGACTCGATCACCGACGTTGAAAACGCGGTTCTTGATTTTGGAGTCATGAATCTTCTTTGTATTTTCTTTGTAGATCAAAGAGTTCTCGTATGCTTGATCACGGAGTTCATTTAATTCATTCATTTGAACTTTCCGGTGATCACCGGCTGTCTGAATATCGAAGTTGGCATGTTTCAAGGCCCAGTATGCTTTGTGCTCAAGCTCAATCGGCAGATGACACGCCTTTCCATACACTAGCTTGTATGGAGTACACCCGATGGGTGTTTTATAAGCTGTACGGAAGGCCCAGAGTGCGCCATCTAGCTTATCCGACCAAGAGGCACGGTTTTCGCCTTCTACACTCTCGAATTCTTTTAATCCATCGGTTGGAAACTTCCACTTGCCCACTTGTTTGGGGGTGGTACGCAGTAGAGAGACGGTGAGTTACACCATACTTTTGCATGACTCTATCAAACTGGTCATTGCAGAAATGCGTACCACGATCACTGATTATAGCTCGTGGAGTTCCAAACCTAGCAAAAAGAGATTTTAAGAATTTCACAACAACTCGGGCATCGTTGGTAGGCAAAGCCTTCGCTTAAACCCATTTTGATAAATAGTCAACGGCCACGAGTATGTATTTATTTCCTCGAGATGAAGGAAATGGCCCCATAAAGTCAATGCCCCATATGTCAAAAATCTCACACACTTGAATGGCGTTTTGCGGCATTTCATTTCTTTGTGAGATATTTCCGTGACGTTGACAAGCGTCACAGGTTTTGACAAATTCGTGGGCATCCTTGTAAATCGTGGGCCAATAAAATCCGGAATCAAACACCTTCTTCGCAGTGTAGTTTGGACTATGATGGCCCCCGGTGGGTCCAGCATGGCAAGCTTTGAGAATGTCCATAGCTTCCTGTCCATAAACACACCGTCGGATGACTTGATCCGCATAGATTTTGAATAAGTAGGGTCGCCCAGAATAATGTTTAACATCTTTGAAGAATTTGTTCTTCTGTTGGGTCGACATTCCTTTCACTATGAAGTTACCCGCATGGTAATTTGCAAAGTCAGCAAACCATGGGGTAGTAGAGTTTCCATGAAAAGTAACCGCATTGAGTGTCTCGAGAGGAAATGTTTCATTTATTTCCTTTTTCTCGAAAACATCTTGGTGTGGGTTTTCTAATCGGGACAAATGATCAGCAGCTAGGTTCTCAGCTCCTTTTTTATCACGTATAATGATATCAAATTCTTGCAGGATGGAGAACCCAACGAGCAATCTCGCTTTGCATCTTGTTTAGCAAAGAGATATTTGAGAGCCGAGTGATCCGTATACACCACGCATTTGGTCAAGATTAGGTATGGCCGAAACTTCTCAAACGCATATACCACGGCTAGTAGCTCTTTTTCTGTAGTGGTGTAATGGGTTTGAGCTTCATTCATAGTCTTACTTGCGTAGTGGATAGGCTGAAAATGCTTGGTTTTACGTTGCCCCAGGACGCACCGATAGCAAAATCACTTGCATCGCACATGAGTTCAAAGGGTAAATCCCAGTGGGCAACGAGAATGGGTGCTTCCGTAAGCTTTTTCTTTAATGTTTCAAAAGCTTCGATGCACTCGGGTGAGAAGATAAAAGGAGCATCCTTCTCAAGGAGATGAGTCATAGGCCGAGCGATTTTAGAAAAATCTTGTATGAATCTGCGATAAAACCGGCATGACCTAAAAAACTCCTAATACCTTTGACGGTAGTGGGATGAGGCAATTTGGCAATGACATCCACTTTCGCTTTGTCAACCTCAATCCCATTTTTGAAATCTTATGGCCTAGGACAATTCCTTCCTTGACCATAAAATGGCTCTTCTCCCAATTTAGACAAAGATTGGTGTCTTCACACCGTTTGAGCATTTTTCTAAATGGGAGAGACATGTTTGAAATGAGTCCCCAATGACCGAGAAGTCATCCATAAACACCTCCATTGTTTCCCGATCATGTCGTGGAAAATTGCCATCATACATCGTTGGAACGTGCTAGGAGCGTTACATAGGCCAAAAGGCATACGTCTGTAGGCAAAAGTTCCGTATGGGCAGGTGAATGTGGTCTTTTCTTGATCCTGTGGATCAATGGGGATCTGAAAATACCCCGAGAAACCATCTAGGAAACAATAGTATTCGTTCCCTGCTAATCTCTCAAGCATTTGGTCCATGAAGGGTAGAGGAAAATGGTCTTTACGGGTGGCTTCGTTTAACTTGCGATAGTCAATACACACACGCCATCCCGTAACCAATCGAGTTGGAATTAACTCATTTTCTTCATTTGTGACAACAGTTATGCCACCCTTTTTTGGAACACAGTGGATGGGACTGACCCAAGGACTGTCAGAGATCGGATAAATTAAACCGACATCAAGAAGTTTGAGAACCTCCTGTTTGATAACCTCATGAATCTTAGGATTCACCCTTCTCTGTTGTTGGACTGCTGGTTTGAAATCATCCTCCAATAAAATCTTGTGCGTACAAAATTCAGGGTTGATACCCTTAATGTCGGAGAGTTTCCAAGCAATTGCTTGCTTGTGCGACTTCAAGACCTTTATCAGAGCAGTCTTTTCATCTTTACTCAAATCTCGAGCAATAATGACGGGTAATTTATCATTATCGTCAAGAAATGCATACTCGAGATGAGGTGGTAAGTCCTTAAGTTCGACTTCGGGATGATCATTAGATTTTTCAATGGTTTTGATTTCCTCTTTATGAAGTTTTTGAGGAGGGATTGATGGATCATCATTGAGCAACTTCTCAAGGAGAAGAATGTCTCCCTCAATGTCAATTGGAGCGTGATCAATTTCCCATGAAACCGAATCACTAGACAAGTATGCTTCAATCTCTTCCAAGATGAAGTCACTTCCCTCAAACGGAGTGAGAGAAGGAGTAGAATTGGCAATGATGGGTTGAGATGAATGAGTGAGATTATCACTCGAAGAATTATGAACATAACCGAGAACTTCTTGAGAGTATTCTTCAGAAGCAACATCAATGATATCTATTCGGTTAACCGACTCAGAATCATAGTTTGCGGAGTACCTCGAAGTTTGATCAAGGTTAAAGGTATCGGCTTCATCACCCACACGTAATGTGATTTCATGCTCAAATACATCAATGAGAGCACGGCCCGTTCTCAGGAATCCTCATCCAACAATGAGGGGAACCCGATGATCGACATCGAAATCAACAACTACAAAGTCAGCTGGAAAATGGAACTTTCCTACTTTCACAAATACATCCTCGGCGATGCCAAGAGGACGCGATATTGAACGATCTGCAAGCTCAAGAGTCATGCAGGTAGGAATAAGTTCGGGAAGAGAAAGTTTCTTCCATCAATAAGGCATCGATTGATGCTTGCACCAAGATCGGCGAGGGCAAAGCATTCAATCATTCCGGGAAAAACACAAGGTAGAAGAAATTTTCCAGATCTCCAAGCTTCTGAAGCTTCTTTAACGAATCTGAGCAGTTCTCGTTCAGAGGAGTTTTAGCCATTTCAAACAGTTTTCCTTGTTGCTTAACATGTGTTTGAGAGTTGATGCAAACTTGGGCATCAACATGATAGCATCCGCAAAGCTTATGTCAAAATGTAGTTCTTGGAAAATTTGAAAAAATTTGTCCATTTGATGACTGGAATTTTCGTGGAGCTTTTGCTCATTTAAACGTGATGGGTAAGGAATAGAAGTTTTGGATTTGGGGTTTTCAACGGGAGCTACAGGAGGTTCAAAAACAACTCCTGGTTTGGATTTGGGTTTCGGGACAACTTGAGGATGGACATGTCCTGTGCTCTGTGAGCTAGTGGGTTGCACTTGGTCCTTTGTCGCCTCAGGTTCACTTTCCACTACCTTCGAGAGAGAAGAAGAAGAGGTAGTAGGAATAGCGGGTCCATCATATGAAGCACCACTTCTGTTTGTGATCGCCTTTGCATCGCCCCTCGGATTAGCGATCGTGTTGCTAGGTAGTTTTCCTGAGCCCGAGGGTTGATCATTTAAAGACTCCTTTAGTGTCCGAATCGGGCTGATCCAACAACCTGTTCATGTATCCTCTTGAGGACTTTCATGAATTGTTTTAAAAGCTCATCAGATGTTGATATTGGAGGAGGCGGAGGGAAATTTTGAGGCCGTATGTTTTGATTATAACCTTGTTGTTGGAAATTCCCTTGGTTAGGATTCATATTTCCATGAAATTGATTCCCTCGATTGAAATTGTTTTGATTAAAGTTTCCTTGATGTTGGAAACCTTGATTTGATCCGGGATAGAAATTACCTTGGTTTTGATAACCTTGGTTCATCCTAGGTTGGTTCTGATTCTGGTTTTGCATGTTAGGATTCTGGTTAAAACCGGGTGGTCCCTGATAAGTATTAGCACGGTAGTTTAGTTCATTTTGAGGATGGTATTGATTACCTCCCTGATGTGAAGTACCGGCTATAGCATTGGCTTCAAACGGACTACCATCGGTGGCAGTATAGTTGTAGTATGCATGAGGGCCACCACAAGTGACGCAGACTCGACTTTTCTTCACTTCACCATGTGATGGTGTCAGTGTGAAAGTGACTTTCTTTTGGTTAGCAAGAACCAAAGCCTGAATAGCATCCGTGAGTTTGTCAATCTTAGCATCGGTGCTAGATGTACTCACGTGAGATGAAGTAGAAGGTCCTGCATTAGACTGAGATTGATATGTCTTTGTTCGTACAGGGGACTGGACTTGTTTTCTATGATTTGCAAGGCTTCTTTTGTGGTCTTGCTCGGAAATTACTCCGCCGAGGCATTTAAAGAGACTTGGTCAGCTTGGCTCAGACCATTGTAGAAAGTATCCATTTGCATTAACTTGGAAAAACCATGATGCGGACACTTTATGAGCAACTCTTTGTAACGATCCCATGCCTCACCGAATGATTCATCAAATCTTTGAGTGAATTTTATTATCTCATTCTTAAGACTTGTAGTTCGGGATGGAGGATAGAATTCGTTAACAAACTTAGTGACTAAATCCTCCCATGTCTCAATGGAACGAGGGGGTTGTTTCTCAAGCCAAATCCGGGCTTGTCCTTCTAGAGAAAATGGGAACAAAAGAAGCTTAATTGCTTCATGTGGGACATTCTTGTATTTGATGGTCGATGCAATCTTGTTGAACCATCAAATATGTGCATGAGGGTCATCCCGCTCAAAACCATAAAATTGGCTTTGGGTTACAAGATTAAGCAACCCAGTTTTGAGCTCGAAAGTATCGCCACGATGGTGGGACAACAATGGCATTTCCGTAACCCTCGATGGGTGCTTGGAGAAGCTCTTTCATCGGTTTATCTTCGCCATTACGAGGGTGGTGGTGCTAAACGTTCCTCACCGGGAGGAGCCGTCCTCTACGTCTACGTGGAATACTTGCAAGCTCAGAAAGTGGACTTGTGGAGCTGGAAGAACGAGTGCGCATGCACTAGAGTTGACTCTAAGAATTCTCAGAGTCAAGAGAATTATGAAAATGGGGAAAGAAGAATCTTTTTGGGTTTTATGATTTTTTCTGCCTTGGTTTGCGGTGGTTGATAAGAAAATATAAATATATATAGATGGTATGAACAATATTTTTGGAGTGAATATTCAAATCACTAATCGCTAAGATACTATTAGCACTTTAGCTCCAGAAAAGTGGCAAATTTGATTCGCTCCGAAAAAGGTATATGTGCGGTCTATATTTTATTAGTCAACCACTTGTGAATGGTCAACCATAAAAGTCAAACAGCTCATACCGAATGCAATAAAGTCCAGAGGAGTATTAGTGTTTCCCCGTCGTTAAGTCCCACGAGTCGCGATTGAATAGGTGTTTGAAACGACGTAGTGATCGGGTGATATTGAAAGGAAAGGTGATGATTGATTACACTACTGAGAATCTGAATCTATTTAAGGACTTTGAAGTCCTTTTAATTCTATATTTAAAATCGATTAACGTTTAAAACCTAAAAACGCGATACGTTTGAATTTTACGTAAAATGACGTAAAATAAATAAAACATAAATTTAAAAGAATAAAACACCTACGGATATGAAAATGATATTTTTACAATCCTAATAATAAAACAAAATTATTGGAAAAATAAAATTATTTTTATGACTATTTATTTAATTATTATTAATTAAAAACTATTTTTAACTATTTAAAAATACATTAAAATACAAGAAACTAGGAATTTAACCTAAAAAATGAAATTATAAATTGGAAAAATCTAAAATATTATAAAACTAATGTTAAAACTGAAAATATATTTTTAGACTTTTTATGTATTTATTATTAATTAAAATGATTTAAAATTATTTACTTAAAAAATTCTAATATTAAATAAGAAAAGGACTAAATGAGCTTGGAAAAATCTGGAAATTTTATATAATTATCCTATGGACAGAAACTAAGAATATTATACAGATAAGTGCAATAATAAGGGAAAAATATAAAAGTTAGAATAAACGCTATCCACTAATAAGCTGAATTAGGCTGAAATAAGCAGTTTGAATAAGCACTTGAAATAAGCTTAATAAGCTTTAAGCTTCACAAAGCCACTACCATCACTTAGCTACACAAATAAACCAATCGATAAGCTAAAATAAGCAAATAACCTAACCTATAAACCAAACAGGCCTGCAGCTTATAAGCAATTTGCAACTGATTGGGACCTAAAAAAGCACAAAGCTACAGACAAGCTTTTGAAAAGGCTCGTAGACTGAGTATTTAGTCTCAATATGGGACCAAACGGCCCTACAAATAAGCTAGCTACTTTGAGCATCTTGATTCGCAAGGTGAGCTTTTTATGAGCTTGTGAAAAATCTTAAAATAAACTAAAAATAACTTAGTTTAACACAAGCTAACTAAAAATCTATTTATTCCCACTAAATTCTCCAAAAGCTCAAAAACTTAAAAACAAGCTCTATATTAAATTCCTATAGAAAATTATCTCATTTTATTCAAAAACTGTTGTGCTGAAAATTTGACTTTTTGAAAAACTTGAAAGGTTGACTTATATGAACTTTGATCACTTCTAATTGACTGATTATGTTATATTAGACTATAATGAGACTGATTTAAGGCTAGATTTTAAGCAACTAATGGAAGGTTTTGATGAGTTTTGAAATTATAAATCCTATGGCAGTGAGCTAAAATTGGAGATTAAGAGGTGATTTTGACTTTTTGCTAAAAAGGAAACTGGTTTTATGGTTTGTCTAATGAGTTATTAGAGCCTATTGTGACATGTTTAAACAACAAAATCAACAACATAAACAACCTACTAGAACATGATCATTGCCCCTGAACCAAACACTCCCATAAAATGCTGATTTTGAGATTCTCAATGCAAAAATTTGGACTGTTCAAGTTCATGAAGACCATGGTTCCAAAAGTAATATTATGAAGTTATAAGCTTATAGAAACATAAAACTATCAACTATAACCACTGATAAGCATGAAATGAGATTGTACTAAAAATGGCAATGAACATGAAACAAAACTAATGAACAAGCATAACTAAGAAATATACTTATGCTAACACATAGTAACTACAAATAAAGAACAAGCAAACTAATGTTTAATACTTAACATAGAAACATAAACATCAAACATTTAAGCTTTAAGCTACTTATAACCTTTAAATGCAAAATTTAGCTTAAAAATGCTTACAAATGTCCCGTGAATTCAAAACCAAGAACCATGAACCAAAGACAACCTAATATCTCCCTAGAGCTTCTAAAACCATGACCCATCCATTTTTGACCATGCTCCAATTTGATCTTCATTTCTTTACACTGATTTTTTGATTAATATCTATTTTATAGGTATTTTTGAGTATTTTCTTGGTAAACTGGATTAGGTATCTAATTGCTTTGAAAACTTCATAACTTGTGAGATTAATTGAGCTTAAAATAACAAGAACTAACAACAACATAAACAAGTTTCAAGTGAAAATTTGTCAAATTCACTTTGAAAAAATCTTGAAATTTGATTGAACAAGACAATACACTAAGATTGTTAAAAAAGTACTTGCATAACATGAATTAAAAAGTACAACATGTTTTTATTGAAAATACAACTGAAAGAGTAAAACTAAGTGACCTACGTTACACTACTCCTCGATATATATATGCTCTTCCTCTTCTTCCCATGATCTTTATAGACTTTTGAAGTCCCACTTGATCTCTGAATGTTTCCCACTTCATCTTGGCCATTGGAAGTTTTGAATGATCTAAGCCTTCCATGTGTTTTGGCGGAAAAGCAAGTTTTATCAATTAATGACTTTTGTGTGAAATTGCAACTGGGGGGTGGTGGCATTAATTGTGGCGTGTTTAGTTGGTAGATGTGATGATGAGTTGTGGAAACCACCATGGTGGTTTGCAAGGTGGTATAGGGGATGTAAGGTTTTGCTTGTGAGGAGAAGGAAAGCGGAGATGGTGGGTTTGATGGGGTTTGACCGTGGGAGATATTAATAGACGGGTTCAAATTAGGGGTAGTATTAAGAGGGGTTCAAGTGAGTTTGGGGTTCAAAGGGATTGGGCTTGGGCTTTTGTTTTGGGTTAATAAACACAAGGGTCCGGTTTGGTTTAGCATTAACACAAGGACCAAAATGTAATTTTGAATTTTTGAAGGGTTGGATTTGTAATTTCCCAAAAGTTATCAAAAGGTTCCAAATTGTAAGTTATGAATAGTACAAGGGTATTATTTGATAATTATACTTTTTAAATACCAAGGACTAATTTTGCCAATTTTGAAACTTGAGGGGTAAAAGTTGCCAATTTGTGAAAACTTTCATCCAGGGATTATTTGTGAACATGTTTGATTATCCAAGGACTAAAGTGACTTTTGCTATTCATTTTGACACCTTTAGGGACTAGTTTTGCCATTTTGTGAAACTCTGGGGACTAAAATGACAATTTTGTGAACTTTGATCATTTTCACTTGTTTTCAATCTTTTTGCATACCTGAAATCACATAAAACACTTTCATTTTTGTAACATTTTTATGGTCATTTTGATGTTTTGACAGTGTTTTGGTGTTTTTGGGGTTAAACAATATAAAATATATGTGTATTTAGACATACTCATCAATCCCTCACACTAAACTATTGCTAGTCCCTAGCAATCTTTTATGAAAAATTAATGGATTTCATCTCTTTACCAAAAGCCATTACTTCTCGAGTAGCCAATTGTTTTAGTTCAAGTAAGAACCTTGGTACAATGATAACCAAATGATTTTGAGCAAATCACCTGCTTTCAACGGATTTGATTTGTCTTTACGAAGCCGTTTGCTCGGACTAGCCAACTCTTTAGATAAAATATCTTTGGTGAGTCGATTACCAATTATGGTTTTCCAACTGCCTTTACCACAAGCCATAAACTTGCGGCTAGCCAACTCTTCACTAATTAAAGATATGGTGAGTTGAACACCATACAATTTTGGGCAAATTGCAAGCCGTCAACGGATTTGAGATATCTTTACCAAGAGCCGTTTGCTCCTGGATTAGCCAATCCTTTTGTTTATTAGACATGGCGGATGATAACAGAAGCTGAGTAAGTGCAAAACACTTACTTCAAAAAAAATTTTGCCAAAAATGGGGGAATTGGGTGGTATAATTACATGATTAAATTCGTGAGAATTCCCCCCCACACTAGAAATGAATATTGCCCTCAATATTCAAAGTACCGCGGTTATGCCGAAACTTAGAACGTAAAAGGGAAATATTACGGCCATTATTTGTTATTATTATTATTATTATTATTATTTTTTTTTGAAATTTATATACAACAGTGGGGCAACTCCCCACACTAGGGTGGTAGAAAGTAGAAAGAGTCAAATATGGGTGAAAACCCATATGGTGTGCTACTTTTTGATTCCGAGTCGCTAGCTTGACTCGATCCCTGCATTCATTGGTTCATGGGGAAAGTTTGTAGATCCGGGACAACCATGGGTGGAATGTCCTCTCCAAAATAGTGCTTCAATCGATGACCATTCACTTTAAAATTTGGACCATCGGGTTGAGATAACTCAATGGTTCCATAAGGAAATACTTTAGTGATGGTGAATGGTCCAGACCAGCGGGATTTTAGTTTTCCCGAGAAAATCTTCAATCTTGAATTGAAAAGAAGGACTCGATCACCGACGTTGAAAACGCGGTTCTTGATTTTGGAGTCATGAATCTTCTTTGTCTTTTCTTTGTAGATCAAAGAGTTCTCGTATGCTTGATCACGGAGTTCATTTAATTCATTCATTTGAACTTTCCGTTGATCACCAGCTGTCTGAATATCGAAGTTGGCATGTTTCAAGGCCCAGTATGCTTTGTGCTCAAGCTCAATCGGCAGATGACACGCCTTTCCATACACTAGCTTGTATGGAGTACACCGATGGGTGTTTTATAAGCTGTACGGAAGGCCCAGAGTGCGTCATCTAGCTTATCCGACCAAGAGCCGCACGGTTTTCGCCTCGTCCTGCCTCCAGAATTCTTTTTATACCTCGGTTGAAACTTCCACTTGCCCACTTGTTTGGGGTGGTAATAGAGAGACGGTGGGTTGCACCATACTTTTGCATGACTCTATCAAACTGGTCATTGCAGAAATGCGTACCACGATCACGGATTATAGCTCGTGGAGTTCCAAACCTAGCAAAAAGAGATTTTAAGAATTTCACAACAACTCGGGCATCGTTGGTAGGCAAAGCCTTCGCTTCAACCCATTTTGACAAATAGTCAACGGCCACGAGTATGTATTTGTTTCCTCGAGATGATGGAAATGGCCCCATAAAGTCAATGCCCCAGATGTCAAAAATCTCACACACTTGAATGGCGTTTTGCGGCATTTCATTTCTTTGCGAGATATTTCCGTGACGTTGACAAGCGTCACTTTTGACAAATCTGGGCATCCTTGTAAATCGTGGGCCAATAAAACCGGAATCAAACACCTTCTTGGCGGTAGTTTGGACTATGATGGCCCCCGTGGGTCCACATGGCAAGCTTTGAAAATGTCCATAGCTTCCTGTCCATAAACACACCGTCGGATGACTTGATCCGCACAGATTTTGAATAAGTAGGGGTCGTCCCGGAAGTAATGTTTAACATCCTTGAAGAATTTGTTCTTCTGTTGGGTCGACATTCCTTTCACTATGAAGTTACCCGCATGGTAATTTGCGAAGTCAGCAAACCATGGGGTAGTAGAGTTTCCATGAAAAGTAACCGCATTGAGTGTCTCGAGAGGAAATGTTTCATTTATTTCCTTTTTCTCGAAAACATCTTGGTGTGGGTTTTCTAATCGGGACAGAATGATCAGCCTAGGTTCTCTCCTTTTTATCACGTATAATGATATCAAATTCTTGCAGGGAGGAGAACCCAACGGGCAATCTCGCTTTGCATCTTGTTTAGCAAAGAGATATTTGAGAGCCGAGTGATCCGTATACACCACGCATTTGGTCAAGATTAAGGTATGGCGAAACTTCTCAAACGCATATACCACGGCTAGTAGCTCTTTTTATGTGGTGGTGTAATGGGTTTGAGCTTCAGATCATAGTCTTACTTATAGTGGATAGGCTGAAAATGCTTGGTTTAAACGTTGCCCCAGGGCACCGATAGCAAAATCACTTGCATCGCACATGAGTTCAAAGGTAAATCCCGTCAACGAGAATGGGTGCTTCAGTAAGCTTTTTCTTTAATGTTTCAAAAGCTTCGATGCACTCAGTGAGAAGATAAAGGAGCATCCTTCTCAAGGAGATGAGTCATAGGTCGAGCGATTTTAGAAAAATCTTGTATGAATCTGCGATAAAACCCGGCATGACCTAAAAAACTCCTAATACCTTTGACGGTAGTAGGATGAGGCAATTTAGCAATAACATCGACTTTTGCTCTATCGACCTCAATCCCGTTTTTTGAAATCTTATGGCCAAGGACTATGCCTTCTCTGACCATAAAGTGGCTCTTCTCCCAATTTAGACAAAGATTGGTGTCTTCACACCGTTTTAGCATTTTTTCTAAATGGGAGAGACATGTTTGAAATGAGTCCCCAATGACCGAGAAGTCATCCATAAACACCTCCATTGTTTCCCCGATCATGTCGTGGAAAATTGCCATCATACATCGTTGGAACGTGCGAGCATTACATAGGCCAAAAGGCATACGCCTCTGTAGGCAAAAGTTCCGTATGGGCGGTGAATGTGGTCTTTTCTTGATCCCTGTGGATCAATGGGGATCTGAAAATAACCCGAGAAACCATCAAGGAAACAATAGTATTCGCTCCCTGCTAATCTCTCAAGCATTTGGTCCATGAAGGGTAGAGGAAAATGGTCTTTTCGGGTGGCGTCATTCAACTTACGATAGTCAATACACACGCCATCCCGTAACCAATCGAGTTGGAATTAACTCGTTTTCTTCATTTGTGACAAAAGTTATGCCACCCTTTTTAGGAACACAGTGAATGGGCTAACCCAAGGACTATCGAGATCGGGTAAATTAAACCTGCATCAAGAAGTTTGAGAACCTCCTGTTTGATAACCTCATGAATCTTAGGATTCACCCTTCTCTCGATGTTGACTCTGGTTTGAAGTCATACTCCATCAAGATTTTGTGAGTACAAAACTCAGGGTTGATACCCTTAATGTCGGAGAGTTTCCAAGCAATTGCTTGCTTGTGTGACTTCAAGACCTTTATCAGAGCAGTCTTTTCATCTTTACTCAAATCTCGAGCAATAATGATGGGTAATTTATCATCACCTTCAAGAAATGCATACTCGAGATGAGGTGGTAAGTCCTTAAGTTCTACCTCAGGAAATTCTTCAGTTTTTTCAACTGACTTGACTTCCTTATTATGAAGCTCGGCGGGAGGGAGTGATGATGGATCATCATTGAGCAACTTCTCAATGAGAAGAATATCTCCCTCGATATCAATTGGAGCGTGATCAATTTCCCATGAAACCGAATCACTAGACAAGTATGCTTCAATCTCTTCCAAGATGAAGTCACTTTCCTCAAACGGAGTGAGAGAAGGAGTAGAATTGGCAATGATGGGTTGAGATGAATGAGTGAGATTATCACTCGAAGAATTATGAACATAACCGAGAACTTCTTGAGAGTACTCTTCGGAAGCAACATCAATGATATCTATTCGGTTAACCGACTCAGAATCATAGTTTGCGGAGTACCTCGAAGTTTGATCAAGGTTAAAGGTGACAGCTTCATTACCACACGTAATGTGATTTCTTGCTCAAATACATCAATGAGAGCACGGCCGTTCTCTGAATCCTCGTCCAACAATGAGAGGAACCCGATGATCGGCATCGAAGTCAACAACCACAAAGTCACCTGGAAAATGGAACTTTCCTACTTTCACGAATACATCCTCGGCGATGCCAAGAGGACGCGATATTGAACGATCTGCAAGCTCAAGAGTCATGCAGGTAGGAGTAAGGTCCTGGAAGAAAGTTTCTTCCATCTTGAATGAGGCATCAAGTTAATGCTTGCACCAAGACCGGCTAAGGCAAAGCATTCAACCATCCCTGGAAATACACAAGGTAAGAGAAATTTTCCAGGATCTCCAAGCTTCTCGGGAAGCTTCTTTAACAATGCTGGCAGTTCTCGTTCAGAGGAGTTTTAGCCATTTCAAACATTTTTCCTTGTTGCTTAACATGTGTTTGAGAGTTGATGCAAACTTGGGCATCAGCATGATAGCATCCGCAAAGCTTATGTCAAAATGTAGTTCTTGGAAAATTTGAAAAAATTTGTCCATTTGATGACTAGCTTTTTCGCGGAGCTTTTGCTCATTCAAACGTGATGGGTAAGGAATAGAAGATTTGGATTTGGGGTTTTCAACCGAGATGTCATGTGAATCAAAAACAACTCCTGGCTTAGACTTGGGTTTCGGGACAACTTGAGGTTGGACATCGTTGGTACCTCCGTTATTAGTAGGAAGTTCCTTGTCCTTTTTTCGCCTCAGTTCACTTTCCACTACCTTCGGGAGAGAAGAAGAAGAGGTAGTAGGAATAGGGGTCCATCATATGAAGCACCACTTACGTTGTGATCGCCTTTGCATCGCCCCTCGGTTAGCGATCGTGTTGCTCGGAAGTTTTCCTGAGCCCGAGGGTTGATCATTTAAAGACTTCTTAATGTCGAAATCGCTAACCAACAACCTGTTCATTTCCTCTTGGGATTTCATGAATTGCTTCAAAAGCTCATCGAGATGTTGATCTTGGAGGAGGTGGAGGGAAATTTTAAGGCCGTATGTTTTGATTATAGCCTTGTTGTTGAAAATTCCCTTGGTTAGGATTCACATTTCCATGAAATTGATTCCCTCGATTGAAATTGTTTTGATTAAAGTTTCCTTGATGTTGGAAACCTTGATTTGGTCCGGGATAGAAATTACCTTGGTTTTGATAACCTTGGTTCATTCTAGGTTGGTTCTGATTCCGGTTTTGCATGTTAGGATTCTGGTTAAAACCGGGTGGTCCCTGATAAGTATTAGCACGGTAGTTTGGTTCATTTTGAGGACGGTATTGATTACCTCCCTGATGTGAAGTACCGGCTATAGCATTGGCTTCAAACGGACTACCATCGTGGCAGTAATATGTTGTAGTATGCATGAGGGCCACCACAAGTGACACAGACCTCCACTTTCTTCACTTCACCATGTGATGGTGTCTGTGTGAAAGTGACTTTCTTTTGGTTAGCAAGAACCAAAGCTTGAATAGCATCCGTGAGTTTGTCAATCTTAGCATCGGTGCTAGATGTACTCACGTGAGATGAAGTAGAAGGTCCTGCATTAGACTGAGATTGATATGTCTTTGTTCGCAAAGGCGGACCTGGGACTTGTTTTCAATGATTTGCAAGGCTTCTTTTGTGGTCTTGCTCAGAAATTACCTCCCGCGGAGGCATTTAAAGAGTCTTGGTCAGCTTGGCTCAGACCATTGTAGAAAGTATCCATTTGCATTAATTCGGGAAAACCATGATGCGGACACTTTCGGAGCAACTCTTTGTAACGATCCCATGCCTCACCTAATGATTCATCAAATCTTTGAGTGAATTTCATTATCTCATTCTTAAGACTTGTAGTTTGGGATGGAGGATAGAATTCGTTAACAAACTTAGTGACTAAATCCTCCCATGTCTCAATGGAACGAGGGAGTTGTTTCTCAAGCCAAATCCGGGCTTGTCCCTCTAAAGAGAATGGGAATAGAAGAAGCTTAATTGCTTCATGTGGGACATTCTTGTATTTGATGGTCGATGCAATCTTGTTGAACCATCGAATATGTGCATGAGGGTCGTCCCGCACAAAACCATAAAATTGGCTTTGGGTTACAAGATTAAGCAACCCGGTTTTGAGCTCGAAGGTATCACCACGATGGTCGGGACAACAATGGCAACTCTGTAACCCTCGATGGGTGCTTGGAGAAGCTCTTTCATTGGTTTATCTTCTGCCATTACGACAGGGGGTGGTGGTGCTAGACGTTCCTCAGTCCACGGTTGAAGGAGCGAACGTCCTCTCGCCTCTGGCGGAATACTTGCAAGCTCTAAAAGTGGACTTGTAGAGCTGGAAGAACGAGTGCGCATGCACTAAGTTTAAAAATCAGTTTTCAAAACAAATGCGAGGCAAAACGACAAGTGAACTTAAACCAATAATCACAAATGAAATGGCTTCTTTGAAAAAGGTACACCAAATCACAAGGACACAAAGGCAAGTTTTGATCTTTAAGATTGGGAACTTATTAATGTTCACACCCCAGTTGGTAGGTGTTCTTCCTTGGTTTGCGGTGGTTGATTTTTATGTATTTATTAAGTACCAATAAAAAGACGTAGGTATGGATTTGTGCTAAGGGTTTAAATACTTTTGGACAATATTTTTGGTATCGCCTCGTTTAACCAAATCGTACCTCTTTAAGAATAACCTTAAAGAAAATACAGGATAGAAAACGCTATTTATTGTTTTGTTGTTTTATATTTTGTTTGGTGTTGTTAAAACTTTAGGAAAAGTGTTAATGAACTTTTGATTTTGATAACTTTACAAAAAAAACTGTTTACAAAAGGTGGTATATGTGCAAGTATGGGTCTGAAAATGTTTAAAACACGCTTACAAATTTCTCCCACAAGCCAAAATTTTGATCGCTTCCAAGCAGTCAAGTTTTTAAAAATATTGACCAAAGGAGTTTAGTCAACAAAAGTCAACTATTATGGACTCAATACAATTTCCCTTGGAATTTAGTGGATTCCTGGGTCGTTAAGTCCCACGGAGGTTGAATGGTGTTTGAAAACGTTTGATATAGAATGATCACTAAGGATAATGATATGTAAGGATTTTGGTTGATAATTACACTACTGATTGTTTGGAATTGTATTTAAATACAGAGCTATAAAGCACAACAATCAGATTAAACAAACGTGTATAACAAGTAAATAAAAAATGTAAATTTAAAAACTACAGGGACTTAAAATGACAAGTTTAAAACTAAAGGGTATAAAATGAAATTTTTAAAACTTTTTAAACTTAAAGAAAATTAAAATCTAAAAAGAAAATATTTTACTAATATTATATTAAATAAATATTAATTAATTAATCAAAACTATTTTAAACTTATTTAAAATCTAGCTTAATTATTCTAAAAAGGATTTATAATACAAAACTAACTAAGAAAATTACAAATTTATTTTCTAAAAATCTAGAACAACTTAAAATATTTATAAAAATTAAAAACAAATATTTTTGTCTTTTAACAAAGGTTTTATAAATTAAGAACTTAATTAATAATTCAAATCTAATTAAACTAATTAAAGGATTAAAATTAGAAAATAAAAAGGGAAAATTATAAGATTAATTTTTTATAGGTTCTAATTAAGTTAACAAAGCTAGGAAAAATATAAAAACATAGTTTTACTTAATAAAAATTAATTTTACTACTTAATACTTTAATATTAATTAATTATTAAAACTATTATTAATTATTAAAAATACTAGATGACAAAGGAAAAATCTGAGAAAATTTCTAAAAATACTTTAATATGACAGAAACTTAAGAAAAATATAAAAACAGATAAGTGCTTAATAATAAGTTGAAAAGAAAATTAAAAAACTAAATTATATTAAATAAACGCTATCACTATTTTTAAAGTTGATGTTTTTGTGTTTTTCTTTTACAAAACTATTTAACTACTGAAAATAAGCAACTTTTACAAAGACAAACCTTTTGGAACTTGAAAATAAGCTCAGAATGAGCTTATGAGCTTAACAGTTGAGCTTTTGGCTTATTTTGATGATTCAAGCTTAAATAAGCTTGAAATAAGCTTCACAAATAGAACCAAAGGTGAAATAAGATACAAACAAGCTAAGAGTACTTAAATTAAGCTAAAAGGC
>OU343225.1:198503648-198547862 GCA_910596185.1 Chrysanthemum makinoi | reverse complement strand
CATGATCCTGATTTCCTTAATATCTGAGGGACCTTCAAAGTTGTGAACCAAGCCATTCCATGTTAGTTTAGCAGTATCACATTTAATGACTGGCTCCATTATATCATCTGGTAGACATGATATAATGATGCTTTTAAGGCATTGTTCCTGATAGACCACCCTCCTCTCATCAATTGACCATTGAGCTTCAGGTTTGGGTAAATCTACGGCAGGTTTGTAGATCAATGGGCTTTCATTAATACACTTAATGTAGTAAGGTTTTGTTCCTGTTAAGTAGCAAAGCATGCGCTTTTTCTACTTAGCAAATTTTTCAATTTCAATTTCAATTGCGAAACAACAATTGAGATTGAATGACAATTTGTTGGAAAACAAGATCATAATCCTTCCTATGTTATTAGTCCTTAAAATTACAAACCTTAGTAAATGTTTTTAGTTAATATGCACTCCTATGTACATGTAAATATGGGTCTACAGGAATGGGTCATATGTATTCAATTCGACCCATTTGACAGTTAATATGGTTAGTAGTTAATTGACAGTTATAGGTATTACAGTTATTTTCAGTTATGTAGGAAAAGGCATGTATGTTGGTGAACCATCACAATGGTTCATCACACTTTTTCATTTAGTATAAATAGTTTGTAACATACATTATGGATTCTCATTCAAAGTAATAAAAGGTTTTATTTCATATATTGCTCCTTCCTCCCATATCCTTTTATTGCTCCTTCCTCCCATATCTTAGACTGCACTTTTGCATACTACATATACATCCTTTTTCAATCATATTCCAAACACTCTTACTACAACAAATGGCTAACTTGAATTCCTACTTAAACAAATGGACAAGGGTCAACAGAAGACCCTATGGCCATGACAAACAGTGGCATCATAGCGAAACTGGGGACATTTGAGAAGGAATCAACAACTTGATTTCATCCAGAAAAAGATAAAGAGAGAAGGTCAATACCACTTAGGGTCCTGCATAAAGCAGATTTCAGAAGGTTTTAGAGACATGCTAAAGAAGGAATTAAAGGAAGTTATGCAATACAACAACACCCTAAACCAACCACAGTCCAAAAACCTTGAACACAACAAGTACAAGAATTACAAGTGTTTCCAATGCAAGCAGTTGGGGCACATCATCAAATTTTGTCCTATGGACAATAATGATAAAGACATGGCTGAAAAGACAGACACAAAGAACCTTGCAAAAGGAAGAATGGAAGGTTTTAAGACCACCAAGCCAACTGTGCCAATCAAATATCCAGAAAGCATCCACTTCTCCACAACATTCATGATCAAAGGAACTGATCATGCAAAATGGGATGATATCTGGTATGTCAGTAATCAATTAGATAGGCATGTATGCTATAAGTTGGATTTTTTTTGAAATATTAAGGAAGAGTTCGTAGTCAAAGAATTAGAAAAGCAAAGAAAATTTTTATTCACCTATGGAATTGGTGAAGTTTTAATTGAAGATGGTGGCCAAGGTTGTTTAGTCCCTAGTGTGCATTATGCATCAGAGGTTACCCTAAACATACTTTCAATTGATTTGCTTAAGAAACAAGGTTTTGAGGTTAAGTATGATGGGAACAGATGCACTTTGTCCTATATGTTCAATAACAAGGAAACTGAGTTCTTTGATGAAGACAAAATGAGATCATTGCAGAACAAGTACCTAGAAGATTACTTTGGATCACTGACTAAGAAGGAAGAAGGCCTAGAAGGAGACTTGATCAAGATCAAAGGAAACCTTTATTCTACAAAGGTTCAAACTTTTAATGACTATGTAACTTTTCTCAATTTGATCAAGCAGGATGATATTGTAAGCCAAGAATGGGACTTCTTCATAAACATATTCAATAAGGTTGTAAGATGGTTCTACATTCACTACCTTGAGAAACCACTTCCTGGACCAATCCCTCCAAGTATAAAAGGAGTACAGGTTCAATTGTTTGATTTATACAAACTATCAGAAGGATCAGGAGGATATTTGAGTGTGAACTTTTGTCAAGAATTTGACACTATTGGCGAAATTATGAGGCTGTCAAGAGGAAATGGAGAAGAAATTAAAGAATGCTACATGAGATATTTAAATGTCTTTACTTCTTACTTTAAAACTGCAAGAGCACCACAACAAGGACACAAGGATATCCTTGAAGAATCTGCATGGAAGGCAGAAGACAAAGACAGAGATTGTCTTAACCAATGGGACATTGGTAGAATTGGTGCACTTAACAGAAGGCCTGCAGTCCTAAAAGAAAAGAAGACATTGGAGCATTTTGGTGTCGAATTAGAAGACACAGGAGACAGTCAAGAACAACCAATCTTATCACACTCCATAAGAGGTCAGAACCTACAAGGAATGTACTCAGGACCATCAACATCAAGGCTGCAAGGACATGAAGATTCAAGCAACAATATCACTTGTGATGGTTTCACAATCATCACTTAAAGGACAATCAAGATTTGAAGGCTTATAATCTTGGGAGGGAGATTGTTGGAAAACAAGATCATAATCCTTCCTATGTTATTAGTCCTTGTAATTACAAACCTTAGTATATGTTTTTAGTTAATATGCAGTCATATGTACGGAATGGGTCATATGTATTCAATTCGACCCATTTGACAGTTAATATGGTTAGCAGTTAATTGACATTTATAGGTATTAGAGTTATTTTCAGTTATGTAGGAAAAGGCATGTCTGTTGGTGAACCATCACAATGGTTCATCACACCTTTTCATTTAGTATAAATAGTTTGTTACATACATTATGTATTCTCATTCAAAGTAATAAAAGGTTTTATTTCATATATTGTTTCTTCCTCCCATATCTTTGACTGCACTTTTGCATACTGCATATACATCCTTTTTCAATCCTATTCCAAACACTCTTACTACAACAAATGGCTAACTTGAATTCCTACTCAAACAAATGGACAAGGGTCAATAGAAGACCCTATGGCCATGAAAAACACAATTATGGTATATTCTCCTCTCAAAATTAAACTTTGAGTAGAACTATGCAAACCAACTGAGTTTATTTTTGGAGGAGTAAAAGTGTTTGTGAATGTCTCATCATTTAGTGCACAAACTTGTCAACTTTTACTCCTCACTACAAGTCTTTTTATACACATGAAAATGGTTAATAACCGTTGGGTAAAAGGTTGTGATGTCCTAAGCTAAGTGGACAAAATGCGTCCGTATGTTGTCCCTATTGCAAATGACTATTCTTGATAAAGGGCAAACACTTTTTCTGAGGAACAATGATGACACAGTCCCGATCCTTAACCGTTAAGGGTAAGTTTTACCTTTACATGATAAGGACTTTGCCTTATACATTTCAAACTTATCACGCCTTGTCCCACTTTTTCTTCATACACTTAGATAATCATCTAAGTTTGAGTTCTTCTTATTATTGAGGAGACTTTGGGGTTCAGTGTGCTATTGTTATCAGTTACTCAACCCATCAGCTTCTTCTTTGGCTAATGTACCATTCAATTAGTGCCACCTTACTGAATGGTGACTCTTTCTTATTAGACTCGTCTTGAACATCTTGAAGGTAACTTCTGAATGATTGTTCACTCAATAACCTGATTGTTGATTTCAGTTATGTAACACTTGTAGTATTTTTTATCCAAATCTTAGACTAAAATCATTGGTTGCTGAATTAGACCAATCTTAATAGAGAAAAATATCACCGAGCTTTCGGTTATCATACAAAACATTGAAATCTACAATTAACATAATTATTCATACAAAGTATCAAGTATTTCGTTTTTATTCATCTTAAAACAAAAGCAAAAAATTGTTCTTATTAAGATTATTACTACAATACTACTATAACAAAGTTTCAAATCCTAGAAAACTAAAAGGAGAATTCATCTAAGTTCTGTATATGGAAAGTAAACTGAACAAGTCACTTAAACTTTTTAGAATAACAAAACCTAGCTAGATTATAAAAATTTAATCAACCTAAATAGCAATCGTCAAAACCAACTTTAATAACAAGAGTTACACTAAAATATTTATAGTTTCATACAATCGCATACACGATGAGCAAAAGACCGATGGATTCTGACCTTTTAGCTCGAAATGACAAGTATTATACATAGCAACAATCAAGCCGTCGAGACCTTAATCTCGATTAAGAACAAAAAAATGGACTACATCTTACGAGCCAATTTTGGCAATCTTAGGAACCTCAACCGGAAACTCATGGATCTCATCTATCCATGGATTTTTCTCCTTTGCCGGATCTATTGTCCTTAGAGCTCTCCAAACCGCGCTGTTACACTTAAAACCCGAACCAAAAGCAATTTGCCATGATCGATCTCCCTTCCTTATTCTACCCTTGGCTTCACAGTATGCTAGTTCATACCACAATGAGCTACTCGAAGTGTTGCCAAACCTATAAAGTGTCATTCGAGAAGGTTCCATGTGCCATTCAGACAACTCGAGATTCTTTTCTAACTCGTCTAGAACTGCCCTTCCTCCAGCGTGAATGCAAAAGTGTTCAAATGCAAGCTTGAAATCTGGGATATAGGGTTTAATTTTCATTTTGAATACTTTTCTTGCTACCAATGTCACGAAAAACAAGAGTTGCTCGGACATTGGAAGCACTATCGGACAAAGCGTGGTGATGTTTGTTTTCAATGCCTCACCAGCAACCGCCATAAGATCTTTCGAGAGAGCAACACCTATCTTTTTCTCATCGTCCTCTTCTTGGAAAACACAACTGTAACATTTGTCATCAGCACCCTTGTGGGTGCGAACAGTGTGCATGAGTTGGTATTTAGATCGGCAACGATCAGAAGACCGATTAGACAAGAGAATTGCCGCACCTCCCATACGGAAAAGACAGTTCGACACGAGCATAGACCGATTGTTACCAAAGTACCAATTTAATGTTATGTTTTCCATGCTAACCACCAAAGCATAGGAATTAGGTTGCACCTATTTCAAACAAACAAATCGAAACAATTTCAGTTTTTTTACATTTTTTAAATTTTAAATACAAAAATAAGATTGAATGATTAACACATCCTGCAAAGAATTAGCCATGACCATTTCCAAATAACCATTCTCATAGTATTACACAAGTTATATTGTACCATGTGTATAAGTCACAAAAACTGCATTTATTTCTATTACTGTGGCTATTTTAACTCTGAAAAAAATGGATATAATGATATATGGTCTAATGAGTTGCATTATTTTGCAATAAATGATATACTGAAAACATGGAACTTCAATGCTCTAACGTTAGGAGTAGTCATTATTCATACTAGACGAGAATCCCGCGCCAGCGGGGTAATACGTTTCAGAAAGTCGACGACCCATAAGTTTCTTTCAACAACTGTATTTGTAGCATTAGTAGAATCGTTTTGAATAACTACAATTCGATGCGTGGTTAGCACTTTTAAGCATAAATATATAGTTTTTAAAAAATTATGTGAGTCGATCTAAGAAATGAAGTATATTTCTAATAGGATTGTTTTTAAGTTATTAAGATTTTTAGTAATAATAGATTCAAGCATTACAAAAAGTAACGATTATAGTAGTTGCAATATTATATCAGTAGCTTTTTTAGAGGTATAAACATCTAACCGTGACCGCTTTTTCTTGTTTTCATAATTTCAGGTAGTGATAACTATTTTTTACATGTAACGTAGCGTGTATCATTTGTGGCTTTTAAAATCAGTAAGCTTTTCTCAGAAATTGGATATCACCATATAAGATTATTTTGTACTATCAATTTGTATAGATATTTATGGATTGTTCAAAGCTATTTGTTTGAGGTACAAATAATTATCGCTAAAGATAACAATACTATTTATTTTTGTGATTTTAATAAACTTACATAACATTATTGATCTCACAAAAAGCTATACAATATATATTAACTTTAAACGATTTTATTCATATATGCTAGTCTCTTAAATTGCAAGAGCAACATTTTTAAAAATAACATTATACAAATGACAAATTACATACAAAGAAAATAAACCAAAACTACAATTACTTGGTCTCTCCTTCAAAAATTGTCACGTTGCCCACAACTACTTCATCATTTCTCATATAATTTTGTGAATTTGAAACCCGATTTCACCGGGTGGTTCAACTGGTACTGGTTCGATAAAAAAGCAGTCGATTTAACCGAAGTCAAACCGATAGGTTGGAGTCGTTAAAAATGTCAATTAAACCGAGTCAGTCTCCGGGTTTGAAGCGTCCGGTCAACCCGTATTGGTTTCAACAGGTCAACCCGGTTATCGTTTTCACGGGTCAACCCGGTATCGGTTTCAATTGGTTGTTTTTAATTTGGTAGATGTCTTTTAATTGGGTGTACATAAATTGAATAAATTATTGTACTTTTAAGTAATGAGGTGTTTTAATAAGAGTATTAATTATATTATTTATTTTTTTCTCCATTGACCATGTTTTCAACATTCAACTTTCAACATTTTTCACTTTTTCCACTTTGACCATTTTTCCATTTTATATAGTATAGATTGGGCCAGGTTGTCCAACATTTAGATTTATAATTTTCTAAAAAAGGAAGCTACAATAAGACCATTTCTCACATGGTGGGCGAATAGCCCTAGTGGACTAGATACCACAATGACATCTAACTTTTTTTAATAAATATAAGGCCGAATTATAGTTACAGTATTAATTTATTATTATTGTTTTTCTTACAAGACCCTCTCAAGTTATTACTGAACAAAACAAATAATAAGTGAAAATCCAAAGTTTCCAAATAAAAAAGATTTAAAAGTGCAAACATATGATAATCTATCAACTTTTTCTCTAAATAAAATAGATATACCATTAGAGTTAACACGCAATTTATAGCATTTTATATTAACATAAACCTTTAATTAGCAAATAGATAAGTAGAATGTTTTGTCCTTCACAAGCTAGTATCAACAATATTAATTTTAATACTATACCAAAGAGTCATATTATTGAATATTTAATATGTTTGCATATATTATATATATTGTACTATAGCAAAGAGCGATAGCATCTATAACTCTTTACTAATTTTGCAGAAAAAAACAAGTATATCTATCTGTCCAATGCAGAAAAGTGACCAAGTGATTTAAATGATGAACGTGACACTTCATAGCCAATTGTTAAATCTTAAAAGTGACATAACCATGAAGGTTGAAACATAACTATTTAAAATTAAGGGATATACTAGTTATACAGGATTTAAATTACTACCATGTCCAATTAAATCACATAGTAAGAACAAATAACAAATATGGTCATAAATAAATACTAGGATAATTGCACGGAAATGTATTTAACTTGTCACTTTTGTAGTTACTGTATCCTATTATTTTTGTAGTTTCATGTACTCAACTTTTGAATTCACTTCAGTTGTATCTATTATTAAAGTTTTTTTGTAGTTCTATGTACGCAACTTTCGGGTATATTGTCTCAACTGGTGACTTTTGCAAAGTTGAGTACATGAAACTACATGAATTTAAAAGTTAAGTACATGTAACTACAAAAAAAATAGTAAAATACACATAACTAAAAAAAATGACAAGTTAATTACATTTTCGTGTAATTATCCCTAAATACTACTACTAAGTAATATATTTGTATAAAGTAACTTTCTAAGTTTACAACTTGGATCACTTTTGACTGAATAATACAGCGAAGAGTAAGCCAAAACATAACCAAAATCACATGTCCCATCCAGTCATGTTCAGAATAAAGGAATCAAATGGTAGGTAAATCCAAACTCTTGTTTAGGGATGAGTTATTCATCGGCATATTTTTATATATATCCCTATGTTGTTTTTTTATTTTTTATTTTATAATTTTGTTTATATCAAAAGCTTATAAAACCAAATCGGAACTGTAAATATAAAGTTTAATAAAGAAAACTTTAAAAGCGAAATAACGGAACAGAAACTGACAAAAAATTGTGTTGTACTTAAAAAAACGGGTGACAAAAGGAATATTCCTGGGACAAAGGTGGCAGGGCTATGGGTAGCCCGTAGCAATAGTGTAACCCCTTTGTTTAAGCCAGCTTACGTTAAAACCAATGTTACCATGAAAAAGACAAGTTGATTTGACAATGATTTTGCAGTCGACAAGAAATCTAGAAATGAATATTTTTTATATTACACAATATATGTTAGTAACAAAGATTATAGCTCAAAATATTCTATCTATCTATGGAATAAAATTTATACCTGCAAAAGTTGTTTAGCAAGATCAATTGATATCAATCCAGCACTGCAACCCATCCCACCAAGGTTATAGCTCAAAATATTCCCTCTAAGCTTATAATGATTCACAACCATTGAACTAAGTGAAGGTGTAGGACAAAACAAACTACAATTCACTATTAGTATCCCAATATCCTTAGCCTTAACCCCGGTTTTCGCTAACAAGTCATCAATAGCACCAAACATGACCATCTCAGCCTCTTTTCGCGCCTCGGCCATACACGGGTTAGGCGGTATTTGCAACACAGCCTCAGGGAAATAAGTCTTTTGCCCTAATCCAGATCGTTCCAAAATCTTTTTCTGAAAAGCCAAATTCTCTTCGCTAAAAGTATTAGCCAGAGCGGAATGCTCCATGAATATTTCGCGTGTTACAAAATGTGAATCGTCAGGTTTGTAACACGCGAAATCTACTAGGTACACCTTTTTGGGACGGCTCATGAAGTATAACGTGACTAAGAAAACGATAAGAGTCGAACATATGACAACAGTTAGCAAATTGAAACGAAGTTGGTTCCATAGATGGATTAGGTCTTGTGACGTGAGAGTCGATAAATGGACCGATACGATTGCGAGAAGTGGGATTAAAAGAAGGTACATGAAATGTGTGATCAAGTAGTGATAACCCAATTTCACGTATTTGAGTTTCACAGATAATAGGAAGTTTGGTAAATCAGCCATTTTTTTTAAAGATATGTTAGTATGGTTGAGAAAATAATGAAATGAGGGGGAATTTATAGGGGATGAGAAATGCTAGCTTGCAACTGCACACAACGATATGGCAATAAATATGCCAGCGACTAACAAATAACTACACGAAATGGATCCTACAAACATGGATCACACGGTTTTTCTAACTTTTGGTTTGACTAGTTATAAATATTTAATTCTCTATTTACTTATGATTATTATTATTATTTTATAATTATTATTAAAATATTGAATTTGTTGCCCAAAGTGTATTAGCACAAGAAATTGATTTGCATAGATACTTTTTTTTTTATTTCTGGTAAATGTTCTTCCACACGATAAAATGTATTACACATAGATATGTTTTTTATAGGCACACTCGGTTTTACATATCAGCATCGTAGCTTAGCTAACCGAGGTCATGTACAAAAATTGATATCATAACTAAATACGATGATGAAAAATATATTATACCAACAATGAAAACAAAAAACATACTCCCTTCATCCTAATTTATATGTCCATTTTCAAATTTCATAAAGTTTAAGAAAAGTCCCTTACGACGTTAACCAATGAAATTTCATTCTCGCATACTTAAAAGCATTTTGGTTTGTTATTGAAAGTGAACATTAAATTTAGGACAATCAAAAATATCAAAGTGGACTTATATTTTGAGACGCGGGGAGTAGTATTTTGATGATCTAAAGTTTAAACACATATTTACAACATAAAATTGTACAACGGTAATAATTTTTTGTTGAAAGTGAATTTTAAAGCCCTAAGTATATAACATGGCATATATTTTGAGGCTTTTAAAATTTGTGGCTATGTGCGATAATACGCCTCGCACACCTTTATATACAAGGCGGAGGGAACAAGGGAACTTATGGGTGCTAGGCCCCTCACAACAAGCCCATAAGCCCAGTTTTTCTTGAATAGTATTGTGAAATTTGAAAAAGTCTAGTTAAAAATTTAAGTTGGGCCCCTCCTAATTATCCGTATTCTGAAGAAAGTTTTTTACTTTGTGGGAAGCATACTATTTTAAGTATTTTCCTTTGTTGCGTTTCATATGCCACCCTCTACTTCATCCATATTTTTATATGAATTTATCTTTTTAATTATTACAAGTTAGTTTTTGCACACTGGCTAGAAGATAAAGCTTATATTTAACTATTATTTAGTATTCAAACACATGTTTCAACTGATTGTTAAATAATGGGTTTCTTAGAGCAGAAGGTGTGGTCTTCGCCGTCCTTTTCGTCGCCACCGTGGCAAGCTCGTCGTCGCTCGCCACCAAACCGGCTGGGCTTGCCGTCGCTCGTCGTCGAACCCTTCATCGTCACCACAACGAGCTGACATTGTTTACTTTTTGTACTTTTTTTTTTATTGTGGTTGTGTGTGTGATAAATGTGTATGTGGGACCCAAATGAGTAAGTTGGGGTTTGTTGTGAGTGAGGGGGGATTTGTTGTGGTTAGTTGTGGAGAAGTGGGATGCTGATGTGTGACAACTGGCAATTTAGGGAGTCTATTTTAGGTAACCGTATTACGTTAAACTAAACCGAGCTTTTGCCTTTATCACTATTTTATCAACCATGACTTGATTTTATATCGTCTATTGGTTTTTTTACGGATTATTTCATTATTAAATGAATTATCGTATGAGTTTTTAACTCTATTTGGTAGGCACTATTCGATTCGGTACTAGAAGAGCCTAAAACGAGAAATAACGTAACTTTTAGACCGTAACTCGAAAATTGGCAAATAAATAGTCAAAACTCGTGGAAAAACATAAATAACGATGTTATAAAATCGAATGAACGTCGTGGGACACTCGGGGGACAATATATGAGCTCGGGAATTGGTAAACGGGATAGTTTACAAAAAATGGCAACCACGGCCCCTCCTCTTTCTCCCCTAGCAGGCCACCCCTCCCCCAAAATCATTTATTTTTTAGTCCCTAGTCCTAAGTATAAATACCCCTCACCCTCCCTCATTTGATACATTTGTTTCTCTCACTAAAAACACACACAAACACACTTTCTCTCTCTACTCTCTCTCTCCCCCAAATTAAATAAAACCACAACCTAATTCCATCACCCCGCCGGCCACTATTCCGGCCAAAATCCGGCCACCACCGGCGAGTGATACTACACCTCCATCACCATCTTGTAGCTCTTCTCATCCTCTTTCCATCCATATATAATACTCTCACTAAAACCTTCACTAACACCTTCAAATCTTAAGATTAAGATTCGGATTTCTAGGGTTTCAAGTGGGTTTTGCAATTCGTGCTTGAATAAGGTAAATGGAACATGGGTTATGCTTGTTTTGGCCTTGAGAAGCCACGTATGGGTCGAATTTGGTTCGACCCTATGTTAAAATTTAGGGCTTTTGGTTTAAACGTGGGATTAAGTCTAATTAACACATAAATAAACATGTAGCTAGTGTTTCGTAAGCATGTGGTGTATCATATTGATGGGTTTTTGCATTTTAGGTCTAGTTTCATATTTTTTGTTAGAATAGATGATGGGTTTGGTGTTTGGTTAATGATTGGAGGTTGATTGATTATATTTGGATGTTGTGGAATTGATTTGGTAGTGTTTGGTTGGGTTTGACATGGTGAACGAGCCACCTAGGGCACGCGTCGTGGCCTTTGGCTTGCGTACGTGACCCACATGGACCTTGGGTCCGGGTTGAGTTGTCGTGGTAGCTTGTTGGTTGATATTGTTGATGTTTGGATGAGACGCGTGGAGCCAAAAAGCTTCTAGAGCTTGTTTGGTTCACGTGGTCTTAACCGTGACATTGGTTTCGGGCATATTTGGTTGGTTGATTAGTTGGCGAGATTGTTTTGAGTTGATTTGGGATTGAATTGCGCTATTATGAATTTTAATTGGACTTGATATATATAATTGTCAACTTTGAGCAACGTCGGTGTTACTTTGACTTTTTAGTCAATAGTTGACCCCGACAACGCCGTAACATGGACTTTAGTATAGTCTGGACTATTGATTGATTAAAAGCCGAGAAGTCATGACTCGTGCTTGTGAACTCGAAACGAATAACGATATGAAATTAATATTGGAATTTGACGAAATATATATATATATATATATATGAAAATGTTAATAATTGTGAAACATAAATAATAAAAGGGCTTTTATACCAAAAATATCGATAACAAGATTTGTCTTGTTATTAACTATTTTTAAATGGAACTAACGACTAAAAATGGAAATGTTTTATAATAAATAAGTAATTAATGTTTTGAGTACACGTTTATCGAATTATGCCAATTATGGGCATTTAATACTAGTTTAAGTATTTAATTACTTACGTTATGTGCATGGGTTACGGATAACCTAACATTAGTAGTGTTGATCCACGTGGGTAGCGGACTTATTAGGTTGACGAATCTAATAAGAGCCCGCTAGGTACGTTGGGTAACCTTATTAAAGGGTGAATTATCCTTATGACTCTTTAGGATGCGACTAATTTATGGGATAATAAGCGACACGAATAAATAAATGAGTTTATCGAGTTGACGAATTCGATAAGGTCTACTATTTATTCCGAAACTTATTGGACTATGGAGTTTATCGCTTAGATGTCTCATTGTGTTGCATTGAGTCACATATTGGTTGTTTGAGTGCATTCATAGCATCATATTGAGTCGATACACCCACATGAGGATACCAAACACTAGGATTAAATAGTGAAACGAGACATTTTTGGAAATAAAGAAATAGAATACATTTAGGTAGATAACGTTGATTTCAAGAGATATATATATTAAATTTGGTCTACATTAATAGGTTGCGCCGAGTCAATAGTTGTTGTGCCTTGATTACCGTTATCTTCTGCTAGTGTTTATTTGTACGTTGATTGCTTGAGGTGAGTTTCATAGCCCCACTTTTATCTACATTTTAACTATATTGGGGTGAGAATCATGCTACTTTTTTTGGACTGTTAAAACTATTTGGATTTGCTTATATGCTTGACTGTTAGATAGATGTGCGGTAGTTGTTGCCTTAGACTAGGTTGAACCGTTGCCTAGCTAAGAATAGACTTCTACCTCGACCTAGTCCGGGGTTGGCAACTGTTCTAGAGGTTGCCACGACAGTGCTGGACTAGAGTCGCGGGGCCCGAGTAATCCCTGGATGCGGGATATGGTTGGTGATCCGGGTAGGATCAGTTTGTGAACGGTGTTTATCTATCTTAGGTCTTGCATAGCAAATCAACTCCTACAGGTCTACTATGATTTTGTTGAACTTAAACCTATGAACTCACCAGCGTAAGCTGACCTTTTAGCATGATTTCTCAGGTATTTGAGAGATGTTTGGAATACGTGATCGGTGAAAGCTTGGCAAGAAGGCGGGGTTCAAGAATCATTTCTGACTCTGATAAACTTTGGGGACCTATTTTATTAAATCATGTTTTGGGCCTAATATTTATACTTTTGGATTAAATGTTTTGAATACTTAAATTTGGGATTGGTTTTGAATGTTAAATGACTATCTTTTGCTATACTTGTGTGAGATACCAATCCAATAGTAACGCTCTGAAAACTTGATTAAGTCTTCCGCTGTACCGAGATTGGGGGTGTTACAGATTGGTATCAGAGCTCAAGGTTATAGAGAATTAGGTATTTTATAAACCCTAAACTATAACTACTTTTTAAGAAAATTGATCCTCGACCGACGCACGCCCGCTTGCCAAGCTGAAGCTTCTTAATTAATTATGGTATGAACTACGATTTGAATTATGAGATGATCTGTTAAGGGATATTGTGAACTGATTATTGAAACGTTATGATTTGGATATATGATTATTGATTTTGGGTAAATGATATGTGATTAGCGAGATACTACGGAATTTGATTTGAGTAAACGGTATATTGTGATTTTGGAATTTTGAACTCGATTGATTTGATATGGGATTATGTGATAGAACGGAACTTATGTGTTTTATTTAAAGGCATATTTTGAGTAATGTGGTACCTCTATTTTTAAAGCTTTCGTTATGTGATACATGTTTTGGTTGAGTTGATGCGCTTATTAAAACTAGTTGTTTCGAACACTTATACCTACCCTAAGCCATTGTCACAGACTATGCCTTCACTAGCTTTTGATGTGTCTGAGGAGGTCCTTGCTTTTGCTAGTTCGCAAGCATTGACTCTCATGACGGTTGCGCAGGGTGATCCTTATGAGATTGCCCGTCACACTAGTTCATCATCATCATCATATCGCCCTAGCTCATCTAGGCAGCTCACTTTACATCAGGTCTTAGCACGAGCCCAGACTCCTAGGCTTGCTTATAGCACTGCCCGCATGTCCGTGAGACCACCATCATCACCTATTCACTTAGCAGCCCACTCTCTTCTGTCATCACCACCAGCATCACCATGTCTTAGAAGACCTAGATCTCCTACTATACCACCTCAGGATTTACCCGCACAGAGACTCCGACTCATGGATTCTCCCTCTATGGATGAGGGCGAAGAGGAGCATGAGGTCGAGGAGGAGCATGAGATTGACGAGCAGTATGTAGATGAGGACGAGGATCCTTAGGAGGAGGAGGATGAGGATATCCCAGAAGGGGGTACTCCTCCATTGCAGAGTCCTGCACATTCTCCAGGACAAGGCTTTCCCTTGCCTGAGCTTGATTCACCTGGACAGCCTTTAGATATTGACTCACCACCTTACTCACCTTATATAGGTAGCCCGTTAGGATCTGAATCGAACTCGAGGTTATACCTACAAAGAGTTCCGATTCTGTGGTCCCATCGAGTTCGGAGGAACTGAGGGAGTAGTTTACCTAACTAGGTGGTTAGAGAAAACTAAATATGTGTTTGCCGTTAGTAACTGTGATGAGGATTGTAAGGTTAAGTATGAAACATTCACCTTGAAGGACGAAGCGTTGACCTGGTGGAACAACTATCACAGATCAGTAGGAATTGATGTAGCTTATAGTATGACTTGGACTCAGTTTAAGACTCTCCTGATCAAGACTTACTGTCCTAGCAATGAAGTTAAGAAGTTAGAGAGTGAGTTCTGGAACCATAAGGTTAAGGGTACTGACATGACGACTTATAATCGTCGTTTCCAAGAGTTATCGTTGCTTTGCCCTGATATGGTTCGCACTGAAGACCTTAAGATTGATAGGTATACTGATGGATTGCCTTTAGCTACTCGTAATGATGTCATCGCTGCGAAGCCAGTTAATTTGCATGAGGCAATTATTGTGGCTCAGCGTTTGATGGATTCTTATGTATTAGAAGTAGGAGACAAGGGTAAGAATGATATGAGTGATAAGAGGAAGAGGAATGAAGTTGTTAAAGGGAATGGCAAAAAACGGCAAGAGACAGCCAGGGTGTTCGCCATAGGAAATGGAGAAAGGAAAGGTTATGAAGGTAGTAGGCCTATGTGTGGTCGTTGTAACCGACACCACCATGGACTATGCCCGAATGTGTGTAGGAAGTGCTCTAAGGTAGGACACATGGCCAAAGACTGTAGGTCTCGTCCACTTGCTGCAGCTCAAACTTCACAAGGAATGGACTGGAAGGCCACTGTCACCTGTTTTGGATGTGGAAAGAAGGGACACTTTAAGAATGAGTGCCGAGAGCCGTGGATGAGAGGAAATCCCGGTAATGTAGGAGGATTTGCTAGCCGAGGTGTGGGAAGTAATGGCTTAAACCCTGTGAAGCGTGAGTTTGTGGAGAACCAGGGAAACCATGGTGCTAGGAATCAGCAGAGAGACATGGGAACATCGCGTGTTTACGCTATTGGGAAGGAAGTTGGTGAGGACCCTAACGTAGTTACGGGTACGTTCCTTCTCAATAATCGCTATGCTTCCATACTGTTTGATTCTGGTGCGGATATGAGTTTTGTATCCACCAATTTTATGCCATTACTAGGAATCTCCCAAACACCTCTAGGGTTTAGTTACGATGTAGAATTAGCTAATGGAAATAGGAAGAAGATAGACACCGTAGTTCGAGGTTGTACCTTAAGTTTCCTAGACCGCCCGTTTAACATAGACCTATTGCCAGTTACCTTGGAAAGTTTTGACGTCATTATTGGAATGGATTGGTTGTCAAAGAACGGTGCACACATCATCTGCGTTTACCGCGGAAAAGTTCTGAGCATACAAGGAGATCGGAGAGACCGTGGAAGTCCTTCCCGGTTGAGCATCATCTCTTGTATTATGGCCCAGAAGTACATCGATAGAAGAGGTTGTCTTTTCTTGGCTCGAATTTCTGAAAAGAAAAGCGAGGAGAAAAGTGAAAGACACCTTAATGATGTACCCGTCATTAGAGAATTTCCGAATGTGTTTCCCGACGATCTGCCAGGGATTCCACCTGTCCGACAAGTGGAATTCCAAATAGAGTTGATACCCGGTGCTGCACCCGTAGCCCGGGCACCTTATCGACCTGCTCCAAGAGAATTGGAGGAACTGTCTAAACAGTTGGCATAATTTTCCGTGGGGAGCACCAGTGTTGTTTGTGAAGAATAAGGATGGATCGTTTCGGATGTGTATTTATTATAGGGAGTTGAATAAGTTGACGGTGAAGAACCGATATCCGTTACCTAGAATAGATGACATATTCGACCAACTCCAATGAGCTAGTGTCTTTTCTAAGACCGACTTACGATCTGGTTATCACTAGCTTAGAGTTCGAGAGGAGGATATCCCTAAGACGGCGTTTAGGACTTGTTATTGACACTATGAATTCCAAGTGATGTCGTTTGGTTTGACCAACGCGCCAGCAGTATTCATGGATCTCATGAACCGAGTATGTAAGCCATACCTGGATAAGTTTGTGATAGTATTCATAGACGACATCTTGATATACTCTAAGAGTAGTGAGGAGCACGAAGAGCATTTGAGGCTCATTTTAGGATTGTTGAGAGAGGAGAAGCTGTATGCTAAATTCTCTAAGTGTGAATTTTGGATTCCGTCCGTGCAATTATTAGGTCACGTGATAGATAGTCGAGGTGTTCATGTTGACCCAGCTAAGATTAAGGCCATTAAGGAATGGGCAGCTCCTAAGAACCCATCAGAAATCAGACAGTTTCTAGGTTTAGTAGGCTATTATAGGAGATTCATTGAGGGATCTTCTAAGATAGCTAAGTCGCGACCAAACCCGACCAGAAGGATGTTAAGTATGAATGGGGATAAAAGGAAGAAGAAGCATTCCAACTTTTTAAGGAGAAGTTGTGTAGTGCGCCCATCCTAGCTTTGCCTGAAGGAAGCGAAGACTTTGTCGTGAACTGCGACGCTTCGCATAAAGGCTTAGGTGCTGTTTTCATGCAACGAGAGAAGGTGATTGCTTATGCATCCCGACAACTTAAGAAGCATGAGAAAAACTACACCACCCATGACCTTAAGTTAGGTGCTGTAGTGTTTGCTCTTAGGATTTGGAGACATTATCTGTATGGAACCAAGTGTGTAGTATTTACTGACCATAAGAGCTTGAAGTATATCTTAGATCAGAAGGAACTGAATATGAGACAACGTTGTTGGTTAGAATTGCTTAGTGATTATGATTGTGAGATTGGTTATCATCCTGGTAAGGCTAATATTGTGGCTGATGCACTTAGTCGTAAGGAGGACATTCCACCCTACTCGTTCGATCCTTAGGAATGACCATTGTTTCGCCCCTACCGTCTCAAATCTTAGCCGCCCAAGCTGAGGCATTGACGGAAGAGAACCGTCCTTACGAGAATCTTCATGGAATGGTAGAAAGTGAAAACGACTTCTTAAGCGTTCCGATGGAACCTTATGCTTCAAAGACAGAAGCTGGATACCATTTCATGGTGAAATCCGTGAGTTGATTATGCACGAGTCGCAAAAATCAAAATACTCTATTCATCCCGGAGCCGATAAGATGTATCAGGACCTTAAGAAACTCTACTGGTGGCCTAACATGAAAACCGATATATCTCAGTATGTCAGTTGGTGCCTGACTGTTCTAAGGTAAAGGCTGAACATCAGAAACCCTCAGGACTCTTAGTTCAACCCGAACTCCCAGAATGGAAATGGGAGCGAATAACCATGTACTTTATCACTAAGTTACCGAGAACAGCTAGCGGCAATGACGCTATCTGGGGTAATCGTTGATCGTTTAACTAAGTCTGCTCACTTCTTAGTCATTAGTGAAACCGATAGTCTCGATAAGCTTGCTCGATTGTATCTTAAGGAGATAGTATCGCGTCATGGAATACCGATATCTATCATTTCCGATAGGGATAGCCGTTTTACATCCTACTTTTGGAGATCATTACAGACAGCTTTAGGAACAAACTTGGATATGAGCACCGCTTACCACCCTCAAACCGATGGTCAAAGCAAGAGAAGCATTCAGACTTTAGAGAACATGATTAGAGCCTGTGTTATTGATTTCGGCAAAGGCTGGGAGAGACATCTCCCTTTGGCCGAATTCTCTTACAACAATAGTTATCATTCTAGCATTATGGCCTCTCCATTTGAGGCACTGTATGGCCGAAAATGTCGTTTTCCTGTTTGTTGGGCTGAAGTTGGCGAGAGTCAACTTACAGGTCCCGAACTTGTCCTAGAAACCACTGAGAAGATAGTTCAGATTCGTAACCAGTTGCAAACCGCTCGTGATAGACAAAAGAGTTATGCCGATAGGAGACGTAAACCCTTAGAATTTCAGGTTGGAGATCATGTTATGTTGAAATTTTCTCCTTGGAAAGGAGTGATTCGTTTTGGAAAGCGTGGAAAACTCAATCCCTGATATATTGGTCCCTTTCCAGTCCTGGAAAGAATCGGACCGGTAGCATACCGCCTGGAGCTACCATCGGAATTGAGCAGTGTACACAATGTCTTTCATGTTAGTAATCTTAAGAAATGTCTTTCGGAGGAAAACATAGTGGTGCCTTTAAGAGATATTCGTATCGATGAGAAATTGAATTTCGTTGAGGAACCTATTGAGATCATGGATCGTGAGATTAAACGGCTGAAGAATAGCCGTATTCCGATTATCAAAGTTCGTTGGAACTCTCGGCATGGACCGGAGTTCACTTGGGAACGTGAGGACGTTTTCCGTAGGAAGTATCCTAAACTTTTTATGACATCAAGAAACTCAGAGTGAAACCCGTGACGGGTTTCTTCTGAGGCTGGGAGGCTGTGACAACTGGCAATTTAGGGAGTCTATTTTAGGTAACCGCATTACGTTAAACTAAACCGAGCTTTTGCCTTTATCACTATTTTATCAACCATGACTTGATTTTATATCGTCTATTGGTTTTTTTACGGATTATTTCATTATTGAATGAGTTATTGTATGAGTTTTAACTCTATTTGGTAGGCAATATTCGATTCGGCACTAGAAAAGCCTAAAACAAGAAATAACGTAATTTTTAGACCGTAACTTGAAATTTGCAAATAAATAGTCAAAACACGTGGAAAAACATAAATAACGATGTTAGAAAGTCGAATGAACGTCGTGGGACACTCGGGGGACAATATATGAGCTCGGGAATTGGTAAACGGGATAGTTTACGAAAAATGGCAACCACAGCCCCTTCTTTTTCTCCCCGAGCAGGCCACCCCTCCCCCAAAATCATTTATTTTTGAGTCCCTAGTACCAAGTATAAATACCCCTCACCCTCCCTCATTTGATACATTTGTTTCTCTCACTAATAACACACACAAACACACTTTCTCTCTCTACTCTCTCTCTCTCCCCAAATTAAATAAAACCCTAACCCTAATTCCACCACCATCGCCGGCCACTATTCCGGCCAAAATCCGGCCACCACTGGCGAGTGGTACTACACCTCCACCACCATCTTGTAGCTCTTCTCATCCTCTTTCCATCCATATATAATACTCTCACTAAAACCTTCATTAACACCTTCAAATCTTAAGATTAAGATTCGGATTTCTAGGGTTTCAAGTGGGTTTTGCAATTCGTGCTTGAATAAGGTAAATGGAACATGGGTTATGCTTGTTTTGGCCTTGAGAAGCAACGTATGGGTTGAATTTGGTTCGACCCTATGTTAAAATTTAGGGCTTTTGGTTTAAACGTGGGATTAATTCTAATTAACACATAAAATAAACATGTAGCTAGTATTTGGTAAGCATGTGGTGTATCATATTGATGGGTTTTTGTATTTTAGGTCTAGTTTCATATTTTTGGTTAGAATATGTTAATACAAATAAACCGTAAAAACGTTTATTAATATTTTGCGATCTCTTTGTGTTTTGTTGATAACAAATATAATGTTATCTTAAGTACAATTATAAGGATACATGTTATTTTTGTAAAGCATTTACATATAGCCATTTAAAATACAAAAATGTTGTAATTAATCATTTGTTGTAATAGTTTATTAGGATGGGTAAAAACCATAACCCATGGATCATAACCCATACCCAAGTGATGAGTGCGTATTCACTCATCATTTTAGGTCAAATCTGAGCTGCAAAACATTTAAAAACACTCCGAAATGCATCAAAATACTGAAAATATCTCAAAAGTGTGTTTTATATGTTTCAGATGCAAAATGTTTAAAATCATGTGAAAAACGAACAAAGTTTGCATAATTGGCAGTTTCAGTCCCCCGTCTTTCAAAAAAATGACAGAAATAGTCCCTGAGCACGTATTTTAAAAAAGAAAAGTCACCAAAGGTCCTTTTGGAATCATAAATTGTTATAATTAGTCCTTTGGTGAAAAATTTCAAAAGTTTGAGAAATTACAGTTTTAATCCCTGGATCTTTAAATTTGTCAAGTTTAGTCCTTGGAATTTCAAAAATGACAAAAATGGTCCTCAACTTATTTGAGATTCACAAGTTTGACCCTTGGATTACTTTTCAGAAGTTACTTGATTGGCCCCTGAAGTTTCAGTTTTAGCAGATTTGGTCCCTATGTTTGCCATGGATTCAATATCTAAGTCCAATATACTACTTAACCACCCCAAGCCCAAATATAACCTGGCCCAACCCAACATCCAAACCCGGTCAAAACCCACCCAACCTTCGACCTGAGATAAACCCACACCCTTCTTCTTCTTCCCTGTTTTTCCCGCCCACAGAACCCTAGATACCTCTCCTCCTTTTTATCTGCTCCCCAAAAGAAAACCCTACTTCTTTTTACTTCTCCCCAAACACTCCACCCCCATTCTCCTCTTTACCCAGCTTCATCAAAACCAAAACCACCTCACCTCTTTTAACCAGTTTTCACCCAAATCCCCAACCCACTCACTCCCCTCCCCAAGAATAAGTCACATGATACTCATGCCACCTTGGCAATCCACAAGCTACAAGAAGCATCCAATGGCTGAGGTTCCAAGGTTTAGGGCTCCAAAGTTAATCCAATGGCTGAGATGGGATTGAGAAAGCACAAAAAGTGTGTTTTTGCTTGTTTGCACTCACAAAGAAAACACAAGACTGAAGAAAAAGCCATGACCAGAAGTTTTTTTTTATTATTCACTTGTATAAATAAGCTTTGAGAGCTAGTGTAAAACTAGTCTAGAATTTTTGTTTAGTTCTAGTCCATTGCTTTCTTACATGTACTTTTTAAATTTCAGTAATGCCATTCGATTTCATGTTTTTAGCTCAGTTTTATTTTAAGTTAAACAGTTTTGATATTTTTTAGTTCATGTTTGTGAGAATTATCCATTGTACTCAAAATATGTCTTTAAGGTCAATTTGAGGATTGTTGTGTGTTATAAAGTCAGTTTTTTTTAGTTTCTAAAGTCTGTCCTATTTCAAGATTTTATTTTTTCCTTAGCTTTCTGCTAAAGAAGGTGTTTGGAAGCAGCTTAGTTGTGGGTCAAAGCTTCGTTTGACCCATATTTAAGTCTAGCAAAGTATTTGGTGTTGTGTCGCAAGTTCTTTTACAAGTATTGTAAGTAGTAATGGTTGGAAAACAATTTTTCTAAGTTTCTCGTCTTAACTGATTGCTGTCACAAACAGCAGCCTATAGCAGTCAACTGTCCCTTTTAAGCTTAGATTTAGGGAAGTTAAAATTAGAATTAGGATCTCATTTGGTAGTTACAAGTAGCTTATGGATAGGTATTCATGTATTTATGCTTATTTTGGATTTTTGTGTTTGCTTAATAGCTTAAAACTGCCATTCAAATTCCCTCTTGGGGCTTTACCCCAAGACCTCTGCACCATTTTTCAAAGCTAATTTATAAGCTGTAAAATGCTTATTAAGGTGATCTTGTGGGGGCAAAAGCTAGCCCCCTTGCTTGTTTTCAAAAATCCAAAAGCCCATAAGCTCATCTCCACTGTTGCTCATTTAGGATTGGCTTGAGTAGCACCCCGTTAGGCTGTTTGAGGACTGTTACAGCAAACAGACCAACAGCAGTCCTGTAGCAGATTGTCTCTTTTCTTTAGTTTCCAGCTTATCAAGTAGGTTAACTTAGGTTAGTTAGTGCTTATTAGGAAGTATAGTTTAGGTTAGACCATTTCCTTGCTTATTTATTGCTTATTTAGACATTTAGATAGCTTATTTCTCATTGTAATAGCTTAAGGATCCCCTAGTGTAGAACTTGTTCCCAACTGCTCACCCTTGTTATTTTGGCTTATTTCAGTGACACTTGGCTTATTTGTGCTTAGCTATGGTCAAAGGGATGTTTTGTTGAAACTGTTATAAGTAGCAAAAGGGGTGTTTGGTTGGGATGCCCCTGTTGGCCAGACCTTGTTTTACCTTTCTTTTTGCTTTTTTAGTGCTTAGTTATTGCTTATTAGGGTGCCTTAGTTTCTTATTAGCTAATTTAGGATAGTGAACATATAAGTTTTAGCTCATTGATTAGCTTTTTAAGCGTTGGTAGCTGATAGAACCCCATAACTGCCATGGTCCAAACAGTAGCTTGGTCTCATTTATTTTAGCTTTTTGATGTTCCTCTATTGCTTATTAGGGTCCCTTGAATGCTCAGTATATGTTGTAGGTTAGATTTCATAGCTTCTAGCTTTCTACAAGTTTTTCAATAGCTGCTTTTTAGTTTTTTTTTGTTTCCTTTAGCTGCACATTGCTCAAAACAAACTTTAAGTAGTTTTTTTTAGCTTCTAATTCATCTTGATTGATCTGTTAACAAGCTCAGTTTTAAGATTTTGAAGGATTAGTTTTTGTTATAGGTTCCTGTTTGTTGTCTACTAATAAGTTGTCAAAAAAAGAAAAAAAAAATAATAATTGGAAAAAGTGACAGAACCAGGAATTGAACCTGGGTCTGTTCATTCAGAGCCCACGACCTCACACAACACACCCCATCCATCTGAGCTAGGGACTTCCTCATGTTTTAGTTTACACCATTTAATATTTAATTAACATTTCAATTCATAGCTTATTCACTTATTTGATTTTTAGCAGCTTATTTCCAAAAGCACCTGTGTAGTATTTTATTTTTCTTAGATTCAGTGGTGTCTCAAGTAATTTCTGTAATTTTTGTAGAATTTTCTAAAAATGTTTAGTATTTTTAATAATTAATTTAGTTTTAAATCGTTTTTAATTCGTAATAAATAAAATAAAAGTCGAAAAAATACCCGGCTTTTTCCTAAAATTATTTTTAGTCGTTTAAAATGTAGGAAAATTGTTTTCACACTCGTAGGACTTAAATTGCATTATTTTTCACTTTCGGGGCTCGGTGTGTTCCCGATTTTTAGCGTTTTTGCATTTTAGCACCCTAGGATGTAATTTAGCGTTGTTTTATTGTTTCTTAGGCTTTGTCGTAGTTTATTTAGTAATTTCTTTGTTTTACATGCTTAATTTTCATTCCAGTTCTCTATTTTGTAGAATAACGTAATCACTAAATTCCAAAATTCTTAAAACCAATTCAAGTCCTAATCACAAAACTCAACGACTCCGTCAATTTCACACCTCGTTGGGACACGACCCGGGGAAATCACTTTCCGGTATCACTTTTATCACACCCGTGAGATTTGATACGTTGACCTTTTTCCTAAAGGGTTGACTTGTCGGATTTTACGGTTATTTTGATATACGTTGATATTGTGTTTTTCACCACTCACTTCACAACGAATCAAATTTTGGCGCCGCTGCCGGGGAGGTGTGTTGCGACAATATCGTGAAGTTTTTGCGATTAGTGACTTGAAGATCCTTCCTCGTGAAGTTACTGTTTTTCATAAAATCCAAAAAACCAAAAATATTTTTCTCGTTCCTCTCATCCATATAATTCTATTTCTCTTACCCTCTTTTGCCGTTTAATTCTATCCTTCGTATCCTCTCAACCATTTGATTCTAATTCTTTAACCCTCTACATGTTTAATTCTCATGGCGACGATCGATTATCGTCGTTGTTTTCATTGCAAAGGACGTATGGAAGAGGATCAAGTTTATTGTCTCAATCATGAATGTGTATGTAAGCGATGTGGTAGGGCCGGTGCAAGCAAATATTGCTATTGGTGCGAATTATCCGATAAAAACTCTCTCGATGATTCTCCAAGTTTTTCCGACCACCCACTACAACCCGAGATTTGCTCTATTGTTTCTGAGCCTAAACCGTCTAGAATTGATCAAAATCTTTCGCGGTTTACGGTTAAGGTTAAGAGAAAAGAGCAAGAACCGGAGACCGAAACGGAAGTGGTGGAAATTGCTAGCTCTGAGAGCACACCACTTGTCCCACCTCCGGAATCTTCAAAACCTTTTTCGGACGATTTCATGAACATTGTTCAAAATTGCTTAAATGAATTTCGTCAAATTTCAACTTCGGGAAATACCGTTTTACCTACCATTTGTGATGTTGTTGAGCCCTCGATTCCTACTCCCATACCCGAGATACTTTCGTTTGATCAAGAGTATTGCTACGGTTGTGGAGACGTGTTACTAAAAGGTTTCCGTTGTTACAAATGTATGTGCGAGTGGTGTGGAAACTATCTTATTGATGGATGTTGTTCGATTTGCGCCGAGAATTCATTCGCTTATGATTCTAACCCGAACTCTTTCGATTATCCTCAAAACAATTTCAACTACCCTCCACAAAATTCATTCGAGCCACAACCGTACTATCAAGATTTCAATGATTCATCATTTCAAAGTTGCTCTCCCCAATACCCTCATTGTGCTAAGTGTGGGGGTCCTCATGATGATTATCAATGTCAATCGTGGAATCAAAATTACTATGGACCTGATCCTTGTTATAACACTTCCGGATTTGACCACATCCAACCCCCACAACTTCCCGTCATTGATCAATTTCCTCGTATAAATCTTGAGGAACTTTCCGAGGAACAAGCTGCTCGCAACGAAAGATTTCTAGCCGATGAGCGAGCATCTCAAAAGCTTCTCCTATTAAACGAAGCTGCTCAACAGCGTCTCCTATTTAATGAAGCTTGCCGTCTCGATGACGAGGATGAGGAAGATTGCAAGACGACAAAGGACAAGGTGCATATCTCAAGCCCACAAAGTACCGCACATGTCCACTCTCCGCCCTCATATTGCCTATCTACCATGGAACCTTCGGATAACCTTTTAATGGGGGACGAGCATCTTAGCACTATTCCGGAGACGGAATCGTCTTGTGTTGAGAACCTTGTCCCAAACCCAAGTGAATCCGAGGTTATTTCTGGTGATATGTGTGATGACCCTCTCGATGATGATTCTTCTCCCACCCCGAAAGAACCTGTTGAGGTGATCTCCGAGTCTGAAAATGACTATACGTCGTTTGATGATTCTTTATCGTGTGGAGACATCGAGTATGTGGAGGAAATTCCTTCTGAGCTCGTCAGCTTAGAAGAAGTGAGAGATGTTGATCCCGATGATCTTGATATAGAAACTGATTTTGAAACGGATGATGAAGATATTCTCGTTGTGTCCGAGAAACCTTTTGCTATGGCGTTCACTAATCCTCTGTTTGAATTTGATTCTGAATTCACTCTAGTTTCGGATAATCCCATCTTTGACATTCAGAATGAGGATAGTGACCTTTACATGGAGAATCTCGTTACATCTCCATCTTTACCCGAAGATAAGAATAGTGGCAATCCCACTTCGACGTTGGACCTTCTCGAGGAGTTCGCCGATGAACTCGCTCTCGTTGATCATTCTCCACCGGGAGATGATGATGTGCACTTCGACTTTGAAGCCGACCTTACCGAATTGGAAAATCTTATTTACAATTGGTCTTCTGATAATTCGTCAAGTGACACTCGTATTGGAGAGGTCGACTTTCTTTCTCCGGATGACTCGATACCTTCGGGTTTTCAGAGTGACGATTATGGCTTAGGTCCATCATCCACTCGTCCGCCTGCTAAACCGCCGGATGATGGAACCTCTTCTCAGCCTGATACGGACATTTTCATTGCCACAGTGGTGGATAAGATTTCCGAACATTCCGTCAATGTTCCTCAATCTTATCTTTTGCCCGCCCGTTGTCATGTCATTGACACTTTGCCTTCTCCTCCCATTTCTTATCCATATCTTAACTCCTACGGGAGTGAAGATACCATCTTTGACCCCGGCATTTCTCTTTCTCTTGAGCCGGTTATATCTCATCGGAGTGGTACTTTCATCACATTCAATGTTTATCCAAACCACTTGAATGAAAGTCCGATGGAGATTTTCTCTTCCACTTGCTTCCCCATGGACCAATGAATTCGGGGTCGAGTCAAGCTAGCGACTCGGGAATCAAAAACAGTAGCACTCTATATGGGTTTACACCCATATTTCTGACTTCTTTCTACTTTCTACCACCCTAGTGTGGGGGAGTTGCCCCCCGCTGTTGTATATAAAGTTATTTCTAAAAAAAAAAAAAAAAAAAAAAAAAAAATTCAAATAATGGCCGTAGTATTTCCCTTTTACGTTCTTTGTTTCGGCATAACCGCCGGTACTTTGAATATTGAGGGCAATATTCATTTCTTAGTGTGGGGGGGAATTCTCACGAATTTTATCATATAATTATACCAATTCCCCCGTTTTTGGCCAAAATTTTTTTTGGAGTAAGTGTTTTACACTTTCTCATTTGGTTATCAGTCCGCCATGTCTGTAAGACAAAAGGATTGGCTAATCCAGGAGCAAACGGCTCTTGGTAAAGATTTCACAAATCCGTTTATATGGCTTGCAATTTGCCCAAAATTGTATGGTTCTCAACTCACCATATCCTAAAAAGTGAAGAGTTGGCTAGCCCGCAAGGTTATGGCTTGTGGTAAAGGCAGTGGAAAATCCATAATTGGTAATCAGCTCACCAAAGATAATATTGATAATTTATCTAAGAGTTGGCTAGTCCAGAAGGGTACGGCTTCTGGTAAAGACAAATCAAATCCGTTGAAAGCTGGTGGTTTGCTCAAAATCACATGGTTATCGGTGTACCATGGTTCTTACTTGAACTGAAACATTTGGCTACTCCAGAAGTAATGGCTTTTGGTAAAGAGACTCAAATCCATTAAGTTTTCTCAAAAGATTGCTAGGGACTAGCAATGTTTTAGTGTGGGGGATTTGATGAGTGCGTATTCACTCATCATTTTAGGTCAAATCTGAGCTGCAAAACATTTAAAAACACTCCGAAATGCATCAAAATACTGAAAATATCTCAAAAGTGTGTTTTATATGTTTCAGATGCAAAATGTTTAAAATCATGTGAAAAACGAACAAAGTTTGCATAATTGGCAGTTTCAGTCCCCCGTCTTTCAAAAAATGACAGAAATAGTCCCTGAGCACGTATTTTAAAAAGAAAAGTCACCAAAGGTCCTTTTGGAATCATAAATTGTTATAATTAGTCCTTTGGTGAAAAATTTCAAAAGTTTGAGAAATTACAGTTTTAATCCCTGGATCTTTAAATTTGTCAAGTTTAGTCCTTGGAATTTCAAAAATGACAAAAATGGTCCTCAACTTATTTGAGATTCACAAGTTTGACCCTTGGATTACTTTTTCGAAGTTACTTGATTGGCCCCTGAAGTTTCAGTTTTAGCAGATTTGGTCCCTATGTTTGCCATGGATTCAATATCTAAGTCCAATATACTACTTAACCACCCCAAGCCCAAATATAACCTGTGCCCACCCAACATCCAAACCGGTCAAAACCCACCCAACCTTCGACCTGAGATAAACCCACACCCTTCTTCTTCTTCCTGTTTTCCCGCCCACGAACCCTAGATACCTCTCCTCCTTTTTATCTGCTCCCCAAAAGAAAACCCTACTTCTTTTTACTTCTCCCCAAACACTCCACCCCCATTCTCCTCTTTACCCAGCTTCATCAAAACCAAAACCACCTCACCTCTTTTAACCAGTTTTCACCCAAATCCCCAACCCACTCACTCCCCTCCCCAAGAATAAGTCACATGATACTCATGCCACCTTGGCAATCCACAAGCTACAAGAAGCATCCAATGGCTGAGGTTCCAAGGTTTAGGGCTCCAAGGTTAATCCAATGGCTGAGATGGGATTGAGAAAGCACAAAAAGTGTGTTTTTGCTTGTTTGCACTCACAAAGAAAACACAAGACTGAAGAAAAAGCCATGACCAGAAGTTTTTTATTATTCACTTGTATAAATAAGCTTTGAGAGTTAGTGTAAAACTTGTCTAGAATTTTTGTTTAGTTCTAGTCCATTGCTTTCTTACATGTACTTTTTAAATTTCAGTAATGCCATTCGATTTCATGTTTTTAGCTCAGTTTTATTTTAAGTTAAACAGTTTTGATATTTTTTAGTTCATGTTTGTGAGAATTATCCATTGTACTCAAAATATGTCTTTAAGGTCAATTTGAGGATTGTTGTGTGTTATAAAGTCAGTTTTTTTTTAGTTTCTAAAGTCTGTCCTATTTCAAGATTTTATTTTTTCCTTAGCTTTCTGCTAAAGAAGGTGTTTAGGCGGCTTAGTTGTGGGTCAAAGCTTCGTTTGACCCATATTTAAGTCTAGCAAAGTATTTGGTGTTGTGTCGCAAGTTCTTTTACAAGTATTGTAAGTAGTAATGGTTGGAAAACAATTTTTCTAAGTTTCTCGTCTTAACCGATTCTGTCAAAGCAAACACCTATAAGATCAACTGTCCCTTTTAAGCTTAGATTTAGGGAAGTTAAAATTAGAATTAGGATCTCATTTGGTAGTTACAAGTAGCTTATGGATAGGTATTCATGTATTTATGCTTATTTTGGATTTTTGTGTTTGCTTAATAGCTTAAAACTGCCATTCAAATTCCCTCTTGGGGCTGTTCTGACCCCACAGCAGCCTCTGCACCATTTTTCAAAGCTAATTTATAAGCTGTAAAATGCTTATTAAGGTGATCTTGTGGGGGCAAAAGCTAGCCCCCTTGCTTGTTTTCAAAAATCCAAAAGCTCATAAGCTCATCTCCACTGTTGCTCATTTAGGATTGGCTTGAGTAGCACCCCGTTAGGCTGTTTGAGGACTGTTACAGCAAACAGACCAACAGCAGTCCTGTAGCAGATTGTCTCTTTTCTTTAGTTTCCAGCTTATCAAGTAGGTTAACTTAGGTTAGTTAGTGCTTATTAGGAAGTATAGTTTAGGTTAGACCATTTCCTGGCTTATTTATTGCTTATTTAGACTTTTAGATAGCTTATTTCTCATTGTAATAGCTTAAGGATCCCCTAGTGTAGAACTTGTTCCCAACTGCTCACCCTTGTTATTTTGGCTTATTTCAGTGACACTTGGCTTGTTTGTGCTTAGCTATGGTCGAAGGGATGTTTTGTTGAAACTGTTATAAGTAGCAAAAGGGGTGTTTGGTTGGGGTCTGCCCCTGTTCAGCAGCCTTGTTTTACCTTTCTTTTTGCTTTTTTAGTGCTTAGTTATTGCTTATTAGGGTGCCTTAGTTTCTTATTAGCTAATTTAGGATAGTGAACATATAAGTTTTAGCTCATTGATTAGCTTTTTAAGCGTTGGTAGCTGATAGAACCCCATAACTGCCATGGTCCAAACAGTAGCTTGGTCTCATTTATTTTAGCTTTTTGATGTTCCTCTATTGCTTATTAGGGTCCCTTGAATGCTCAGTATATGTTGTAGGTTAGATTTCATAGCTTCTAGCTTTCTACAAGTTTTTCAATAGCTGCTTTTTAGTTTTTTTTTGTTTCCTTTAGCTGCACATTGCTCAAAACAAACTTTAAGTAGTTTTTTTTAGCTTCTAATTCATCTTGATTGATCTGTTAACAAGCTCAGTTTTAAGATTTTGAAGGATTAGTTTTTGTTATAGGTTCCTGTTTGTTGTCTACTAATAAGTTGTCAAAAAAAGAAAAAAAAAAATAATAATTGGAAAAAGTGACAGAACCAGGAATTGAACCTGGGTCTGTTCATTCAGAGCCCACGACCTCACACAACACACCCCATCCATCTGAGCTAGGGACTTCCTCATGTTTTAGTTTACACCATTTAATATTTAATTAACATTTCAATTCATAGCTTATTCACTTATTTGATTTTTAGCAGCTTATTTCCAAAAGCACCTGTGTAGTATTTTATTTTTCTTAGATTCAGTGGTGTCTCAAGTAATTTCTGTAATTTTTGTAGAATTTTCTAAAAATGTTTAGTATTTTTAATAATTAATTTAGTTTTAAATCGTTTTTAATTCGTAATAAATAAAATAAAAGTCGAAAAAATACCCGGCTTTTTCCTAAAATTATTTTTAGTCATTTAGAATGTAGGAAAATTGTTTTCACACTCGTAGGACTTAAATTGCATTATTTTTCACTTTCGGGACTCGGTATGTTCCCGGTTCTTAGCGTTTTTGCATTTTAGCACCCTAGGATGTAATTTAGCGTTGTCTTGTTGTTTCTTAGGCTTTGTCGTAGTTTATTTAGTAATTTCTTTGTTTTACATGCTTAATTTTCATTCCAGTTCTCTATTTTGTAGAATAACGTAATCACTAAATTCCAAAATTCTTAAAACCAATTCAAGTCCTAATCACAAAACTCAACGACTCCGTCAATTTCACACCTCGTTGGGACACGACCCGGGGAAATCACTTTCCGGTATCACTTTTATCACACCCGTGAGATTTGATACGTTGACCTTTTTCCTAAAGGGTTGATTTGTCGGATTTTACGGTTATTTTGATATACGTTGATATTGTGTTTTTCACCACTCACTTCACAACGAATCACCAAGATGGCTAGATACAATGTATACTTTAGATACATTGAATCTAAGGAAAACACATGGACCAATGTTTTGAAAACCGGTTTTATAATCGACCCGGTCGAGTTACAGGTCACCGGGTCAACCGGTTCGACCGGTTCAACCGTCGGGTCAACCCGGTTTTCTATTAAAAAAATAAAAAATAAAAATAGCCGGGTCAACCGGTTTGTCCGCCGGGTCAACCCGGGTCAACCGGTTCAACTACCGGGTCAATCCGAGTCAACCCGGTTTTTATACAAATATTTTGAAAAAAACCAAACCCGGTCGGGTTTTGAGAACCGGGTTGACCCGGGTCACTCAAAACCCGGCGGGTCTAACCGGTTAACCCAGTTTTAGAAACCCGGGTTTTTTTGACCCGTTTTTTTGACCGGAACCGGTCCAACCGGTTAACCCGGCCGGGTCGACCCGGGTTTCAAAACATTTCCATGGACCAACCCATAACCCATGACCCATAACCAAAAAACCCATGAGCAAAGAGGAGCGTCCTACAGATCCCTAGGATTACACTAGACGGATCCCAAGTGGGAGGGATCCGTGGGATCCGGGGAACAGTGGAAGAAATTGCCTATAAATAGAGAGCCATTTCTTCATTCTAACTCACCCATCTTCTTACTAAATCTCTCAAACACTCTCATTCTCTTCTAACACATAGATCACTTGATCTAGAGAGTTGTTCTTCTTTCTTTCTATTGTGATTCTCATATAGGTCCTTCTCTAAGGTGAGATCATAAACATTCTACAAGTCATCCAAGCAAGGGGTCCTTTATTGATTTGTCACTCCGCAATATTTCTGTAGCGAAGATCTTGTATTTGATATTTCACATATTTGTTGTGTAATAGTCGTGTTGGTTTGGTCCACAGTGTTACGGACTCGGCATCTAGCTTTGTACCGGAAAAAGGTGTAAGCAACGTTGTGAAGGCTTCTCCGCCAAGTGAAGGAGTTTGTTGACATAGTGCTTGAACTCTCGAGTAGGTGACTCTGGGAGTGGAGTAGGGCAAGGAAGGTGTCCTTGTAGCCGAACCACTATAAATCGGTTGTGTCATTTCTATCCCTTTGCTTTACTTTATTTACTTGTTTTATCATTAGATCTATACTTTCTCAACATCTATAAGGTATCACATATTAACGAATCTAAAGTTTTTGAAACTAACTTAAAATCGGCAAAACTATTCAACCCCCCCCCCCTTCTAGTTTTCCACAATTGGCATCAAGAGCTAAGTTTATAAAAGTTTTAAAGTAAAATTGTATTTTAAAAACTTTTCGATCACTATGGGTTCTGAAAATTATAAGGAAGGGCAATCTATGCAACGACCACCACTACTTGAAACTAATGGTTTTATATATTGGAAAAATAGATTCGAAACATATGTGAAATCTAAAGATATTGATCTTTGGTACATTATTGTTGAAGGCGATTTTAAGGCTACCTCAAATGATGATAAAGGAAATTTAGTTAACATACCTCATGATAAACTAAATGATGAAATGAAGAAAAAGCTTTCTAAAAATAGTGAAGCTAAAATGGTTTTGTATAATGCTTTACCCAAAAAGGAATTCGAAAGAATTTCTATGCTTAAAACCTCTAAAGAAATTTGGAATTCTTTAGTTGTAACTCATCAAGGTAATCAAAAAGTTAAAAATAATAAAATTGATTTATTTGCTCAACAATATGAACAATTTTCAATATCGGATGAGGAAACTATAGATCATTCATTTGCTAATTTCAATACTATTATTACATCTTTACAAGCACTTGATGAATCTTTTTCTAGCCGTAACCATGTTAGGAGATATCTAAGGGCACTTCCATCGAAGTGGAGATCCAAAGTGACGGCGATCGAAGAGTCAAAAGATTTGACAATCCTCACCCTTGATGAACTCATAGGCAATTTGAAAGTCTACGAGTTTGTACTTGCTAAAGACTCCGAAGCCTCAAAGGTGAAAGAGAAACACAAATCTCTTGCTCTTAAAGCCAAAAAGGCTTCAAGCGATGAAGAGAACTCCTCTTCGAGTAGTGACGACGAGGAGTACGCTATCGCGGTAAGGGACTTTAAAAAGTTCTTTAGAAGGAAGGGAAGATACGTCAAACAACCATATGACGATAAGAAAGGCTTTCGGAAAAGCAAAGAGGACGAGAATCCAAAAGATGAACGTACTTGCTTTAAATGTGGGGACCCAAACCACTTTATTAGTAAGTGTCCCAAACGGGATGATCAAAAGGCGTTCGTGAGCGGCACGTGGGGAATGAGCGACGAGGAGGACGAAGAAATTTGTCTCATGGCAAATGACGAGGTATGTCACGAATACTATAGTAGCTCATCACTTGATGACGACTCATTGCATAATGAATATGACAAACTATGCAATATTAGCTTAAAACTAATTAACAAAAACAAGCTTTTAAAGAGTCAAAACCAACGTTTAAATAAAGAAGTCATAGAATTAAAAGCAAAACTAAAACGTTTAGAAAAGGGTAAAATAGCAAGTGGTGAATGTGAACTTTGCGTTCAACTTCAAACACTAGTTGATCAACTAGATTCTAAAATTGCTAGAATGAGTAAGAACACTTTAGATATGATATTAGATAGTGTTAAAACCGGCAACAACCAAAAAGGTTTAGGTATTTGTGAAGATCGTTGTAAGCTCTTAGACGAGGTCTAATAATATATCTAGGAACACATAATACTAAAGGCGGAATATTCAAACATAGAATCAACATTATTATGAACAAGGTTTTTCATTCACCATCTCTAACTAAACAATAATAAAGATCAAAGACTTGATCTAACACTAACTAACTAAACCACTAAACCACTAAACCCTAGGCGTTTACATGAACATACGCCTAGGACACACACACACCTTTACTAGACGTCTACATTATGGAAGACTTAATTAAAACCTACACCTATGTCCTCTTTATATACTAGAGAATAAGGACTAATAAATAAAACTTCTTTTGCAAGCAAGTCATTCCATCTTTTTGTAGGTTTCCTTCTTGTCATATTAAGTCCCTCTTGTTTCATTCTTTTTGTCTTATCAACTCAAACATATAATTCCCAACAATCTTCCCCTAGTTGATAATGACAAAACCATTCTTGAACGAACTTCCCTAGACGAAGTAGAGAAATTGAGATCAAGGATCTCACCATGAATGAAACAAGTATGTCTTCCTTTGTCTTCCCCTTAATCCATGCCATGTCACTCAAACATCTCTTCCCCTTTTTGTTATTATCCAAATAGGGAACATATGCAAAGAATGATCTTGACCATCACGAACCAATATCATACTTCCAATCTAAGACTTCCAATGCTTCAAATCGCCCACCATTACGCACCATAAGAAAAATGGATCCAAAATAGTAGAAAACTCCAACTAGCGAGTAATAATGATCAACAAGTAGTAAAATCAAACACTTCCCCTTGAGTGATGCATGTAGATGGTTAAACATTTAACAATAAGCTTCCCCTGAAACCCATATGCTAACCATCTTCTTGATTCTTCAAATCTGTAGGCTCCATGTAATGATCACTTGTGAAGAAAACCAAATATAATGAATTTGATGAAGAAGTAGAATTTCCCAAACTTGCGTCTTAAATCTTTTACAATCCACGGAACTCCATACTTATACGAACCAAATATAAGTAGACCGCAATCCCTTGACAAGAATCCTCAACTAGTATGAGACACTAAGCACTACAATGTAACTCCTTTAAGTGATAGCCAATGTGTGCATAGAGCATCATAAGAAAAATCACACATTGCTAGATTCATCAAGCTAGATGATAAGAACACAAACCAAGTAATTCCACTTCACCTTCAAATAAGTGATAAATAATCCTCATCGTAATCAATTATTCAATGAATCAAATACAAGCCTTTTAAATCTTTTAAGAACATAAATTTCTTCCTGTGTGTGTGAACCAAATAACCATTATGTGTGTGTGTCAGCCAAAAATCCATAACCATTATGCTTGACTTCCCCTTATTTCCAAATCACCCTATTAGCAACACTATTTTTCACCACTAAAGCTGTACAAATTTGTCACCAACATCACTATTGCAATTAGTGACGCTTTTTCGGTCATTTGTAGACTATCGCAAATCTAAAAGCAAGATTTTGTTTCAAGCGGATTTTCAGGTCGAACAAGATTTTTAACCAAAACAGCGTATTTTAAAAAATTATAAGCGTACTTTCAAAATTCCAACAAGTTATACTTTCGTAGAAGACCAAGATTTCATAAATCAAGATTTACGTCCAAGCATTAAAACGTGAAACCAATCAAAGTTAATTCATCCACTATCAAAGTTAATTCCCACGTGATGTACAAAGACCAGTACATGTGGTCTCCAATATATAACGCACCAATCAGATTATACTTCCCACGTGACATTAATATCATGAGATATCTTGGACCAGAATTAAACGTGTGAGACCACTATATCAATTTAGTATAGATCGAATAAAATAAGATGACCAATCAATAGCGTGAAGTAGCAGCAAATAAAATCTCGTAGATCCCATGCCCATCTGAAAGCGACATCAAGAAAACGTTGTACAGGCAGCAGAAGTGATATCAATATCCACATATTCACAAAACCAATTAATGTGGTCTCCAATTCATCATTACGTTAAAATCAATTCACATGACAATTAACATCACGTGAAGTCAACATCATGAACCAAGACAAATGCACCGTAACACTCATACACTGCACCACACCCGAATATCTCCAAATAACTTATAATTGATTTTCTGAAAAATCCCTTCAGCAGCCAACTTCGACAGTGAATATCTTTTGATTGAAAGCTTTATCGATCGAAGATCCCGTCGGTGGAAAGTTAGATGAGTATATAGAGAACATTCACCTAAAATTTCGATTCACGATCCCGACGGTTAATCGAAAAGTTATGATCGTTTCAAAACAGTTGTTGTAACCTTATTTAAAAATCGCCAGGCAGACTTCATTGCTTATATCTTTGATTGAGAGTCTGCATTGACAATCCATTGGTGAGATTAAAGATAGATATACCAAGAAGCTCCAGTTCAAATTTTAGCTCGATCCAACGGTTCAATAAAAAGTTATGCCTTCTGGAAAACAGTGTTGTAGAAGTATTACGAATTTTTGACAGCTTCGAATTTTTCTTCCTTCTTCTTCAAGAAAACCTTGTAGATCCCTAGATATCACGAGCCCCAGGCTCTGATACCACATGTGGATCGATATACTTTAATCAAACTATCTTAACTAGCTTGTTAAGGTTTAATAACCTCGGATAAATCCTAAGTTATTAACAAAGAAACACTGATTAATCTTTATTAAGTAACGCTGAATTTACTTAACAAAGCTAAGAAGAATAACCTTTATTATAAACTCTAAATCGCTTATTATGCATACTCTAATACAACTCTAAGATAATCAAACTTTTCTCTAAAACACTAACTCGAATCGTATGTCTAATGCCAATCTAGGAGTCCTTTTATAGGCTCAAGAATATCCTAGTCGGTTTACAATTGATAACCTTGTACGACAAGTGATCTAAACATAGAATACAATTCTTTCCATAAACAAATATAACAATTCTTTTGTTCTTGCAAAGATTACTTTGACTTCATATTGCAAGACTTTGACTTTGTCTTTAATAAAGATACTTTGAGTCTTTGACTTCTTCAAAGATTTGCACTTACAAAGTATTTCATATCTTCGATTTTGATATCTTCGGCACTTTCATATCCCAACAAGGTATTCAACAACTTGATCCATCAACTAGTGAAAACAAAGAAACACAATTTGTCAAAGCACTAGAAAAACCAAGCCATCCGTTGTGGCGGATCCCACGGATCCCATCAAAAGGGAACCGCTAGTGATAAGCCAGGATCCGTGGATCCATCTGCTGTAAGCAAACAAGTTAGTAATAACGTAGCTTCTTCATCTAGAACTGAGTTTGTTATCGTTAATAGGAAGAAACCAACTCATGTCACCACTAGACAACCACCTCCAAAATATAATCCTACTTTTGCAAGAAACAAAGCTCCATCTTTCTCAAAACATAATCCACCTAGGAGACCTAATAATGTTTACCCGAGAAGTAACCATCAAATGGGATGGAACCCAAATATGCAAAATGGTTTTCCTTTTCAAAACTTTGCTCCATGGAATGCATACACATCTTATCCATACATGTCTAACATGAATGGAATGTTTAACACTAATGGACCCATGAACAAATGGGGACCAAAATTTTGAGTTAATTGTTTTATTAGGTGTGCTTAAAGGTCCACCTAGACCGGATGAATGGGTCAAGGATAGCGGGTGCACGAGGCACATGACCGGCAATAAGGATCTATTCTCCACATATGAATCCTTCAATGGAGGTAATGTGGTGTTTGGAAATAGCAAAAGTAAAATCATCGGTAAAGGTACGATTTCTAAAAAATCTCTAACCATTAACGATGTGTGTCACGTAGAAAACCTAAACTTTAACCTCTTAAGTATAGGAAAAATATGTGATAAAAAGTGCAATGTACTTTTACCTAAACCGTAGTAAGATATTAAAATGGCATAACCATAGGAAGAGGAATTAGGAAACATGGAGTCTATGTCATTAAAATCGGTAATGAACCTAAAGACAAACTATGTCTTACCTCTATGGATGATACTTCGACCTTATGGCATCCAAGATTGGGTCATGCCAATATGCGACTTCTTCAATCGCTATCATCCAAAGATCTAGTAAGAGATCTACCTAAGTTAAAATATGAACATCACTTTTGTGATGCTTGTAATGTAGGAAAACAAGCTCATTCTAGTCATAAAGCTAAAAACATGGTGTCTACAACTAAGTGTCTAGAATTACTACATATGGATTTATTTGGTCCATCCGCTATCCAAAGTTATGGAGGCAACTACTACACTTTGGTCATAGTGGATGATTATTCTAGGTATACATGGACAAAAATTTTAAAGAACAAAACGGAAACCTTTAATTATTTTGAAATATTAAGCAAAAGATCCAAAGACAACTAGGAAGTCCTATAGTGTCCATTAGGACGGATCATGGTAGGAATTCGATAATGAAGTGCAATTTGGAGCCTTTTGTGACGCTAATGGTGTTACTCACAACTTCTCCCCACGACTCCACAATCGAATGGGGTAGTAGAAAGAAAGAATAGAACCCTACAAGAAATGAGTCGAACCATGCTTAATGAACAATCCATACCTCAAAAGTTTTGGTGTAATGCCGTTGATACTTCAACGTACATACTCAATAGAGTCTTAATTAGACCAATCTTAGGTAAAACTCCATATGAGTTACTTCGAGGTAAAAAGCCTACGTTAAATCACTTTAGAGTCTTTGGTAGTAAATGTTTTATTCTTAACACTAAAGATTACCTTACAAAATTTGATCCTAAATCAACCGAATGTATCTTTCTAGGTTACTCTCCAAATAGCAAAGCTTACGCCATATTAAACAAAGAAACAATGAAGGTAGAAGAGTCATTAAATATAAAATTTGATGAAAGTCCACCCAAACCCTCTCCACCTCTTGTCGATGACGAGATTGTAGAAAGTGAAGCTATAGTAATAAAGAAAAAGATAAATGAAGAAGAAGAACCTTTAAATGATGAAGTCATAAACATTAAAGAGTCCAAAGATCACCCCGTAGATAAGGTCATAGGAAAGCTAAACGAAAGAACATTAAGGTCTCAAGTTCAAAACCAAAGTAGCTTGTTTTGTTTTGTTTCAACCATAGAACCTAAGAATACACAAGAAGCCATAAAAGATGAGAGTTGGGTAATGGCTATGCAAGAAGAATTAAATCAATTTGTTTCTAATGATGTTTGGACACTTGTCCCTCCACCTAGTAATCAAACCATAATAGGAACCAAATGGGTTTATAAAAACAAATTAGATGCAAACGGAGTAGTGTCTAGGAACAAGGCTAGACTCGTTGCCAAGGGTATAACCAACAAGAAGGAATAGACTTTGATGAGACCTATGCGCCCGTGGCTAGATTAGAGTCTATAAGAATACTTCTTGCGTATGCTTGTGCTAATGATCTAAAGCTTTATCAAATGGATGTCAAAAGCGCTTTTCTAAATGGTTTCATTAATGAAGAAGTATATGTAGCTCAACCCCCGGGCTTCATCGATTTTGAAAACCCAAACATGTGTATAAATTAAAGAAAGCCCTTTATGGTCTTAAACAAGCTCCAAAAGCTTGGTATGATAGACTCAAGTCATTTTTAATTAAACACAACTATACCATGGGGTTAGTTGACAACACACTTTTTACTAAGAAAAGAGAGTCACATATAATCATAGTGCAAATATATGTAGATGATATTATATTCGGATCCACTTGTCAAGACATGTGTGATGATTTCTCTAAAATCATGCATGACGAGTTCGAGATGAGTATGATGGGAGAACTTAGTTTCTTTCTTGGTCTACAAATTAAACAAGTAGAAGATGGTATCTTCTTTAATCAATCTAAATACATAAAGGAGATGTTAAAGAAATTTGGTCTATAAGAGTCGAAACCAATTAGGACACCAATGTCATCCAACACCAAACTCACAAAAGATGAAGACGGTGAATCCGTCGATAATAATAAATATCGTGGCATGATAGGTAGTCTTCTCTACCTCACGGCAAGTAGGCCGGATATTATGTTTAGTGTTTGCTTATGTGCTAGGTTTCAAGAAGACCCTAAAAATCACACCTAGAAGCCGTAAAAAGGATATTTAGATACATTAAGGGTACAACACAATTAGGATTTTGGTATCCTAAGGGCACGGGAGTAGAAACAATTGTATATGCAGATTCGACCATGCAGTGATTACGTTGATAGAAAAAGTACAAGTGGGGTATGTACTTTCATGGGATGTTGTTTAACATCTTGGTTTTCTAAGAAACAAACGACACTAGCAATATCAACAACCGAAGCCGAATACGCCTCGCACGGCAAAGCATGCCAACAAGCACTATGGATGAAACATGCGTTAGTCGACTACGACATTCATCTAAGCTTACATAGCCATCCTATGTGACAACAAAGGTGCCATCGACTTAAGCAAGAATCCGGTATTGCATTCTCTCACAAAGCATATAGAGATTCATCATCACTTCTTAAGAGACAATGTTCAAAAGGGGAACATCTCTATTGAGAAGGTAGCATCCGAAGACAACATAGCCGACGCCCTCACCAAACCGTTGAAGCGGAACAATTCAACCTACTTCGTCTTGGTCTTGGTCTCATGGAACAAACGTCAGAACTTATTTGACTCTACAAGGTATGTAAACACTAGCCTTCTTCTTTCTGAGTCTAGGATCTCTATTTCACACACGAATCACAAACAATACGGGAATTTTCAAAACCCAAGATAAGTTTTCACTTATAATTTTCTTATTTTCTTTCAAATAAGTTAGTTACATACACATCCTTCTTTCAAAGGATAAAACGTTTTGTATTTCAAAATTTTTCTAAAAATGATACTCCTTTCCAGATCAATTTCACAAAAGCAATTTCTCACGTCTAGGACAAATCGCTTTTTCATTGTTAATACAAAGTAAAACCCGCTTTCATTGCATCTCATGTCTTTTGAATGCTAAAGGGGACACATAACTAATATGTGTTTTTGGGTACATTCATTTAAGCAACAATGAATTAGGAGCATTGATAACACTAAATTACATACTCAAGTACTAAATATGTGTTTTCGGGTTATCTCAATAGGATGCTTTTCTACTTCTAGTTTTTTTTCTTTTTCTTTTAGGGTCGAGATAACCGCAACTCCAAATAGTTTGCATATAGGCACACACTAGGCAAAATGTTTCCAAAAAGAAAAATTTTGTGTTGCCGAATCACTGCACCCACGGATCCCATTATTCTCTTCATGCCGGACGGATCCCTCAAGGGAAGGATCCGTGGGATCCGTGAGACGTAAGCTGTTTTACCTTCTATTTTTCTCACTTTGGATGAAAAATCCACATTTGTTTTATTTTTGGAGTATGCTCTTTAATGCTTGTGTTCTCATGATCACATGCCTTAAATTCATATCTAATCATTAGATTTTAATCCACATTTTGGGTCAAGCATTCATTACAATGCTTTATTTTTCTATATATAGAACTCCCAAAATGCTTGCATAATCCATCTCATCTTCACAAACACACTACACCATGTCATTCACTAACTCTTTAGATGAATCACCTAGTACAAACAATCATCCTCATGAAACCCAAACCTTTGTACTTCCACCTTCCAAAATACCAAAGTCAAACTCTAGGATATCCGCACGGATTAACATCCGATCTTGTTGCTTAGGAAAACCATCATCATATGGCTCATCACCATCAACTAACTCACCACAAGACGCTTCCATTATAGCACCTCCTTCATCACCAACGAGTACACCAACCTCATCACCAACTCACTCACCACCTAAAATCACTCTTTTGGAACTCCTTATGACTCCAACAAGATCTCAACAACCAAAGCAAAAAGAATTAGCCTTTTTGACACCTCCAACTTCTCCAAACACAATATTCAATGATCTTGAAACATCACCACCTTTAGCTCCCATTAAACTACAAGAACATCTAGGTTCTTTTCCACCACCACTTCCAATCATTCCGGACTTTGATCCATATTTTCCTATTTTTCCACCACAACTTCCTCAACTCACAAATCAAAACAACCCGGAAGATTTCCGTACTCATTACCCACATCACCTACATTGTGAACATTGCCAATCCACTAGGGAAATTGCAATAGAAGTTAGGGAAGAAATGCGATTCATACTCAACCTCATCCTTGATCGCGTCAATACCATTACTCATCCAAACCTCCATCCATAACCTTATGCAAGCATGGAAGGAATCATTCTACTATTTTCTACTTTTAGTATTTTTTCTTTTGAAGTCATTTTCAAGAACAAGTCTTGTTCTTATTTTTACATGCTTGTAGGTGGCATAAATACCACTACACTTTGTTGTTTTATTACAAGGCCTTGTTTACATACCTTGGTTCTCAATCTTGATTCTCGTCAATCACAAGATTACATAAGCATGTTACTAACCTTTCTCTTTGTAGGATTTTTTTTCTTTTCTTCACTTGACCCCAAACTAGGGAGCTACCGCCAAGGGGAGTTAACGTCGTGGACTAATTTTTCCACACTTTTATTTCTTCCAAGGGTTAACTTTTTGTTTCGACAAAAAAGGGGAGAAGAAGTAAAACTTAGGGCTTTCAAAACTTACATCTATTCTTAAGTTTTACTCATCATAACATTATGTTTTGTCATCAACAAAAAGGGGGAGATTGTTAATACAAATAAACCGTGAAAACGTTTATTAATATTTTGCGATCTCTTTGTGTTTTGTTGATCACAAATATAATGTTATCTTAAGTACAATTATAAGGATACATGTTATTTTTGTAAAGCATTTACATATAGCCATTTAAATACAAAAATGTTGTAATTAATCATTTGTTGTAATAGTTTATTAGGATGGGTAAAACCATAACCCATGGACCATAACCCATGGATCATAACCCATACCCAAGATGGCTAGATACAATGTATACTTAGATACATTGAATCTAAGGAAAACCCATGGACCAACCCATAACCCATGACCCATAACCAAAAACCCATGGGCAAAGAGGAGCGTCCCACGGATCCCTAGGATTACACTAGACGGATCCCAAGTAGGAGGGATCCGTGGGATCCGAACAGGAAGAAATTGCCTATAAATAGAGAGCCATTTCTTCATTCTAACTCACCCCTCTTCTTACTAAATCTCTCAAACACTCTCATTCTCTTCTAACATATAGATCACTTGATCTAGAGAGTTGTTCTTCTTTCTTTCTATTGTAATTCTCAAATAGGTCCTTCTCAAAGGCGAGATCACGAACATTCTACAAGTCATCCAAGCAAGGGGTCCTTGATTGATTTGTCACTCTGCAAGATTTCTGTAGCGAAGATCTTGTATTTGATATTTCACATATTTGTTGTGTAATAGTCGTGTTGGTTTGGTCCACCGTGTTACGGACTCGGTATCTAGCTTTGTACAGGAAAAAGGTGTAAGCAACGTTGTGAAGGCTTCTCCGCCAAGTGAAGGAGTTTGTTGACATAGTGCTTGAAATCTCGAGTATGTGACTCGGGGAGTGGAGTAGGGCAAGGAAGGTGTCCTTGTAGCCGAACCACTATAAATCGGTTGCGTCATTTCTATCCCTTTGCTTTACTTTATTTACTTGCTTTATCATTAGATCTATACTTTCTCAACATCCATAAGGTATCACATATTAACGAATCTAAAGTTTTTGAAACTAACTTAAAATCGGCAAAACTATTCAACCCCCCCTTATAGTTTTCCACAGAATAGATGATGGGTTTGGTGTTTGGTTAATGATTGGAGGTTGATTGATTGTATTTGGATGTTGTGGAATTGATTTGGTAGTGTTTGGTTGGGTTTGGCATGGTGTACCAGCCACCTAGGGCACGTACGTAGCCTTTGGGTTGCGTACGTGACCCACATGGACCTTGGGTCCGGGTTGAGTTGTCGTGGTAGCTTGTTGGTTGATATTGTTGATGTTTGGATGAGACGCGTGGAGCCGAAAAGCTTCTAGAGCTTGTTTGTTTCACGTGGTCTTAATCAGTGACCGTCATGACCATTAGGGTCATAACATTGGTTTCGGGCATATTTGGTTGGTTGATTGGTTGGCTAGATTGTTTTGAGTTGATTTGGGATTGAATTGCTTATTATAACTTTTAATTGGACTTGGTATATATAATTGTCAACTTTGAGCAACGTCGGTGTTACTTTGACTTTTTAGTCAATAGTTGACCCGCATAACGCCGTAAACATGGACTTTAGTATAGTTTGGACTATTGATTGATTAAAAGTCGAGAAGTCATGACTCGTGCTTGTGGACTCGAAACGAATAACGATATGAAACTAATATTGAATTTGACGAATATATATATATATATATATATATATATATATATATATATATATATATATATATATATATATATATATATATATATATATATATATATATATATATATATATATATATATATATATATATATAGGGGAGGGTTAATGTGAGATCAAACTTAAAGTTGTAAAAATAAGATCAAATCTAAAATAACACTAAAACATATATAAATAACAATTTTAGCAATCATACACAAA
>OU343225.1:198390937-198503548 GCA_910596185.1 Chrysanthemum makinoi | reverse complement strand
CTTCACGGATTATTGTTCATGAAAAATGATCCGTTTTGGTATTCCTTACCAAATCTTCACGGATTATTGTGCACTCTCAGAATCAACCACATGAACATTAAGGAAAAATGACTACATCTCCACTTGAAGACATTATTGGTGAATCTTCCGACGTATCTATATGTATATCTTTAGGAAGATGGAATTGATGTTGAGGAATCATTTGTTCCGTTTCATTAAGTGGGTCAATGTACATCCGCTATACATTTATTCAATGCGGTTGACATTTGAACAAGTTGATTACTTTAGAATTAATCATTTATCACTTATTTGAGATTGAAGTTGACTTTCACAAAGGCGTGTTCTTATTTGATAACTTGCTCGGGCTAAAAATTTTGAGTTGAAGACTTGGTTTATCTAGTTACCAGCAGTCAAGGTGGATGGTTGAAGACCCGTTAACTATCACTATTAGGAGTTACTTTGTTTTACTCAGGGTCACACGCATATGACGGTGTGGATAATCGCAAGAGGTGTTAATGTCTCATACTTTGCTCGGAGTAGATGAGTACTGTGAGATTTGCTTTGAAGCATAAATTCTATTACACCGTTCTTCCATCATTAGGTGCAAGCTTAAGATACAAATGTGGGAAGTTGACTTCAGTTTCAAGTATGGTATATCGGGTTTTCTTCTTCAGGGGTCACTTCAAATTGTCTACATAAGGGTTGATAAAAATAGTCGAGAGAGTCTTCGCAAGTTGATTCTCATAAGAGTTCAAGTGTTCTTCTCAACAAATTCTAGTATACGAGGCTTATAATGATTTGCGAATCTAAGTGTCAAAAAACAGCAAGGGGGAAGGAGACACGCATCTAAACGCGAGTAAACTTGATGAACTTAATACTTCTAAGTAATTGAAGATATCCCTGGAAGACAAATGTTATTACCGTAGAGAAACTCAAGGTTTGACTCATGGCGAGTAAACTTGATGAACTTAATTCTTCTAAGTGATTGAAGATATCCAGGGAAAACAAATGTCATGACCGTAGAGAAACTCAGCCTTTTTTTTATCATCAAGGCTTAGTATTCTTATTCGAACTGTGGGGAAGAGAAGTAGAGAAAGTTTCATGAAGATAAAAGAGCATCACAAGTATGACATATTCGGGGAGATAAATGTATGACATGAGGGATGTGTTATCGCTATTATTTAGGTAGGAATGTGTGTACTTCCGATTCTTGAGCTTCATACACGATCATCAGGGAAGAAAAATGTGAAAAGTGGGAGGTGTTTTCATTCCCCTCATGATGTGTATTTGGAGAAGCTCTTGGGTATTGGTGTACTTCGGTTCTTGAGCTTCATACACGATCATCCGGGAAGAAAAATGTGAACATGGGAAGGTGTTTTCATTCCACTCATGATGTGTATTCGGGAGAGTTCTTGAGCATTATACAAGGAAGTATTTGCATCAATTCAACTACTTGGGGAATTATTCTCTTGACACCTTTTGGAATGGATTGCCTCGGACTTCATGGAAAAGGAATTTGAGAAGATTATTTAAGTGTGGGATGAAACGTTAACGTTCTTACATTGGATGATATAACCCAGAATGGAGATCTCGATTATCGATTCTTAAATGGAGCGATTAAGGTTTATGATAATGGTTGTGCTTCCTTGTGCACTGGCTAAAGCAAGCTTGAAATAGAGCTTGAATCGCTCAACATAAGGATTTTCGGTTTGGGGGAAAGCTGCCAAAGTCTCTCTTTCTCAAAGGCTCATGTTCAATCTTCTATTACCGAGACCTCGAAGCTTTGGTGGTGAAAGTTTAAGAGATGACGAATTCTATCTTCTACGACGTGCTGTTCGATATCCTTATCTTCGTATCATCATCTTCTTATATTATATCATCTACTATATCTTTGTATATATTTTTCAGAAAAACCAAATACAAAAATATAAAACCAAGACAAAATCAAAATAGAAAATTATAAAACCTTCAAAACCCATAAAAATCAAAAAATTGAAAAATACCAAAAGTATATTTTCTCAAGACATGTCTTCTGGTATCGATAACATCTACGGTCTTAGTAATGTCATTCAATAATGGCACGGGACTTTAGATGAAGTTCGAGCAGGAGGTGTAAATATTTTTTTCTAACAATGTCACAAACGATGGCTTGCAGTTACTTCAGACTGTAACCCGTGCTTAAACTATGGTTTGCTATTATTTCAGATAGCAACCCGCTCTTTATAGAAAGGAAAGTGCGCTAAAACAAATTTTCAAATATTTCGCACTTATCCTAAAACAAAACAAGGAAAGCATGTCAAAAATCTGCGTTTCCTACACAAATGTTTTTCCGCTAAATTCTTCAGAAAAATATTTGTTGTTTTTCAAAAATTGTGGTAAATGAGTTGCTTTCAAAACAATCAGATTCAAAGTTTTTATAAAAATTGAAAACTCAATCAATGACTTCATCGCTTTTAACCTTTTCAGAAAAATAAGTCATTGATTGAGGGGGAGAATATTTTCAAATCAGATCATCTAACGAGATTATCTTAATCATCCCGCTTGCTCGTAAAATACAATTGCCTATGTTGAAGGACTAGGTTTCTAAGATGTGATTGTTAGGATTAGATGATTAGAGTTTGATGAACACATTATTCCCATACATTTATATGATCCGATTGATATGTTGCATTGACTTTTATTAGTCGATTGCTGTTTGGGTGTTGTCGACCACCATATATCTGTATGTATGTTCACTAACGTATGCAAGTATATTGGTATAAGAATGTTCCCGATCCGGATCCCACAATGAAGATGATTGGATGCCAAAAAGAAAAGGGTAACTATATCTTGGGTTGACAAATGAAGAAACGGAGCTTAATTGGACTTTAATGGAGAGTTGACATAAATGCAACATAAGAGGTGTCACTGCATCAGCAGATGGTTTTCTTCTAAGTGATTGAAGAAACGGAGCTTAATTTGACCTCAGTTGGCATTAAAATGCAACGTAAGTCTCACTCGGTGGGTTTTTCTTCCATGCCCTCAGACAGCAACATAAGCTTCTCAACCACCTAACGTATCTTTGTGCATGATACCATTTTTAAACAATTTTAAAAATATTGTTTTGAAAAATGGAAAAATATTGGTTTTGAAAATAAATTGGACTTAATTTTTGAATATCATAGACTTCATTTTTATCAAAACTTAAGTCACTCAATCATCGACTACGGTCATCGATTGAGGGGGAGAGTGATTTATAATAAAATATTTTTAATCGATATTTCTTCACAAAAAGTCCGTTTGTACGAATTAAGGTGGTGATCTAAAGTTTAATGTTATGTCATGGTATGATTTTTCTTTAGAATCAAGCTCTTTCAAAATGAAATTTTTTCAGTTCTTGTTTGATTGTGAAATTGTTTTATTTTACTTAAAGATCTCTTAAAACAATCATACCCGACACTAACAATCTTTAATGTCTTAAGTTTCCTTATCAGTCATTTTTCAAAATTAAATTTTGCCCGCGTCTTTCCCAAAATATTTTAAATGATTTAAATTGGGATCACAAATCTCAAAGGTTTGAAATTTTTTATCGGGGGAGATATCGTGATTTAAATCTCAAATATGTTTTAATGGAATCGGTTTTAGTCCTTTATAGGCACTCACTGCCTATGTGCCAAACGATTTCAAATACACAATGCACATGTTGAGGATGAGGATTTATCCAAAACAAGATGAGTATTTAAACACGCCACATATTCTCATGTTTCTAAACCTCATTAAATCAATTGGGATCCAAAATCTCAAAGGGTTTGATATTTTTGATTGGGGAGGAATTTTGATGAAATGTGATAAAGATGATCATTTGATTCAATTGTGCTAGCTGCTCTCCCATATGTGCTAAACACTTTCGAAACTCGAAGCATATATTGAGGGGGAGCATTTCTAAAGAAAATAAACTATCAAGGTACAAAGATTTATATGTTTCAACATAAAGTGCCTTGATTGAGTTTTAAATGGTTTCTTAATGGATTTTGTGATCGTGGATGTACTTCAAATGAACTCTTTCCTCTATGTGATAAAATGATTTAAAATATCCTACGCACATATTGAGGGGTAGAATTTACTAAAAGAAATTCAAATGGCTTTTCTCTGAAATTGTGATCAAGAAATTATTTCAAACTCTTGCCTCCACGCATAAACAATTTCAATATCATATGCACATGTTGAGGGGGGAGCATTTTAAACATCAAAACTATTAAGGTACAAAAATGCTGATCTCGTGATCACAAGTACCTTGATTGATTTTCTCCAAATGATTTTTCAATTGGTTTCAGAAGGAATGAACAATAAATACAAAAAGATCAACCAATTTTACTTTATGCAAGGAGTTCATAAGGATGGTGAGGTTAGGTATTTGTTCCCACGATCCTACGTAACCTAAGGATCTACCTGTGACAATCTAATCGATAGTGTGAGTCCTTAGTTTGATGAAAAAGGAGAATTGTGAGATATGGGAAGAGTGCGGACTAGATAGAGCTAGATCTAGAAATGTCCCAACAAGGTTCTAGTTATGGAAAATCTCGTAAGCACCGGGGTTGAAGAATGAAAAAAAAAATGAAATGAGAAAAGGGTGAAAAGAAATAACCCTCCAATAATTCAACCTTAGTATGCACGGGTTCAATACATATAAGCACGGGTGGTTACTTAGGTAACACCGTATCAAGACAAGACGCCATGGACCCAAAGGACGACCGCACTAACCTTCCCAAGCTACTCAAGTTCCTCTAAAAGGGCTTGTTTCATTCTCACCTGAACCTACATAATCTATCTAATTTCTGTGAGATTGTTGATATTGAAGAAAGAGACCTCTCCTAGTCTCCTATGATAGAACCAAATGTGCACAATAATCGAAGTCTAGAGCCAAGAGATTATCCATAATATCTCATTAGACAAAATTAATGAAGGCTTGCTTCAAGTTTCACACAATGGAAAGTAAGTATATATTAAGAGTCCACGATTATCCTTGTGGTATTTCCGTAACATCCGAAAGGATATGAAAATATTCACGATGAAGATGGAAATCCTTCTAGAGCCAACATCAAACAAGCTCGTGGGTGATATGTGAGATCTTTCCAAAAGATCAAACTTGTGACAATTGGACAGTAAACCATAGGCTTATTCATTCTTGAATCAAACTTGGTCCAGAAATGGATTGACTGATACCTTTGAAAACCGGTCATTGTGCTCAACAATTCTCAGCACATCTGGGCCCGGTATTAATCTTTCAAAATTAGAAGGGTATTTATGATTAAAAATTTTGGGAAAAACCGCTCGATGTGCAAATCTTCTTTCTAGCATATCTAATGTGTACTCTTTTCAAATACAAAAGTATTTATTGAAAATTGATCTTTCTATAAAACCTTCTGATTGCAAAACTCTTTCTTCTAAGCAATACGCCGATTGTTTTCAAATCAATTTTTCATCAATCGAATTTCACCGGGTTCACTCAATTCGTGTTGTCTTCTTTGAGATGTTCCTTGTGAGAACGCCAGAAAGGTAGCCATTTAAACCCTCGGCAAGGAAATTCTTCAAAATTCTACCTCGATCACAAAAGATTTGTACCGATCAACGAGGAACCGTGGGCCGTGGTACCTCAATTCAATGAAAGTGATCAAAGACACTTTCGCGGCGCTTTTATTGCTAATCGTTGTAATGTAGTACACCCCATTGATTGTACCGACCATTGAGGAGTCAATCCAAAGCCGCATGCTCACAAAGATCACACTTTCTAAATGAAGAAATCATGACTTGTATATCTATTTAACCGGCTCGATATTTTATACCATGCTCCTCAAGCACACTGTGCAAATATCATGAACCAAGAAGCTTCCGCTACTCTGATGGAAAGATGTCATGATCCAAAAGGTGTGAGCATGTCGGTCCGAAAGTCACAACTTCACATGATGGCAACACAATAGAGGGTGATCCAGAGATTTTCTGTGGCTGATGATCTCAAGGAAAGCTCGAAGATCATCAAAGATGTGGATCATTTCAAAGACCTCCACTTAAAGTACAAAGTTATCGGAGTTTAAAGAATCACTGCTAAAGCACAAAGATGGTGACGTTGAAGAATTAATGTCTACGAGCTCAAGATTGAAGATTAAAAAGAATGCTAGGATTCGAAATGTAAAACATGAGGTGACCTCCTTAGGGGAGATTGTTAGGAATTAGAAATTCCATAGTGAAGTATCCACAATCCCAAATATTATCTAGCATAGGTTAGCTCGTAGACATTACGTTATTTACTAGTCATTTACCCAATGTATGCCCCGCATCCACGTTCTAGGGTGGCGATTTTGTAAAAACTATAAATATCCCTCCTCATGTGAGAGGGTTGGTGCTTTCATTTCTCTTAATCATACAACTTCTTTTTCTCTCATCTCTTTCTCTCTCTAGAAAGTATCCCACCCATCTCTCTCTCTCTAAAACCTTCTTGTTTGATTCAATCTTTATACAACTTCTTTGATTAAAACAATAATCAATATCCTACAGAGTTACTAACATTTCAGAGTTCGTCAATTCATTGGTTAAGTCTATTCACACGAAGATTCTTTTGCAACTCACAACATATTTCTTATCACATAATTTTTCTCCCCCTAAAAAATGGCATATAAATGTTATTTTTGATGAAATTTTGATATCGAATATGACCATTTTGAGTTTTGGAAGATTACTAAGAAGAACAGCTTTTGAACAGTTTTTTTAATCAAATACTCCCCCTCAACAAGTAATATTAACTTTTGAGGTTTTGAAAATCATAAGGGGAAGTACTTGTTCTTTGAGCAAAACTTAGTGTGAAAGTTTGATAAGTTTTACTCAAAAGTAAGAAGCTTTCGCTCCTTTTATAAGGATTGTGGCAATGAAGCGCACTACAGTGGTCCTTTCATTACAAGAACGGGTTGTATAATCGTTATGTGTGCACAAGTCATAGTTAAATATAAATCACACAACCAAGTAATGATAATGAAACAAATCAAGGGTTACCAGAGAATCCGGTGAAGTCCAATAACCAGTGAATGCGCTGGACGTTGATATCCCGTGGAGAGAAATGCTGGGACTACCACCTACTTAAACTCCAACGTTCTAAACTGGTCCCTTCTGAACAACCTTTCATCGATGCGAGTGATGATCCTCTTAATATCCCTTTTCCTTCAATTCCATCTCTTCTTCGACCCTATGCCTTCATGTATCTCCTTTAATCGATAAGCTAATCCATCCCTCGACGTTTTTCAGTATATGATCCCCAAACTTATGAAGCTCCCGCACCATTAAGCAATTTCGTGTAGTTCCACGCGTGTAGACGACTCCAAATGGTTTGCCGATGAGGTGTACCGAGGAACTGCGGTTTATGCTCTGAATGTCGAAGTTGTAGTTTAGTAAGGTTAACACGTCTGATACGCATTCCACGGCAAGTTGAATGTCTTCTACACGCCTGGATCACTATGCTTCGATGAAGATTAACAACGACTTGATGAACTCACGTTGGATTTCGAGAGAAATGTCGTGATTCGTCCCTGTACCTTTGCAAGATACATATCTTCAATGTCAAGCAGAGACAATCTTTGAAAATCCGTCACGAAGTCATAGTCCTCTTCGTCTTGATGTTTGACCACTATTTTCTTGAGGAAAGTGTAATCCCACTTTGACGAGAGAGTAACATGCTTAATAGCAACGATCCGCTTATCACTAAACACTTTGTGTTTTGACGTTTGAACCCTGACAGCTTTATAGAAGATTCTTCTGCTCAGCCAATGGTGAATCCCATTGCATCAAGGTCATACTTTTCCACTTTGTCGCAAGAAACATGTGAGTAGCATTTTCCCGATGGCTAATGCCGTTGGAGTATATTGTCACAGGAAAGGAAGTGGAGTGATGTAGCGTATTTTGAGACATCGATACCATGTAGAAGAAATTTCAGTTTTTGTTGAAGAAATAACCAACGTAATCTTGTTGATCCGGTTGGCCAATTGTAGGTAGAGAGGTCTTGTCCCAAATTGCGGTAGTATGGAGCTTTGTATTTTCTTGTGAAGTCGATGTTAGCTTCGATGCCAATCGATATTGTTCGACATGAGCTGTCCTGGCTGCGGCCCGCGGTAATGGGTATGGCCCTAATTCGACAGATTCTCTGCGCCTTAAACAGCTTTGAAGGCATCATTTTTTTTAATTCGCTTTTAGCTCACCTTAGTCATCTTCTTCACTCAATTGTTCTTGAATCACATGCTCCATAGTAAGTCCTTCTACCATTTCTTGACCTTCGGTGTAGTGAGGAGTAGATCACAAAGTCTAGAAAACCAGTCGTATTCTTCTGTTGTATCATCATCTAGCCATGAGAGAACATCTCTCTTCGTCTTTTTCTTCTTCTTCTTTGACTTAGATGAGGATTCTGGTTTCTTTGTTGTGGTGGAAGAGGTGGGTTGTTGTCGGGGCTCTGGGATCTCTTCATCGTCACCACCCAGTAATTTTAAATGATCATCGGTTTCTTATAGATGGGTGGTAACTCAGGGTCCTGAGGTTTTTCTCACAGAAAGCAGAACTTGGTGGAGATCTTCTTTTCGTTGGAGTCATTTGGGGTGGTGGTGGCATAGAGGAGGATTCTCCAAATTGCTTTGGACGTTTTGGTGCATAACTTTATCCTTGTCATCGCATCTCTTGGTCGTTAGGTTGACCTGCTGACTCTTTGCATGGTCGAGTTGATAATCTAGTAGACCCTCAAATAATTTAGCTTCATCCGAAGTAAAGGTTGCAGATCGTTTTGACATTTGTACCAATTTTGCAAAATTAACTCACCGAGAGATCAGTTCTTGGCCATTGTATGTTTATCCAATGCGATGATATTTGGAGTAAGTTGTCTGGAAAATACCTCCCTTGTCACACCGTGACGCTGTCGTGAAGAAACTGTGAGTATATTCTCTTGCCGCCTTCCATTTCCTTTGGAAATCTCCTTTGATAAACTTCGATATGCTCCTTTTCAACAACTCGCTTATCCCGCTTTGAAGAAAGTTGATTCGGCACGAAGTTGATTCAGCTTTTAGTTGGTCACGTCTTTCTTCCTGACTTGCTTGACAGCATTGACAATCTTTGTCTTTGCTCGAGATATCCATGAGTCGGTTGGTTTCTTTATAGACTTGGATGGGATCCGTTGTGCCTTGGATGGTGGAGGTGAAGAGGAGAAGACGAGTCTCGATGATGATGAGACATGAGGAGACCTGTGGTCTTTGTGGCTCGAATAGTTCCTTGGAACGCTCTGGTCGTCTAGAAGAAAATCATCATAATCAACTTTGTCATCTTTTCCGACTTAGCCATTTCTTCAAATTTTAATCCCGCTTCTTCATCTTCTTGAGCTTGAGCTTTATATGCTTTTTCTTTAGCTACAACCTCAAAGATCTTTATCAAATCTTCTCCGCCGCTTCCTTTTCTGCTTTCCTCAAATTCATAGGTGATAGTGTCCTCCAGTTGCCTTTGTTGTTGATTGTGGGTGGTGGTACCCGCCTCCCTTATCAAGTTGATTAACCGCATCGGAACGGTGTAGATAGTGCACCACCACTTGACCCTCCGTGGCCACGAAGTTTGTTCCTTTACTAACTCTTTGGCAACGTGTTGAGTCCGATATTCTTCACCTTTTTCCGTAGTCTTTATCCGCTTGTTCTTCTTCCGAGCTCTCCTCTTCTTCTCCGCTCAAAGAATCGAGTTTTACCTTTACCTTTATCGCTTTTAGACTTGGAGGTTTTGCTACCGCTTGAGTGTCATCGATTGGAGTTCAGAGTAGATGACCCTTCGTCCGCTTCTCTGTCCTCTCGAGTCCTCGCCCATTAGCTTTTGTTGCGGTTCAAGTTTGGGAATAGGGATGGCTTCTTTTGAGGGAATTTTCCTTTTGAGAACAAGAGTCCTCTTGGGATACTTTCTCGTACTCAAGCATCGAATACCTCCCGTGACCTCCTTGTTTTCCAAAGAGGGTGTACCAGAGGACTTTTCATCAAGGAAACCTACTTTTCCGACTTCAATTGTCGCCAGATATCGCTGTACGAATAAAGTTCTTTGATAGCATCAGTAAGAAGATGATCCGGCAACATCGCACCTTGTTTCTTTGTTGTTGAGTCCTTAAACTGACAAGTGAGTGTGGGCTCATAAAACACGAGTGTTGTTTGGGGTCATCAAGTCTCAAGGGAATATCGTCAAGATTATACCCAGAGCTCTTTGGATCAATGCTTTGGTATATCCTATATACGGGATCTTGGTGCGGGTTTTTAACGAAGACATCATGTCCTCCGATATCAGAGCTTCAACTTCTATGTGTTTCATGTTGACCATAGCCCAAAATATTTGTTGTTCCATGAGCTTGGGATGCTCATGACCACTATCACGTCCGGAAACGGATTTGGAAATCATTATGTGAGGTTCTCCATGGTGGGGAATGTTCTTGAGATTAACGTGATGAGTGCTTTGATTACCCGTAGTTCATCATAGCCGATGTCGCATCATGAACTGGAGAAATCCACTTCTTCGCTTGGAAAGTAGCATTGTATTCGTAGGCTCGATGATAGGACTAAGAAGAATAGCCTCAAATTGGTGTGATGGTAGATTGTTGCCACAAGACTGACTTATATGCCAATGGTTGTTCTTTCCTTTATCTTACTTCTGGTAACCATTAGGGAAGATATCTTCACCAAAGGAGAACATTGGTGCATCCATTTTGCATTTGAATATCGGGATTCTGAAAGATATTTAGCCAAAAGAACCAACATTATATCGGTGAAAGTTACATTAATGCTATCAACAAATTGATTTTTATTGTCTATTTTTTGAATGTGATATGTCAATGATTGTTACGAGTCCAATGTCATTTGTTAGTCCAATAGTCTAAAGACGTCGTGATAAGTTTCGTGAGTAGATTAACTTTGAGTTTTAAAGTCCAAGTTATTCACTTATTTTCACAACTTATTAAATATTTAAGCTTATTAATGACATTTTGGTTTCGTGACGTTATGATTTATTTATTTACAAAATTGCACGCGTAACAATTCACAATTTTGGTTAAAACGAGGCCAAGGCGTAGAATACTAATCTTATGCGTAAACAGGAGTGGTAATACGCGTAAGCATAAGCTTATGCGTAGGATCTTGACTTAAGCGTAAGAAATTTTACGTGTAGGAAAAGAGGGCCTTAGGCCTAAAGCTTACGCTAAGCGAAGTCCATTAAGTTTTTCTCAAAAGATTGCTAGGGACTAGCAATAGTTTAGTGTGGGGGACTGATGAGTGTGTAAATACTCATCATTTTGGTCAAATCAGAACGCAAAACATTTAAAAATGCTCAAAATGCATCAAAATACTGAAAATATCTCAAAATTGTATTTTATATGTTTCAGATGCAAAATGTTTAAAATCGGATGAAAAATGAGCTAAGTTTGCATAATTGGCGATCAGTCCCCCGACTTTCAAATCTTGTCAAAAATAGTCCCTGAGCACTTATTTTAAAGAAAAGTCACCAAAGGTCCTTTTGAAATCATAACTTGTCATAATTAGTCCTTTGGTGAAAAATGTCAGAAGTTTTGAGAAAATACATGTTTAGTCCTTTGAGTTTCAAAACTGACAAGTTTGGTCCTTGGAATATTAGAGATTGTCAAGTTTGGCCCTTGGATAATACTTTTCAGAAATTACATTTTTGGCCCCTGGAGTTTCGAATTGTACACCTTAGGTCCCTAAACTACACCATGGCTCCATATTAAATCCAAGTCCAATAAGCTTAAACCTAACTACCCAAACCCAAAATCCCCACAGGCCCAATCCAACTCAACCCTATACCCGGTCCAATCCCTATATCCAACCCGTTACCCAGCCCTTTTAACCCGGTCAATTATTAACCCAAACCCACCTTTTCCCGCCCACTGTCTTCCCCAACCACTCCTCTGCAACTTCCAGAGAATCCCTCACCTCCAGCTCAACATACCACCACCTTATCACTCCACCAACACCAAACAACAAAAAAACATTAAATGCTTCTTCAACCTAACACTCAAACCCTCCCACTGGCTAAAACCATTTTGGCGCCAAAAGTGATCAAACGGCCAATATCTTCTCAAGACATCCAATGGTCCCAAATGCAAGTGGGAATTGCTCTGATAGGAGAGAGAAGCAGTTTTGGTGTATAAAAAGGAAGAAAGAGAAGCTAGGAAAGGAGTACTTAGTTTTTAATTTTCACATATATGTCGTTTTTAATATTAATGTTTTAATTTAAGTTTAAAGCTGTAATCTTCTGTTCTTATGTACTCAAATTAAGTTGTTTTATCATTATAATCCAATTTCAAGTATCAATTCAAGGATATAACAACACTTCATGTTTTCATGTTAACTGTTAAAAAATTCAGTTTCAAACTCTTACATTCAAGCTCCAAGTAGCTTTATTTTAATTCAAATAAGCTTATTTAAGCTTCATATAGCTTTTAGTAAGCTTATAAAATAGATTCAAGCAATTTCTCAATTTGGTCAACGAAAGTCAACTGTGGAGCTTGTAGTCTGTATGGAGTAATTTAGCAGATGGGTTGGTTCATTTTATGGAAATAAGCTTGTTTTCAATAAGCTTAATGAATTGAATGGAACTGTGGGTGCCTAGTTAGTTTTTGCTTGAGCATTTGGACTATTGTAAGTTCTAAAGTTGAATTTCAAGTTTTAGCTTTGTAATGTAGATCTTATGCAGTAGCATTGTTCAAATTGAGCTCAATCTAGTTTAACTGTGCTTTAGTTTGCTTGTATGATTAGTTATTAATTTGTTGTAGCTGTATACCTTGCTTGCTCTAATTTTTGGTCTTGTCTGCATAAGTAGGTGGTATGTTTGTTGCTTGATATCAGTGTTGTCATTTCTTTATCTAGGTCATATATGATATTTAGAATCTGTTTTAGAGATAGTTATGGTTCGTAATTGAGATTTGATTGGTAAAAGTTCAAATCAGTGTCTTAAAGAAGTGTTTGGATCTGCTGCATTATCCGAAGTTAGAGGATTTGTTTGAGGTTAAATTCTATTGCAGTCATTTCTAATAGGTATATTAGAGTCATCTAGCTCCTTTATTTGCACCTTAGCACTCTAAAAGTCAAAATCAACTTAAATCTGCCCTAGTCTCTTAACCTTTAGAATTTTAAAAAATCAAAAGCTTGTTTTGTGTTTAGATAACAGTGGAGTAGCTCAATATAGCTTTACTTTAGCTTAATACATCATAATAAGTTCATGAATTAAGATCAAATCTCAATTTAGTCAAACTTTGCAAAACTGTTATAAAGTCAAAATTTGAAAATCTCAGTTTTCACCCAACTTGGGTGATTTTTCTTAGCTTCATTATTGGTTCTATTCCAGTGAAACTTTTGGTTTAAAAACTTCAACTGGTCTAGTTTACAAAAATTATTTTTGTTGAATTTTAGTAATTTTGTACAAGCTCCAAATGAGCTTGTCAATTTATCAAAATGCCCTGTGGATGGGCATAAATCACCAAGACAATTTTCTCAAATTTGTGCAGAGCTTGGCACAAGCTCATAAGAGCTTGTCTAGGGCTCACATTTGGTTTTTAAGTAGCTAGCCAGGTCAACTTTAGGTCCCAACATTTGTTTCTGAGTTTCAGCTTAGTTGAAGTGCTTATTTTCTAGCCACAAAGTAGCACCCCAAAACTGTTTTTGGCACTTAAGTTTAATTCATCAAATCATAACAGTTAGCACTTAAGAGGTTTAGGCTAGTTGATATTAGTTGCTTTTGAGAAGTTTTAGCTTATTATAGCTTCTGCCTTCATTTGGTGCTCAGTTGGTCCCTTTTGCTTAATTCAAGTGCTTATTTATAAGCACTCTTGACTGCAGTTTCATAATCCTACACATAAGCTATTGTTTTTATAATTTTCCTAGAATTATAATATTATTTTAGAGTTTTCCTGAATTTTTCATATTTTTCTAGCACTGTTTGCTATTTTTCTTCATTTAAAACAGTTTTTAGGCATTTTTAATTAGCTTTTAATACAATTAAATCAGAAAAGTTTCAAAAAAATAAGTTTTTATTTTTCCTAGGTTAAGATAAATATAAAAAGTCAAAAAAATATTTTTCCAGATTTTTCTTAGTTAAATTTGTAATTTTTAGCAATTTAATTAGTTTTAAATAGTTTTTAATTCATAGAAACTAGAAAAATAATCAGAAAAATACAAAATTAGTTTTGAAAATTCTATTTAGTTATTTTAGATTTTTCCAAGTCATAATTTCAATTTTCTAGCTTTATTTCATATTTTCTTGTATTTTAGGGTATTATTAAATAGGTAAAAATAGTTTTTAATTAATAATAATTAAATAAATAGTAATTAAAATAATTTTCATTTTCTAAAAATTTTCTCTTATCATTAGGTTTGTAAAAATGTCATTTTCATATTTTTAGGATTAATATTGTTTCAGTTCACATTTTCTTTTGTACGTTACGTAGTTTTTAATTTAAAAGATAAATCAAAAACATCATTTTAAAAATAGTGATAGCGTTTATTTAATATAATTTAGCTTTTTAATTTTCTTTAATTTGCATTTAAGCCCCTGTAATTTATAAACTTTTTCTTTAGGTTTAATCAATCATATCTCTTTTCCGTTCAAATCCTCTCGATCACTATTCGTTTGATTATTCATCGCACAGCTCGTTGGGACATAACGACTGGGAAACACTATACTCTCATGGACTTCATTGCATTTGGTTCCAGACTGTTTGAAGTTTGTTACGGTTGACCATTCACAAGTGGTCAGCTTGTGTGACAAAACTTGACCGTCTGGGACCCAATCATGAACCTTATGCTTAAAGGTTACTGTTTACGCATATCCTTCACAGGATACGCGTAGTCCCCATAGTAAAACTTAAACCCTAGTTTTTCAAGAATTACGAGTAAGGATTCTAGCCATAGGATTGACACCAAAATTTTTCTGGGATGTCTAGGAAGCCTATTGAGTTGTTTTATCCAAGTTTTAACATCAAAACCTAAGCGGATCAAAAATACCCAAATGCTATGAACATAAACCCTAATTTTTAATTTTAACATAATTGGTGTTTCTGGGTAAGTTCTAAGCCTGGATTTGATCAATTCAACATGTAAACAACATCACACAACTACCTTTTTAACCAGAAACACTCACATTTGAAAACACCCAAAATTACGCATAAACCCTAATTCTCAAAATCGTTCAAGTCATGTTTCTAGGTGAATTTGTTTGATGAAAACAGTTAATGTATGAACATTTAAGCATTTTAACACCATTTTCATTAACACAAACACACAAATGAAGAATTTGTGTTCACGGCTTACGCGTAGAACACAAATCTCACCTAAACACATGATTGGACCGTTGGATTTGCATAAGAATCAAAACCATTGTTTAGAAAACCACAAAGATCATAAAAACACTTACAGTTTGATGATCAAAAACACGGATTTGTGAAACGAATTTGGATCGTGGATGAGAGTTGGTGAAGTATTAAGTGTTGTAATAAATGTGAAGATTTAATTTGGTGGAGATGTTTTGTTTAAAAGAGTTTGAACTTTTGACAGATTTAGTCCCTCCACCTTAACCATTTTCATCCAACGCCCATAACTTCCATTTTGGTTACCAAACGAATGCTATTTTGGAAAGAAACTTGACGACACTCCCCCTCGACTTAAGAAATAATGAAGTTTTATAAATTTGAGTCCGGGGAGTGTCAGTAAACCAGAAATGTGACCACCATTAATCAAAGATTCAACCGGAATGAGGTAACATGCAAGTACAAGGTTTTATGAAACCGAAAAAATATTTACTTTCTCCCCCTCAACACTTGACCGAGAAAATACTGAATTTTGAAAGAATAAAGTGTTGATGGAAGATTTGTACTTGCCATGTTACAAGAAATAAAGATAGAAGAATATTTTTGTTGTTTTATCAGATTTTATAATTTTGTATTTTGTTTTTGAAAATATTTACAAAAGAGGTTTTGGTGCTTGACTGGTTTTTAAGAATGTTTTAAAAGTTCATCCAGTTCCTCTGGAGTCAAACACCGCATACCAATCCGGTGGACTAACTCATTAAACCTAGCAGGAGCTAAGGCTTTGGTGAGAAGATCTGTCAGTTGGTATTCAGTACCCACAAAGTATAATTCAACGGTACCCTTTTCCACGTGCTCCTTGATGAAATGATATCAAAGATCGATGTGCTTTGATTTTGAATGTTGAACAGAGTTGCACGAGATCGCAATAGCACTCCAATTGTCGCAGTACATCGAGATTCTGTCAAATACGTAACCATAGTCTTTGAGTTGTGTTCTCATCCAAATGACTTGAGCACAACACGCCGACATGGTTACATATTCGCCGGTTGAGGACGGCGACGTACAATCCTGCTTCTTCGATTGCCATGACACCAGTTTATCACCAAGAAATTGTAATGCTCCTGAAGTACTTTTCCGTGAATCTAAGCAACCTGCGTGATCAGCGTTTGAAAAATCTATTAGTTCAAAACCAGAATCCTTCGGATACCAGATCCCCAAGTTAATGGTTCCCTTGATGTATTGGAGGATTCTTTTAGCCTCTGAGAGGTGAGTTTCAGTTGGTCTTGATTGATAACGGGAACAAAGATATACAAAGAAAGACAATATCGGCTGCTGGCTGTTAGATACATGATAGACCCAATAATACTTCGGTATTTGGTAGGGTCAACCAATTTCCCATGTAAATCAGCATCTAGTTTCTTGGTATGTGCCATTGGTGTGGCATAGGTGTCACAGTTTTGCATTCCAAATTTGTTTAAAAGTTCAAGGGCATATTTGGACTGACTCAAGAAAATACCACAGGGTGATTGATGAACTTGTAGTCCTAGAAAGAACGTAAGTTCACCCATCATGGACATTTCAAAATGTTTTTTCATTAGTTTTGAAAAAGCGTTTGAGTATTTTAAATGTGTTGACCCAAAAATGATGTCATCCAAATAAATTTGAACGATTAAAATGTGTTCCCCATGATATTGTACAAACAGTGTAGGGTCGACCGAACCTTTGACAAATTGGTGAGATAGGAGAAAGGATGATAACTCATCATACCATGCCCGAGGGGCTTGCTTGAGTCCGTAGAGAGCCTTGTTCAGTTTGTAGACATGGTTCGGGAATTCGGGATCAACGAATCCTTCTGGCTGGCTGACATAAACCGTTTCTTTCAGTTTCCCATTCAGAAAAGCAGTTTTGACGTCCATCTGAAAGACCGTTATGTTCATATGAGCCGCGTACGCGAGAAAGATCCGAACAGCCTCAAGACGAGCAACCGGAGCAAATGATTCTTCAAAGTCAATACCCTCTTCCTGTCTATAACCCTTAGCCACCAGACGTGACTTGTTTCTGATTACGGTTCCTTCAGCATCCAATTTGTTTTTCCAAATCCATTTTAGACCAATGACGAATACCCCTGTTGGTCTTTCAACCAACTCCCATACTTCAAGATGTTTAAACTGATTGAGTTCTTCTTTCATGGATTCAATCCAGTTGTCTTTGGTCATTGCGTCTTTAATGATTTTAGGTTCAGATTGGCAGACAGTGAGTGCATAAATGCAATGTTCACCGTCTGTGTGAAGACGTTGTCTTGTTACGACTGGTTGATTCGGGTTACCAATAATGTTCTCTAGAGGATGGTCTTTCGTCCAACGATGTGTGGAGGGTTGATGTTGATATACATTATGCAGATTGGGAGGATTCAAATGACTTGTAGATGATTCCGCAACATCAGGTGCAGCAGTTTCATTAGCAAACGGGTTAGAGAACACATTTGGATCATAATCTGCAGGTGGGGTACTTCATTGTTCGAACATCATCACCGGTTCGTCGTTGGATGCAGTTTGTTCAACTGTTGTTATAGAGTCAACTGGTGGTGCTTCTTCAATGGTAGTTGTTGTAGCAGGTGTATCAGGTATTGGAATATGATCAGGTTGAGCAGCGGAAACATTGTATACACCTGGAGCACGTTCATCAATATCATCACAAAATAGAGGAACAAAGAGCTTTTCCATTTGTTGACGAGTAAGCTGGGGGCTTGGTTCAGCTGATGATGGGGTTTGAGGGAAGTTTAAATGGTTATGACCTGGTTCCAAGCTGTTATGCTCGAAGCCATTTCGTAAGCTCATCGAAATTTGCATGAATTGTTTCCATAACCTGCTTTGTACGACGATTCCAGATCCAGTAACCTTTAGAATTCTCACATTATCCAATAAAAACTCCAATGTCAGCTTTGGCTTTGAGCTTTCCAAAGTCACCACGATCATTATTCGGGTAGCAAAGGGATCCAAATACATGAAAGTGTTTGAGATTCGGTTTTCGGTTGTGGATAAGCTCAAAAGGTGTTTTGTTGTGGCGTTTTGTAATCATGGAGCGATTCTGAGTGTAGCATGCAGTTGAGACGGCTTCAGCCCACAAGTAATTTGGAAGTTTAGCATTTATTAACATCGTTCTGGCAGCTTCCACTAACGTACGGTTTCGTTTTTCAACAACTCCGTTTTGTTCTGGGGTGCGTGCAATTGATGTTGATGCTCAATTCCCACTTTCTCATAATATTCACGAAGAGTTTGATTCACAAATTCAGTTCCTTTGTCCGTTCGAATTTGTCTGACGGTGTTCCGAGTGAACTTGAATTTTCATGAGAAAGGTGATGATCATCTGTGGAGCTTGATCTTTACTTCAAAGAAAATAAACCCAAGTCCATCTGGAATAGTCATCTACAATTACCAAGATGTAGCGTTTGCCATTAATCGTTTGCACGCGCATCGGGCCACACAAATCCATGTGAAGAAGATGAAGCACATGCTGTGAGCTGTGTTCCACCTTTGAAGGAAAGTGAGCATGAGTGCTTTTCCCTTGTTCACAAGCTGAACATAGGTGATCTTTAGAATACCGAAATCTCGGGAGACCTTCAACAAGTTTGTATCGAGCAAGGTTGGTTATGGTTTGAAAGTTTAAATGTGAGAGACGTCGGTGCCATAGCCAAGATTTTGTAGATGTTGCCTTTAAAAGGAGACAGATGGGAGATGAAGCAATCATGTCTTGCATTGAGATTGTGTATAAACTTGAGTTGCGGGTGCCAGACATAATATCGTTTCCTTGTAGATCATGAATGAAACAAGTTTTCTCCCGAAAAGCAACTTCCAAATCTCCATCACAGAACTGACCTACTGAGAAGAGATTGCGACCGAGACCTTCCACATAATAAACCCTGCTAATTTTGATGTTGCCATTGATGTAATCTCCGTAGCCCAGGATAGCTGCGAAGTGATCATTCCCGAATCTAACAGTGCCAATGAACTTTGCAACAAAGTTTGATAACAGTTTGAGATTGCCTGTCATGTGTCGGGAACATCCGCTATCAAGAATCCAAAGGATGATCTATATCACCTGCATTACACACAGATGACACAGATGGAATAGAAGTAGATGTGGAACCCGAAGAGTTAGAGGGTTCCAAAGCAGTTATAGTAAAAACACACATATCAATGATTTTGGGTATCCATTTAAATCCTAGTGTATTATGTAACCATTTTTGCCATCTCCAACTAGTCTTTCCTTTAGTCTTAGTGAATGCACTAGGTGGTACTACGTTCCTTGGAGGTGATAATGGAGCTATAGGGACATCAATGCTTAACTTAGAATCTAAAGAGGGCGGTTTACCAAGCACAGACTTAGAAGCTTTAGTGGGCCTAGTGGTATTCCGTTTCTTAGGATTTCATAAACAAGACAAGATAGTTTTAGCAACACATTTATCATGACAATCAGAAAGCATACTTTTACGACATATAACACAAGAAGCTTCAGACTTAACATCAAAAGTACTTAAAGGTTCAGCATTCGTTACATCACTTTTTCCATTACATTTGTCAGAGGCAATATCTAAAGTGGGTGCAACTTATGTTTTATTCAAAGTCCTAGGGTGTTCTTCTGCTTCAGCATTCTTTATTGTTCTTTTCTTACGTTGCAACTTCCTATTCTTCCTTGTATTGCTCCTAGGCTGTGAAGTGCAGGCGTTGGGAAAAGTGGCAACTTTTCCTGTTTCAGTAGAAGGAAGCACATTAGTTTCTTGTGGTTTGTCATTAGATGTTCTAGAGTCATTTTGAATCTGTTTGGGTGCAGTTACTATTGTGTTACTATCCCTAGCTTTCTTAAGTTTCACCAACTCTGCTTTAAGATCATGGATAGTGTGTAACAAATTAAGATTTTCATTACGAGTGAGTCCATCTCGTCGTAAAACATCTTTGGTATAGGCAAGATGATCATCAAGATCTTTTGACGCTTTAGCACGAGTCTTTTTGAGTAAATCAGATATGACAAGATGGTTCTTTTAATTTTTGAAATTTCTTGTTCATATTTTGAGATTTGACACTTCAAAGACGCGTTTTCATCATCCAGTTGCTCAGGTTTTGAATTAAAGGTTTTTGTTTGCAACTGAGCGATTTTGTTTTGCCAAGCGAGTTCACGAGTATGACAATCTATTTGACACCATTGAAGACGACGTTTTGCATTTGAAAGCTCGTTTGTCACTCGTTCATTTTAACTTTTAAAGACTTGATTTGTGACACAAGATCAGTATTCTCAACATTTGCAACAGAATCAACAAAATCAGCAGAGATATAATCAAATGCATATTCAACAGAATATAATAACACCACATTATGGATATCAGAACAGATAACATCTTCCAAGAGTCGATCAACATCTTTTCTCAATATTTTCTTTTTGCGTTTAGTATTTGAAATAGATGTTTCTATTTTCTCGAAAACTATTTTCATCAGTCCAAGTTCCTTATGAAATTCCCTTTCCCAATACAATGCACAATTTTTCAAATTTTGAACATGGGGTAAAATTCTTTTCTGAAAAATATCTCTTTGTGCTCGCGCCTGAGGCGATTGAAAATGTTCAACTTTTATTTCAGAATGAAATTCAATCTCACGTTCTAAAAGTTTAATGTTAGAAATGAAAATGTCAAAATATCTAAGAATTTGACGATTTTTGGGTATTGATTTTACTTCACTGAGTGAAGGTAAAGGACCATTAATTTGTGCAGAATTGGGTTGGGGACCAACATTAGAAGACTCAGACATAGGTGTGATAACCCAAGGTATGTTAGAAGTATCCTTTTGTTCGACGAAAGTGACAGCTTTTGAATAGTTAAAAGGTTTGTTATAAACAACATTTTCTAATTTTGATCGACTCTCGTCTTCTGCATCTAATTCCTCTTGATGATTATATTCAACAACACTCATAATGGAATCATCAATTCTATGTTCTGCACTGTAAACTTCTGGATTTGGTTTGAATGCTCTATTTGAAAACTTAGGTTTGTATTCAGCAAGATTCGGTCCATATCCATTTGGATTTGGTTTGAAAGTAAACTTTTGAATCGTTGTGATTGATTCACCATGTTTATAAACAACATTTCAAAACTCTTTGATTTTGTTTTGTAAGTCGACAATTTCCTCAAGATAGGCATCTATTCGTTTCGTTGAATGCTTTTGTATTCAGAGAACTGTTTTTGACAAGTTAACAACTCAGCCTTGGCTTTTTGATTTTCCAAAGTAAGAGCATTAATTTGTTTTTTATGATCATGTTTCAGTTGTTCTATTTGAGACAACAAAGCATTATTGGATGCGACTAGATCACGTATCTGTCGTTCTTGTGATTTTTCGTTTTGGGAAGATTTAGCAAAAGCGACTTCAAAACCTTGTTCACGTTTTTTGAGTTTTAAAAACGTTGAGTTTCCGTTTTAAGCATTCAATATCTCTGGTTAACAGTGCATTTTTATTGTGTAATTGCTGATTGAGGTCCTTGCGTATTTCCAGGCGAGAGTTTGGGTCTTTAAGTAAGGTCATGAGCTCAGACAGAAGTTCAGCTTGTTCAACGTGAGTCTCAACATGATCATTAGTCAGATCCTCAAGTATAACCACAGAGTCAACTTAATTATCTATGTGAACCATAAGGTCATCTTGATCGTCAAATATAACTACGGGATCTATTTGATTATCATCGGAATGAAATGTAGGCGGCTCATGTTGAATAGTCTAATCCTCGTCGGATGCAGATATAGGCGGAGATATCATATCAGTAATGAATATGGTTTGATCCTATACCTGAGACAAGCCGTCAGTGTCATACACTGGGCCTGTGTCACTCATGTAGAGTTCTTGCATGTTTGCCATCAACATAACTGCTGCATTAGCCTGCAAGTCCTCCATATCATCATCTGAGTCTGCATCTGCCATAAAGCTCTGTTCTTTGTTTGTGAGGGTTCCACCAGCTTCGTCCTTGAGAGCCAAGAGTAAAGCCTCCTTGTGATAATCACTGCCTCTAGTCCTCGACTTTGGACATGCATTAGCCAGGTGTCCCTTCTCATTACAGTTATAGCAACGAAGACCATTAACCCCATTCTGAGCATTACCCTGTTCAACCACTTGAGCTCTCTATGGAGCACCCATGTTATTCCTTCCCATAGCATTAAACCCTTGACCACCACCCATCTGACGAACATTACCATGATTCTGAACTTCAACACGTCCATTGTTAACAACAACCTGATTCCTTGTGTTAGATGAGGTACGAATGCGATTGTTGTATTTGTTAGAGTATCGGCCGAAGGCTCTAGAAATCATGACAAACCCTTGTTGTAATGCATCGAAAGCTTCTGCATCTTCATTGGATTCACTGTAAAGTGCTTGATCATTGTTGTTGTTGTATGGAACCAATTGAGTTTCTTGAGATTGTTGCTTTGATGGATCATATGGTGTGATTGTTGCAGTTGGTTGAGCAGTGGGTTGTGGAGGATAACAAGCTTGAGCCCGCAAAGCTAATTGTTGATTATTCGGAAGTGAAGGTGAAACATTTTGTCCACGGATAACCCTTTCTTTGTCAACTTCTTTTTGATGAGGCTTCAAATAGTCTTACAACAATCCGTATGTAGCATGATGAAGATTCTTTGCTTGACGGATGAAGAGGGCATACTTTTCCCAATCAGGACCAAGACTACTCAGGAACTTAGTGTTGACTGCAATTCGTGGCATTATTATGTTGTGTTTGTCCAAGTGATTGATGATGTCTGAAAATCGATGATGATATGACTCTAGTGTCTCTCCTGGTTCAATCATGAAGTGTTCGTAAGCCAAGTAGATTTTGGATTCCATGTCTTCTTTATTGAGTTCAGTGCCTTCCATGAGAAGATGAATATGTTCTCACATTGCCTTAGCAGTCTTTTGAGCATCAACACTTCGAAGGATCGGATTGGGTAATCCCAAAAGGATGTATTGCATTGCTAGTTCATCGGCTTCGAAATGTAGAAGTTCATCAGCAGTGAGGTCAGAGAGAGTTGCAATGTTGGTGACATCACCTCTTGGTGGAGTAGCATTTGGATCTCCGGGTGTAACGACAGTAGGCATCTGAAACGGACCTTCCAGGATAACCTTCTTTAAGAACTTTCAATGTGGTTTCTTTAGATCACAAAATCTAAAGAACCTAATCACCCATTGATCGTAGTTTCCCGGAGTGAGCATTGGAGGTCTATCAAGTGATCCAGCCTCATGAATGGATTGTTGGCTACTTAAAGCTTCACACATCTTTGCAAACCAAGTCGGTTCCTTCATAGTATTCCTGGATGGATGTTGATTGTTAAAGTTTGTGTAAGGTTGCACTTGAAGACTAGGTGGTGGTTGAACCATTTGTGGTGGAATTTCTCCTTGTTGTGGAAAATGTTGTTGTTGAAATTGTTGTTGATAAATTTGTTGTTGTAGATTGAATTGTTGTTGTTGAGGACTAAGTTGTTGTTGTTGTTGAGGATACACATGAGGAAAGTAGTTAGAGTATGGTGGTTTAGGAATAGCTTACACGTAAGAATTGAGAAACACTAAGATTAGGCATAAACTGAAAGTTAGACGTAGAAATCTTATGCGTAAGATTAGCTTATGCGTAAGACAAGGCTTAGGTGTAAGAAAATGCTTAGGCGTAAAGAGTTCTACGCGTAAGTATGAGCTTATGCGTAAAATAAGGGTTTTGCCCAAAAATCCGTTACACTTATTCCAGTGTAAAAGATATCCAAAGTCGAAGTGTTTTCAAGCTTATCCAAGCAAGAAAACACTAAGTAAGCCAAGAAAACTGAAGATCAAACCAAGGAAAGCTTACGCGTAACAACTAGGGTTTTGTCTGAGATTTCCATCCAAAAGTGTTCTAAACCCGATTTTTGTGATGAAACAGCTTCAATATCACCAAAAGAACACAAAAGTGTGAAACTTGATGATCCAAAAACTCTTAATCACCTTACGCGTAAAATGATAACACGTATAGAATCAAGCTTAAAAACAAAGAAAGACACGTAAAGTTTCAAACGTTTTGCCAAAAACTTAAACTTTAACACCTAATAACCTTGAAAGTACAAGAATCTTGGATTTAAAAGTGTAAAAAATAAAGCTTTTTGCGTTTCAAAATTTGAGACCGAGACTTACGCGTATAACCATAAAACTTTAAAAACAAAAGAAACTTTCACCCAACTATTTGGCGATTGATACCACTGTTAGGTCACTATGTTTGTAACACAAGCATCAATATAAGAAAGATAGATAAGAGATGATCGGATGAACAAACGCACACACACGTATGAAATATGAGAAGAGTTATGCGTAAGGATATGTGTGAATTGAACAACCAACCCTCAAGTGAGGGTTTACAAGAGGTATTTATAGGAGGGAACTAGGGCAACATACCAAGTTCCCATCCTTTACTTATTGGGCTTTGGATAGGCTCATGGGCTTTCTACATGAGCCTAACCTTGATTACTAACATAAAAGCCATAATTAAGCTAACTATTACATATTAATTACTAACACTTGAATTCTAGTTTAGGAGTGATTCCAACAATACCGAGTCCGTAACACGAAGGACCAAACCAACACGACTATTACACAACAACTATGTAAAATATCAAGTACAAGATCTTTGCTACATAAATCTTGTGGAGGAACAAATCAATCAAGGACCCCTTGCTTGGATGACTTGTAGTAAGCTCGTAATCTCGCCTTAGAGAAGGACCTATATGAGAATCACAATAGAAGAAAGAAGAACAACTCTCTAGATCAAGTGATCTTTTGTTAGAAGAGAGTAAGAGTATATGAGAGAGTTAGTAAGAAGAGGGGTGGAGAGAAATGAAGAAATGGCTCTCTATTTATAGGTAAAAACTTGCCACTGTAGCACGGATCCCACGGATCCCTCCCTTAAGGGATCCGTCTAGTGTAATACCAGGGATCCATGGGACGCTCCTCTTTGCCTAGGGGTTTTTTGGTTATGGGTCATGGGTCATGGATTATGGGTTGGTCCATGGGTATTTCATTAGATACAATGTATCTAATAGATGCAATGCATCTAGTCAAATTGATATGGGTCAATACCATGGGTTATGGATATGCTCCATGGGTTGTAGATTTTACCCATCCTAATAAACTATTACAACAAATAATTTATTACAACAATTTGTATTAAATGACTATATGTAAATGCTTTACAAAAATAACATATATCCTTATAATTTTACTTATGATAACATTATATTTGTTATCAATAAAACACAAAGAGATCGCTCAATATTAATAAACGTTTTTACAGTTTATTTATATTAACAATCTCCCCCTTTTTGTTGATGACAAAATATAATGTTATGATGAGTAAAATTTAAGATTATATGTATGTTTTGAAAGCCTAAGTTTTACTTCTTCTCCCCATTTTTGTCGAAACAAAAAGTTAACCCAACGAAGAAATAAGATGTGGAAGAATAGTCCACGTATCGCTTACTCCCCCTTGACGGTAGCTCCCCCTAGATTGGGGCGTCAAGTGAGAAAAATAAAAAAACATCCTACAAAGAAAGGGTTAGTAGTAACATGCATAAATAATCTTGTGATTGACGAGAATCAAGATTGGGAGCCAAGGTATGTAAACAAGGCCTTGTAATAAAACAACAAAATGTAGTGGTACTTATGCCACATACAAGCATGTAAAAGTAAGAACAAGACTTGTTCTTGAAAAATGACTCAAAAGAAAAATACTAAAGGTAATAAAAATGATTCCTTCCATGCTTGTATAAGGTTATGGATGGAGGTTTTTATGAGTAATGATGTTGATGCGATCAAGAACGAGGTTGAGTATGACTCGCATTTCTTCCATAATCTCTATTGCAATATCCCTAGTGGATTGGCAATGTTCACAATGTAAGTGATGTGGGTAATGAGTGCGGAAGTTTTCCTGGTGACTTTGATTTGTGAGATGCGGAAGTTGTGGTGGAAAAGTTGAAAAATACGGATCAAAGTCCGGAATGTTTGGAAGTGGTGGTGGAAAAGAACCTAGATGTTCTTGTAACACAATGGGAGCTATAGGTGGTGAGGTTTCAAGGTCTTTGAAAATTGTTTTTGGGGAAGTGGGAGGTGTCAAAAAGACTAGTTCTTTTTGCTTTGTTTGTTGAGATCTTGTTGGAGTCTTAAGGAGTTCCAAAAGAGTGATCTTAGGTGGTGATGTGATGGGTGATGAAGTTGGTGTACTTCTTGGTGATGAAGGAGGTGCTATAATGGAAGCATATTGTGGTGAATGAGTTGTTGGTGATGAACTATTTGATGATGGTTTTGCTAAGCAACAAGGCCGGATGTTAATCCGTGCTGTTTTTCTAGATTTGGGTGGTGGTACTTTTGAAGGTGAGAGGACAAAGTTTTTTATTTCTTGAAAGGGGTTGTTTGCTCTAGATGATTCACCTATGTTGAAAGATCTTTTGGGTGACATGATGATGTTTGTTTGTGAAGATGGGATTTGATGAATATGCATGCATTTTGGGAATCTTATTTATAGAAAAATAATGCGTGAATGAGAGATCCTAGACTCAGAAAGAAGAAGGCTAGTGTTTACATACCTTGTAGAGTTCAAAATCAAATTACGACGATTGTTCCATTAGACCAAGACCAAGACGAAGTAGGTTGAATTGTTCCTGCTTCAACGGTTTGTTGAGAACGTCGGCTATGTTGTCTTTGGATGCTACCTTCTCAATAGAGATGTTCCCGTTTTGAACATTGTCTCTTAAGAAGCGATGACGAATCTCTATATGCTTTGTACGAGAATGCAATACCGGATTCTTGCTTAAATCGATGGCACCTTTGTTGTCACATAGAATGGCTATGTCACTTAGATTAATATCGTAGTCAACTAACGCTTGTTTCATCCATAGTGCTTGTTGGCATGCTTTGCCGGCGGAGACATATTCGGCTTCGGTTGTTGATATTGCTAATGCCGTTTGCTTCTTTGAGAACCAAGATGTTTAATAACATCCCATAAAAGTACACACCCCACTTGTACTTTTTCGATCAACATAATCACCTGCATGGTCAGAATCTGCATATACAATTGTTTCTACTCCCGTACCCTTAGGATACCACAATCCTAATTGAGTAGTACCCTTAATGTATCTAAATATCCTTTTGACGGCTTCTAGATGTGATGTTTTAGGATCTTCTTGAAACCTAGCATATATACAAACACTAAACATGATATCCGGCCAACTAGCCGTGACGTAGAGAAGACTACCAATCATGCCACGATATTTTGTGTTATCAACGGATTCGCCGTCTTCATCTTTTGTAAGTTTAGTGTCGGATGACATTGGTGTCCTAATTGGTTTTGACTCTTCTAAACCGAATTTCTTTAACATCTCCTTAATGTATTTATATTGATTAAAGAAGATACCATCTTCTACTTGTTTGATTTGTAGACCAAGAAAGAAACTAAGTTCTCCCATCATACTCATCTCGAACTCGTCATGCATGATTTTAGAGAAATCATCACACATGTCTTGACAAGTAGATCCGAATATAATATCATCTACATATATTTGGACAATGATTATATGTGACTCTCTTTTCTTAGTAAAAAGTGTGTTATCAACTAACCCCATGGTGTAGTTTTGTTTGATTAAGAATGACTTGAGTCTATCATACCAAGCTTTTCGAGCTTGTTTAAGACCGTAAAGGGCTTTCTATAGCTTATACACATGTTTAGGTTTTTCAAAATCGATGAAGCCCGGAGGTTGAGCTACATATACTTCATTAATAAAACCATTTAGAAACGCACTTTTGACATCCATTTGATAAAGCTTAAGATCATTAGCACAAGCATAAGCAAGAAGTATTCGTATAGACTCTAATCTAGCCACGGAGGCATAGGTCTCATCAAAGTCTATTCCTTCTTGTTGATTATACCCTTGGGCAACAAGTCTAGCTTTGTTTCTATACACTATACCGTTTGCATCTAACTTGTTTTTATATACCCATTTGGTTCCTATTATGGTTTGATTACTAGGTGGGGGGACGAGTGTCCAAACATCGTTAGAAACAAATTGATTTAATTCTTCTTGCATAGCCATTACCCAATTTTCATCTTTTATGGCTTCTTGTGTATTCTTAGGTTCTATGGTTGAGACAAAACAAAACAAGCTACTTTGCTTTTGAACTTGAGACCTTAAAGTTCTTTCGTTTAGCTTTCCTATGACCTTATCTACGGGGTGATCTTTGGATTCTTTAATATTTATGATTTCATCATTTAAAGGTTCTTCTTCTTCGTTTATCTTTTTCTTTATTACAATAGCTTCACTTTCTACAATCTCGTCATCGACAAGAGGTAGAGTAGGTTTGGGTGGACTTTCATCAAATTTTACGTTTAATGACTCTTCTACCTTCATTGTTTCTTTATTTAATATGACGTAAGTTTTGCTATCAGGAGAGTAACCTAAAAAGATACCTTCGGTTGATTTAGGATCAAATTTTGTAAGGTAATCTTTAGTGTTGAGTAGAAAACATTTGCTACCAAAGACTCTAAAGTGATCTAACGTAGGCTTTTTGCCTCGAAGTAACTCATATGGAGTTTTACCTAACAACGGTCAAATTAAGACTCTATTAAGTATGTATGTTAAGGTATCAATGGCATTGCACCAAAACTTTTGAGGTATGGATTGCTCATTTAGCATGGTGCGACTCATTTCTTGTAGGGTTCTATTCTTTCTTTCAACTACCCCATTCGATTGTGGAGTGCGAAGAGCCGAGAAGTTGTGAGTAATACCATTAGCGTCACAAAAGGCTCCAAATTGCACTTAATTATCGAATTCCCTACCATGATCCGTTCTAATAGACACTATAGGACTTCCTAGTTGTCTTTGGATTTTCTTACTTAATATTTCAAAGTAGTTGAACATTTCAGTTTTGTTCTTTAAGAATTTAGTCCATGTGTACCTAGAATAATCATCCACTATAACCAAAGTGTAGTAGTTGCCTCCATAACTTTGGATAGCGGATGGAACAAATAAATCCATGTGTAGTAACTCTAGACACTTAGTTGTAGACACCATGTTTTTAGCTTTGTGACTAGAGTGGACTTGTTTTCCTACGTTACAAGCATCACAAAAGTGATGTTCATATTTTAATTTAGGTAGATCTCATACTAGATCTTTGGATGATAGCGATTGGAGAAGTCACATATTTGCATGACCCAATGTTTGATGCCATAAGGTCGAAGTATCATCCATAGAAGTAAGACAAAGTTTGTCTTTAGGTTCATTACCAATTTTAATGACATAGACTCCATGTTTCCTAATCCCTCTACCTATGGTGATACCCATTTTTAATATCTTACTACCGGTTTAGTTAAAAAGTACGTTGCACTTTTTATCACATATTTGTCATATACTTAAGAGATTAAAGTTTAGGTTTTCTACGTGACACACATCGTTAATGGTTAGAGATTTGTTAGAAATCGTACCTTTACCGATGATTTTGCTTTTGCTATTTCCAAATACCACATTTCCTCCATTGAAGGATTCATATGTAAAGAATAAATCTTTATTGCCGGTCATGTGCCTTGTGCACCCGCTATCCTTGATCCACTCATCCGGATCTAGGTCGACTTTTAAGCAAACCTAAGAAAACAATTAACTCAAAAGTTTGGTCCCCATTTGTTCATGGGTCCATTAGTGTTAAACATTACATTCATGTTAGACATGTACGGATAAGGTGAATATGCGTTCCATGGTGCAAAGTTTTGAAATGGAAAACCATTTTGCATATTTGGATTCCATCCCATTTGATGGTTACTTCTCGGGTAAACATTATTAGGTCTCCTAGATGTGTTTGGTTTTGAAAATGATGAACCTTTGTTTCTTGCAAAGCTTTGATTATATCTTGGAGGTGGTTGTCTAATGGTAATATGAGTTGGTTTCTTCTTATTAACAATAACAAAATCAGTTCTAGAAGAAGCAGCTATGTTATTACCACTGTTTGCTTTAGCAGACCCACGGATCCCTGGCTGTACACTAGCCGGTTCCTTTTTTGTGGGATCCGTGGGATCCGCCACAATAGTGGCTTGTTTTTCTAATGCCTTAACGAATTGTGTTTCTTTGTTTTCGCTAGTTGATGCATTAGTTTCACGAAAACCTAGACCTTTTTTGTTGTTTCCTGTTTTAACACTATCCAATATCATATCTAAAGTATTAGTGTTCATTCTAGCAATCTTAGAATCTAGATGATCAACTAGTGTTTGAAGTTGAACGCAAAGTTCACATTCACCACTTGCTATTTTCGCCTTTTCTATACGTTTTAATTTTGCCTTTAACTCTATGACTTCCTTTTCTAAACGTTGGTTTTGATTTTTCAAAAACCTGTTTTTGTTGATTACTTTTAAACTAATTTTGCAAAGTTTATCGTTTCATTATGCAATGAGTCATCATCTAATGATGAGCTACTATAGTATTCGTGAAATACCTTGTCATTTGCCATGAGACAAATTTCTTCGTCCTCCTCCTCGCTCATTCCCCATGAACCGCTCACGAATTCCTTTTGATCATCGCGTTTGGGACACTTACTATTAAAGTGGTTTGGGTCCCCGCATTTGAAGCAAGCGCGAGCATCCCTTGGCTTCTCGTCCTCTTTGCTTTTCCGGAATCCTTTCTTGTCGTCATACGGTTGTTTGACGTATCTTCCTTTCCTTCTAAAGAACTTTTTGAAGTCCCTTACTGCCATGGCATACTCCTCATCATCACTATCCGAAGAGGAGTTCTCTTCATCGCTTGAGACCTTCTTTAGCAAGGACAAGCTCATAGACCTTTAAGTTGCCTATGAGTTCATCAAGGGTGAGGATTGTCAAATATTTTGACTCTTCGATTGCCGTCACCTTAGATCTCCACTTGGATGGAAGTGCCCTTAGATATTTCCTAACATTGTTACGGCTAGAGAAAGATTCATCAAGTGCTTGTAAAGATGTAATTATAGTATTAAAATTAGCAAAAGAATGATCTATAGTTTCCTCATCCGATATTGAAAATTGTTCATATTGTTGAACAAATAAATCTATTTTATTGTTTTTCACTTGTTGATTACCTTGATGAGTTACAACTAAAGAATTCCAAATTTCTTTAGAGGTTTCAAGCATGGAGATTCTTTCGAATTCCTTTTTGGGTAAAGCATTATACAAAACCATTTTAGCTTCACTATTTTTGGAAAGCTTTTTCTTAAGTTAATCGGTGAGTTTATCATGAGGTATGTAATTGTACAATAAATTGCACTACCAGGCTTCGATGATGATCAAAGGTATGAGGGGTGTATGTTCCAGCCAAGATTGTCTTTCACCTGAGGATAAGAAATACAAAGACACTACGTTCAGTGATTACGCAAGGGTTGGACCCTGCAAACCACCTCCGGCGTGAGAGTAAGTATGAGTTATGGTTGTATAAGTGTGTGTAAGTAAAGAGATGAGTGTTGAATGAGCTTACCATAATTCTCTGACCGTCCAACCTATTTATAGTGGAAGAAATAGGGTTGAGGGCACCTCTGCGCAAATTTCGGAGAACATGGGGGCATCCTATGTTTGTGGGTAACCACTAGGGCTTAGTGACTCACGTTCTCAAACTTGACGGGAAAGCCAGGAAAGAGAGGGAGATCATGGGTTTGACCAAGTCAGGAGGTTCTCCTATCCGCTGCTCCTTCTTAATAACCCGAACGGCTTAAGGCTTCGAATGACGAATTCCCCGTAGGTAACCTTCGTGTGCACAAATGGTTTGACGCCCATGAACATTTAGGAGACATAACTTAGGTCTTCGTTTAGAAGGGCTTCGACACATCTCAAAGGGGGGTCCGTCGAGCTGTTCGGAGGGTACATCATCAAGCCCCCTAGTCGAAAGTGATGCATATGAACGAGAAGGCATTGCTTTCGACTTCATCCTACGAATAAATCAGCCGTTCGCTGCAACGCTTCGATAATCAACATTAGTATGCCTTACCGTGTGTATTTAATGCTAACTAAATCCCTTTAACTACTCGCTACAGTAAAACCATTTCCCAAGTAAACAGGTTGACCAAAAAGACTTTTTTGAAATTTAAAATCCGTTTGAAATCAGGATAAGGATTAACCTAGAGGACACGTGTTCGGTAAAAAAAGAGGTTTAAAAGAAGTATATAAGGGGAAGTAGTTGGAAACCTAGAATATTTTACTCTCTTCGTCTTCTTTTTTCACGCAGAAATCCTCACCGGCCCCGAAACAAAAGGTAAAGTCTACTTCCTAATTTCTGGTAGCTTAGAACAGTCATGGATTCAAAGTTCATAATTAAGCAATAAAAATGTACTTTGACCGCTAAAGAATTACACGATCATCTTGTTGATTACCCAATCCCTCAAGAGTTTAAGGTTATGTTACCCAAGTCAAACCAAGGTATTTTCGATGCCCCAGAAGGCTTCGTAGGGTTATATACTCACTCCTTTAGCCATTCAAATCTTAGGATACCCATCCACCCTCTTATCATAGAGCTAATGCAGTATTACAAAGTGCATATCTCTAGATTTAACCCTTTTGGTTTAGCCAAACTGACCACATTCATAGTTATGTGTAAGGCTTATGGTTATGAACCAACGCTTAAGGTTTTAAGGGGATTTTTGAATTTGTATCCTGGTGGTAACTGGTTGACTATGGCAAAAAGACCTGAAGGAGATGTGCCTAATATTTTTGCGAGGGTGTACACCAACATAAAAGATTGGAAAGGCAGTTTCTTCTATGTACAAAACATCATTATCCCACCCAACCATCCAGCATTGTTGGATAAGAAGTTTATGTGTGATGCAAAACGTTTTAACGACCCCTTGCCTTATGAGGTTCAAAGGAATCCATGTTATCAGCGCTTGGCTAGGTATCCTGCGGATGTTCAAGTTTTCCCTAAGCCAATCTTGTACATGGCTGGGATTGCACATAGCTGGGAGAGGTCTCCCAACAAGCCTATTATCATTTATCATGGACAAAGTATGTGCTTCCACTTTTATTTAAGTAGGACCAATGTAGCACTGATATTTATCTTTTCTTGCTTCTTTTTTGCAGAAATGACGTTTAGGAACTTCATGTATCAAGACCTTGATGAAGACTTAAGTTTCATGCCTGCTGAAAAAGCTGAAGAGTCCTACGGTGTCGGCTCTCCTTCCACATCTGTCAACAACATCAATGTAGACACTCCCAGACCAGAGCTTGTTGCCTCAGCACCCCCACAAGCGTTGCTGGAGGGTCCCTCCCAATTGGTTGAGAACGTGGCAGATTCGAACGATCCTGCAGAGGAGGATGTTCAAATCACAGGCTCCACTGGTATAGCTGACAGGTTGAAGAGCAGGAAGGGAACAATTGGTAAAGCCATCAAGTGTGCGAACAAGAGAAAGACTCCTCTCCCAGCATCTAGATCCAGGGCCGTGCAACAGAAGAATGTCGAAGGCAAGAAGATTGTGAAATCTGCCTTTGAAATGCCGGATGAGACTGTGGAGATGCATAGTAAGCATTTGCTCCTTTTAAAATATATGAAATGATAATTGTAGTGACTAACTCTTCCCTTATGCATTGTATTAGTCGCAGGCCTTCCTGATACGAAGGAGCTTCCTAACGCCTTGTCCTGCCACCGAATTGTGGATCATGTCACCCCTCCCCAGTGGAAAGGATTGCTGGACAATATGTCCATCGAAGGGGTTTGTGATCTGCACGACAAGAGTGTTGCAAGGCAGGCAGTGTTGGACAATCACTTGAATGGTCGAACCAGGGAGTTACTTTGGGCAGTTACAAAGGCAAGGCAATAGATGGGTGTCATGCTGGAGAGGGAGAAGCACAGAGATCAGGAGTATGCCAAGCTGGAGGACAAGTGTGATGAGATTGAGAAGGATGTTGAGAAGAATCCACTCATCCAAGACCTCCGGGAGAAGATAGCAGAGTTGATAGCTGAATGTGGCAAGCTCAAATTGGAGGAGGCTAAGGTGGTAAGCCTCACTGGCCAAAATGCTGTGATATAGGCAAAGTGTGCCGGTTTGGAAGGTGAGAGGGTTAGGCTCGGAGAGTTGGAAGTGGAATTGAGGAAAGAGATTGATGGCTTGCATATGAGGTATAAAATGCTCCAAAAGGACCGTGCTGAGGTCGTGTCAAAGGTGGTGCCGTACATAGCCATGGAACTCTATCATAGTGATGAGATGGGAGCTGCGATGTGGAAAGTCATCAAGGCAACTATCTTCCATGGATGGTGCTTGGCTTTGGAGAGGCGGCCAAAACAGGTAAGCTTGTAGACCTCTCCAAAATTAAGTGCTACCGTCCCTCATCGAAGGCGGAATACGAAGATGCGGGAAATGTTTTTGCAACCGCAGAGTACCCCTTCATGGCTGAAGCTACCAAGGACCCCATGGCACCTCTTGAAGACCTCCTCTCGAAGAAGCCACGCAAGATCAAGCCTGCAACCTCTACCAAGAAGACGGTCTCCACCAAGCTTGCCTCAGCTCTTCCATCTCCAACTCCATCTCCTCAGAAGCCAGAATGAAGGCTGCACTGTTGGCAGTAATTTGGTTCCAAGGGTAGCATGTACCCTTTTAAGACAATTTAACGTTTCTTTATGATGTTTGTCTTATTCCTTTAAACAATTTACTATTTGTGATGTATGGCCTAGGCCAAAGACAATTTGAATGGGGCTCCGGCCTCATATGCAGGTATAAGGGCGTTAGCCCTTCTTTTGAATGCCAAGGTGTAGGTAAATATCTCTACACACTTAATTATTTTTGTCTTGTTAACTTCTCTTACGCCATTTTTCCATCGCTTTAAACTTTACAACCTAAGGTTAAACAATCTCATTGTGTGTAAATTACAACACCAAGAATATAATGACCAATTTTGATCATTGACAGAGGGTCGCGACCCACTCTATCTCAAATCATTTAAGTAATATGGCTATGTTTATACTTTCATAAGTGCCATAAACTATTAGGAGAGTTAATGTGAACGTATTGATAGGCTTAAGTAAGGGGTGTTTGTTACACCGCATGCCTTCCCATTAGACATTGAAACTCATAAACGACTTGGCTGAACAAATCTTTGTGTTCAAGAAATGAAGCAAGAGATTTGTGGTAAATGTATTATTCATCATTGAATTGGTAGAGAGGATTACATCATTCTTGAAATGAAAACTAAGACAACTACCAATAATGTTTTGCTTTCCCATGAGAAGCTTTGAATTACAAGAATGAAAAGTAAAAATACTTATTAAACATAGAACTTTCGACGGTTCGTACCATTTCATGTTCTGTCGATAGGTTCTCCGAGAAGAGTGGCCAACTTGTAGGCTCCATTGCCGTAGGCCTCACCAATGATGTAGGGTCCTTCCCAAGTAGGTCCGAGCTTCCCCTAGTATTTTGCTTTGCTTGCACTGTTGAGGCGTAGCACATATTCCACAGGCTTGAAGGTGGAAGGCCTGACCATTTTGTTGTAGTATCCTTCGATTTTATGCTTGTGCATGGCTTATCGGATGGAGGCTATCTCTCTCCTTTCTTCTAACAGATCAAGTTTCTCCCTGATCTTTTCATCATTTTGGGAAGCATCATATGTTGCCACACGTTCCGTGTGTACACTTAGTTCTGAAGGGATGACCGCTTCTGTTTCGTATGTTAGACTAATGGGGTTTTCACCATTACTTGACTTGGGGTGCGTCCTATGAGCCCACAGTACCTGAGGAAGCTCGTCCACCCATCCGTGATGAGTTCGTGCCAGCCTTTTTTCAATCCCTTTGACAATGTCTCTATTAGTAACCTCCACTTGTCCGTTACCTTGTGGATAGTAGACGGATGTCCAAGACTGCTTTATGTTGAGCCCTTTGGCAAACTGCTTACCATTGTCGGATATGATGATGTGGGGCACTCCAAATCTGCACACAATGTGCTCCCAGACAAACTTCTCGATCTGACTCCCCGTGACGGAGGCTAAAGGTTTAGCCTCCACCCACTTTGTAAAGTAGTCGATCGCCACCAATAAGAATTTGACCCCGCCGGGAGCCACATGTATAGGTCCTACGATATCAATTCCCCATTCGGAGAAGGGCCATGCGGATGTAACACTTGTCATGTCCTGCGTTTGGCAACTTAGGAACGTTTGAATGTATCTAACAAGCTTCACATTTGAGAATGATTTCCGCCGCATCCCTATGCATCGAAGGCCAATAGTAGCCTAACTTCATTATCTTCGAGACAACTAAACGGGGTCCTGCATGGAGGCCGCAGGATCCTTCGTGGACTTCTGTATAGGGTTTCCCTCATTAGCCGGTATTGGGGAGACTTAACCCGTATCTTCCTTGCTAGTTTGGGATCTTCGGGGAGAAGACCACTTATCAAGTACTCTCTGATGGGAGTTATCCATGTCTCTCCTTCTTCATGAACCACGTCCGTAACCTCCTTACGAATGATGGACCTTTCAGGTAGAACTTCAACCAGTACTTCTTTAGTGAGATGAGCGAAGGCCATAGAGGCTAGCTTGCTCAATGCATCTTCCTTCTTGTTTTGATTCCAGCGAACGTGTTGTATTGTGGAGGAATCGAAACTATCCAACATCTCCTTCGTTTTTTCCAAGTACTGCTTGATGACGGGCTGCCTTGCTTCATAGGAGCCTGTCACCTAATTTGCTACCAATTGAGAATCTACGAAGATGGCAAGAACTTTGACCTCCATAGAGTAACGCCCAATTCCGTCTTCCACGGGTTATGGGTACCCAATACCGTTTCCGGTGTATGGGGGAGGTTGAGATGTAGACAGCCTTACCCCTACCTAAGGTAGAGAGGCTGCTTCCAGTTCTACCAAAGGTAGAAAGGACCTCCGGCCTTTTGTAGGGAGTGAGGATCGAACCCCTGGCCTCTCGGTTGAGAGGCAAGGGGTTTACCAAATGATCCAACCCTACTATGTTAACTTTGACCTCCATATCTTTAGCTAATCGAAGGCCTGCTAATAGGGCTTCGTATTCCGCTTCATTGTTGGTAGCTTCGAACTCAAAACGAAGAGCATATGTATGCTCCTTCCCTTCAGGGCTGACCAGCATTAGACCTTCTCTGGAATCAGAGCTTGATGCTCCGTCTGTATAAAGCTTCCACTCGCCTTGCATTTCGGTGAGTTTAGCTTTAGGCTCTTCCTTCTCGGTGTCTAGTTCGGAAGGTGTTTCTGCCAAGAAGTCTGCGAGAATTTGCCCTTTAATAGAGTTTCGACCCTTGAACTGTATTTCATGCTCCCCAAGCTCGATAGCCCATTTGGTCACCCTTCCATACTTTTCAGGCTTTGACAAGATCTGTTTGAGTGGCTTGTCGGTTAAGACTTTGATTGGGTGGGCCTGGAAGTATCGTCGGAGCCTTCTTGCTGCGTAGATTAGAGCTAGTATTAGGCTCTCCAATGTTGGGTAGTTAACTTCTGCTCCTTGCAAGACCCTGCTGACGAAATAAATGGGGATTTGCCTCTTGTCTTGTTCCGCCATAAGGATTGCGCTAATGCTCTCCATTAAGGATGCTAAGTACATGAACAACACTTCCCCTTTGATTGGGGTTGTAAGTGTTGGAAGGATTTCGATGAACTCCTTCATCTTCTGGAAGGCAGCTTCTGCATCCTGGCTCCACTGAAAAGTCTTCTTGTCGACGCAGCCTTTAAGTGTTTTGAAGAACGGTAGGGATCTATCAGCCCCTTTCGACAAAAATTGGCTTAGCGCGGCTAGCTTCCCATTCAAACTTTGAACATCTTTTAAACACTTCAGAGCTTGGAGATCCGTAATTTCCTTGACCTTAGAAGGGTTAGCCTTTATCCCTTGCTTTGTGATCAGATGCCCTAGAAATTGCCCCTTTTCGACACCGAAAGAGCATTTCTTAGGGTTCAACTTCATGTTGATCACCCGAAGCTGGTCGAAGGTCTCTTGAACGTCGAGGAGTATGTTGGGAATTCTACTAAGTATGAATTATGCTGAAGTTACTGCCGATAGATTCTGCTGAAGTGCAAGGAATCTGCTGAAGATATAATTCTGCTGAAGTAATGAAACCGTGTAAATGGTTTCTGCGGAGATAGATATTCCGCGTATTCTATAGTTAGTTAGGATATGCATGAGCTTTATTAGGAAGTTATAATGTATATTTTATTTAGTTTTATGTTTATACGTTTTTTGGGAAACGGGTTAGGGTTCCTTGTGTATAAAAGGAACACAATAGTATGAATTATGTACGAGTTGAAAAACAAAGTTTTAGTATTATTAAAAGATCCATAGAGGATCAAAGAGTTCTTAGTTATTTGTGTTTATTTCCGCTTGAATACAAGTTATAGAGACTGTCTTTTAGTGTGTTTGTGATTACATAAGCATTACTAATGATCTACGAGTGCTCTAAGATCTATCAAGGTCTTAGGTTTCAACAAGTGGTATCAGAGCCTCTGAGAGTCTCGTGATACTAAGAACAATCTTTTTTGTACACTCTTACAACCTAAACAACATTCACCATGCCTGGATCAGACGATGACATTGAGGTCACCAATAACCAAAACAACACATCTCTGCAACAACTCAGTCTCTTAAACAGCAATCCAAAGTTCCTGATGAGTGTCTAAATACTCATCATTTTTGTACCATTTAGAATGCCAAAAACATCTGAAAACACTCAGAAATGCATCAAAATGATGAAAATATCACAAACAAGTGTTTTATGTGTTTTAAATGCAAAAATACCAAAATCAGATGAAAAACGTATCAAGTTTGCATAATTGGCAGTTTTAGTTCCCCAAGTTTCAAAAGTTGTCAAAACTAGTCCCTGGTAATTCTAAAACTTGTAAAAATATCATTCAAGGTCCCTGAAATATTCTAAGTTGTCAAAAATAGTCCTTGAATGAATCTTTGGGCAAATGGCAGAAAAGGTCCCTCAAGTTTGAATAATGTCAATAATGGTCCTTGGTTAATTTAAAAAATGAAAATTATCAAATATTAACCTTGTACTATTCATAAATGACAAAATTGGTCCTTATGGTGAACTTTGGAGAAATTACATGTTTGGTCCCTCAAGTTTCAAAAATGGCAAAAAGTACCCTTAGACATATTAAAATTAACATTATTGGTCCTTTGGTAAATGAAACTTGGAAAATTTAACCCTTGTGATAACTTTGGAAATGTTACAATTTCAGTCCCTTAATTTTCAAAAGTTACATGAATGGTCCTTGTGTTTACTAGCTAACAAACCAAACGGATCCCTTTTAATTATTAAAACCCAATCCAAATCCAACCTAAACCCAGCTGGCCCAAATATCCAACCCGGCCCACTTTTTAAATAGAAATAATACCGCCATTACTGTACATCTCCTCTCCCACCACTGCAAACCAGAAACCAGGTGGTTTCACCACCTCACCACCACTTTCCACCTTGCTACCTTATCCCCCCCACCTGTATACCAACCCCCCTCCACCTCCACAACCTCCCAAAACCCATTAAATGCATAAACCTGCTATTACCACTTTTCCCGCCAAAATTTCCAAGTGGACGATTTTGATGAATTAAGAAGATCCAATGGCTGGAATGAAGTGGGATTTAATCAGAGGTCGACAAGGATTCTAGGAGGTCAATAAATATCAAGAGAGAAGCAGTGTGGGAAAGTAAGTAGTGTAATTTTAGTTTAGGTAATGTCGTTTTTAATATTTTAAGTCTTCCAGTGTATTTCAAAGCTTTTAAGCATCTTGTTAAATGATTTCAGTGTAATAAAAACATATTTCCAGTTTCAATTTCAAGTTTTATGTACGTATCCAGTTTATGCAGTTTTTGAGCCAAAAACTCAAATTTAACTTATGTTGTTTGTAGTTGTTGTTCGGGCTCAAGAAGATCACATAAGCTCATAGTAGCTTGTTTAAGCTATTAGAAACATTTTAAACTCAGTTTAAGTTTCAAAAAGAAAAATTAAGAAAAATACTAAAAAATAGTGGAAAATCAAAAATCAATGGAAAATAGTACAAGAAAGCTGAAGCAAGTTGGTAATTGGATGGAAATGGTTTAGAAGCTTTATGGAAAGCTGTAGGAAGTTGTCTTGATCCTCAGTTCTCAGTTTTGAGCATTAAAGAAATTTGTAAGCTCAATCCTTAAATTTGGCATTTCATCGATAAATTGCTCATCACTGCTTATATCTGTGATTTTTATGCTTATTTAGTGTATGATAGAAATAATATTGCTTAATATTGCTAGCTTGTTCATTAATTTCCTTAGTTGCTTAGTTTTTATTTTTCCACTTTTAATTTTGCATAATAGCAATCTATAGTTTTTGTTGTTACTGTTAGTATTTAGGAGCTCAAATCAGCTTTTTATATCAATGAATGTGTGTATGAATCAGTTTCTTAGCTTAAATCATTGTTAAGCTTTGATAAGCTTCACAACAAATTCACATAAGTAGTGTTTGGATTCACTGTGTTAATGGTGTTAGAGGGCATCTGTGTCATTGCTTGTTATTGTTTCATGTCACTTTAGTATTAAATAGCTCAATCAAACACAAAAATACAGTCCTTGTTTAAATAAAAGTCAAAATAGCTTTTAATCATACTTTGTTTATTATCTGTTTGATTCTTAAGTTCCATAATCATGCATACTAGTGTAAAAGTTGTTTATATAGCCTAAATAAGTCTTATAGTAGCTTAATACATCAAATTAGATCATCTAGGATCATTAAAAGTTCATAAAAGTCAACTTAGTTCATTTCTTTTAAAAGTCAAAATTTCAATATAGTCGTTTTTGAATAAAATGGATAATTTTATATAGGACATAATATTAAGAGTTAGGATATAAGCTTTTGGGATATTAAACTTTAGCTGCTCATCTTAATTAGAAAAATATAAGTTTACTTCTAATTAGCTTATTAAGTGCTTATTTCTTAGATTGTTTTGAGTCCTTATTTGAAAAGCCCGTGCTGCACCAGTTGTATAAGCTATTTCTCAAGCTCTCACAGAGCTTATTAGTGACCCCTAGCTTATGCACTTTAGCTTTTTGAGAAGCTCACCTAGCTGTCTCAAGGTTCCAGTTCTTATTTTTCACTTTACAGCTTATTTGATAAGCCTGCTACTTGTTTTTTATCTTGTCCATTTCCTGTGTACACCAGTTAATCAGTGGTTACCAGTTTTTCAAAAGCTTCTCACTAGCTTATTAATGGAAGCCAAACTTTGTAGATTAGCTTTTTAGAGAGTTTAGTTGGTCAACTATTCCAGTGTTTATTTTCATTTATTAGCTTATTCAAGTGCTTAAAAATAAGTTAGAAAGTAGCTAGAAAACCAAATAGTACCCTGTGCAAACAGTTAGACTTGTGCTTATTTAAAAGTTGTTTAAGTGCTTATTTCTTAGTAATCTTGCTTATTCAGTTGTTATACTAGCTTATTAACAATCACTTAGCTTATTTTCAGTTAGCTTGTGCTTATTCACTAGCTTAATAGCATTTTAGCTTAATCCTTGAGCTTATTTCATTTCTTGCTCACTGTTGAAATAATAAGCTCAATCTGTGCTTATTAGCAGTTTTCATAAAAAGTTGTAGTTGTAAAAATTGCTTATTTTAAGTAGCTTAATAAGTTTGTTAAAGAAAAAATCCTAAAATAAAATAAAAAGCAAAAAGGGAGTTGCTGGGATTCGAACCCTGGCCACCCAGCTCACCACACAACACACTCACCAACTGCCCTTGGGTCTTTTTCTGGTTTATCTTTGCAATACTTAATATATAACCCTTTTTAGTTCATTAAGCTTATACGAGCTTATTAGCTTATTTTCAGCTTATTTAATCTAGTTTTTTCAACTTTTGTATTTTTCCTAGCTTTGTATTAGTATAAAGTATTTTACAAAAAAGTTTCAGATTTTTCTTAATAATCTTAGTATTTTTAATCATTTAATTAGTCTAAAATAGTATTTAATTCATAATAAAAAATATAAAAGTCAAAAAAATATAATTCTTTTTTCTAAAATTTTCTTTTGTCATATAGTAGGTAACAAAATTGTTTTTACACTCGTAGGACTTTTATTTCAAAAATTTTACGCTTTTGCTTATGCGACTCGTAATTTTTATACATAACGCACGTTTTCATTTTAAGTCACATTTTTAGATAATTTAAGTTTACGTTTTAATTAAAATAGTTTATTTAAGTTATTTTATTTTATAAATCAGAAAAACATCATTGTAAAAATAGTGATAGCGTTTATTTAATATAATTTAGCTTTTTAATTTTCTTTAATTTGCATTTAAGCCCTGTAATTTACAAAACTTTCTCTTTAGGTATAAATAACTCAAAATCCTTAATGATCACTATCCTTAGTGATTATTCGACATCCTGCTGTGTTAAACACCATTCATCCTCCGTGGGATTTAACGACCCAGGAATCCACTATATTCCTCCGATCTTAATTGCATTTGCTTTCTGAGCTGTTTTAAGTTTATTACGGTTGACCATTCACAAGTGGTCAGCTTGTGTGATTAAACTTGACTGTTCAGGAGCGAATCAGTTCCCATACCTAAAGAAGGAGGAATATGATTTGTGGGCTATGAAGATGCAGAATTGAATCTCCAACATTGATTGGAATCTCTAGGAAATTGTGAAGAAGGGGAACAGTTTGAAGAGGCAGATCACAGATCCTGATGGTAAGGTTACCATCCTTCCTCCCAAATCTGTTGAAGAGATATTGGCTGTCCAGAGAGAGAATAAAGTCAGAACTATTCTCCTTCAGGATATACCTGAGGATCACTTAGGTGACTTTCACTACATGCAGGATGCTAAGGACATTTGGATGGCAGTCAAGGCTAGGTTTGGTGGGAATGAGGAGTCAAGGAGAATGAGGAAATCAATGATGAAACAACAGTTTCAAGAATTCCAAATCTCTGAAGAGGAAGGTATCCACAAGGGGTATGACAGTTTCCATAAGATATTGAGTCAATTGAATCACCAAGGCAAAGCCGATAATGATGACTCGCAACTCAAAGTTCTTGTGATCTTTACCTTCATCTTGGTTGCAAGTAAGCATTGCCCTCAAAGCTAAAGGTGGGCTGGATATGCTCACTTTTGATGAACTATACAACAGACTTAAATCTCTTGAGCCTGATGTGAGAAGTCCATTTCTTTCATCTACTCCTAGTCACACAGCTTTTGTTGGGGCCTCCTCAAATAGAATGACTTATGCTCCAAGTCCTGTTTCCTCAACATCATCATCCTACACTACAACTTCATCAAGTTCTCAACCTAAATCCAGTGGTGTATTGGAAGATGTGATTCACTCTTTTGTTGCTGATTATGACACTCAAACTAGCCTTGAGGACTTTGAAGGTGGATCCATTTGACGTGGAAGAGATGAACTTGAAGTGGCAACTGGCCATGCTCTCAATGAACATCAAGAAGTTTGAGAGTAAGTCTGGGAGAAAGTTTGGTTTCCAGGGAAGAGATCCAGCAAGATTTAACAGAAGCCAGGTGAAGTGCTTTACTTGTGGGCAGATGGGTCACTTCTCTAGAGAATGCAAGGATATGAAGGCTGGTGATGAGGTGAGATATTCTTCCTATCAGCGGATTAAAAAGGAAGCTGGAACTTCGAAGGCTGGACCCTCCACAACTCTTGTCACTATGGATGACCATGTCAATTGGAATCTGCATGAGCCTGATAATGATGAAGGTCCTGGTTCGGAGAATATTGGATTGCTGGCTAGCTGTACTTCAGAGGATAGGCATGATCAAGTTGCCTTAATGGGCATCTCTCAGGTACATAATTGTGTTTTTGGTTGTATTGAATGATATAATGAACTTAAAGAAGCCTATGATGAATTGAAACCTAAATATAATGAATGTTATGTTGAAGTTGAGGCTTATAAACAGGCTTTAAAAACATTAGAAAGACAAAAAGTTTGGTTTCAAAAGAATCAATTGGCTTATGATGAAAAGATCAGGGTGTTACAAAGTGATTTAGATTGTGCTAAAATTGATTTGAAATGTACTGAGAAAGAAAAAGCTAAGGTAGTTTCTGAAAACCAAGTGCTAAAAGAGAAACTAGATAAGGAAGTAGCTAGACATAAAGAATGGATGTTGTCTGGTAACAAGTTAGCTGGTCATATCTATGCTAGTCAAAATCCTAATACTGCAATAGGTTTAGGTTTTAAGAAGTATGTAGGGATAGAAGCTAGGGATGACCTACGTAAATCTACACCAGCGGGATTAGCTAATTTTGTTAAAAAAGGAAAATTACATGTTGTCCCTGGACCTATTAGAGGAGAAAATATGCCCATTGATCTATCCATCACTGTTGACTTTGATGGATCACACCATTTATATGCCAAAAAGTCAAGTGACTTGCTAGACCTTAATAGCAAATCTAATGACTCTGTCTCTTGTTCTAAAAGTGACAAGTCGTCAGACCTAAAGTCCACTGACTATGCCTCATGTGATTCAAGTGAAAAGTCTGTCTCACCTAGGCACACACCCAAGACCACACCAAATTCCAAAGTAGCTAATGATGAGCCCAAAACAAAGACAGTTACTTATTCTGTTAAACACAATTTTGCTTCTAGTTCTGTTTTTGATAAGTTTATGTGTAATAAACAAAGTTGTGTTACGAATAAGTCTTTTAAGAAGAAATCTTGTTTTGTGTGTGGTAGTAAACTCCATCTTATTAAAGACTGTGATTATCATGAGAAAAGGATGGGTGCTTCCTATGGCCAACAGACCTTTAGACCAACATGGACTAATGTTGCTAGTATTCCTCCATTTGTTCCTAAAGATGCACATGTGAGAGCAGGTAAACCAGTTCCTATTGGTAAGCCGAAGGTATAGGCATCTGTTTCTGCTGACAGGATTAATAGGCCTTTTCCAGTTCCCTCTGGTGGAGGATTTTCTTCACCAGTTACTACTGGTTGGTCGAACGGTAATGCTAGCCTTATGCCCTATAGACCTACAAGTTCTTATTTTCAGTCATATACACCTTATGTATCTCATATGAATATGGCACATGGTGGAGTTAGAGTGGCAACTGCTGTTAAGCCCTCAAAAGGTTATTCTTGGAAAACTCAAAGGAAAGGTTCATTCTGGGTGACCAAGAACAATAGTATTTGTCAGGTGCATTGATTGAGGGGAGGCTTATTGTTGTATTTTTTGTATTCTAACCAATTTTTGGCTGTTGGATCCTCATAAGCCTAAAAGGAGGCTTAGTGTTTCTGCTGACACTACATATTTCTTTGGTTTCTGCTGCTGCTTGATGGTATATTTTACATGTTTTGAATATATATATATATATATATATATATATATATATATATATATATATATATATATATATATATATATATATATATATATATATATATATATATTTTGTATATTTTTGTTTGACTAACTTTTTCCTGATTGTTGTATATGGTTCTGTTGATGGTTATCGACTCACCAGATGTGCCTTGTGTATCTCAAAGAGTTGGCTAGTCCAAAGGGTACAGCTTTGGTAAAGACACATCAAATCTGTTGATAGCTGTAATGGTTTGCTCAAAATCATAGGGTATGCAACTCACCCATGCTTAATTGCTGAGGGTTGTATGGTCATCAATTCACCATGGATTATTCCTTTTTGGAATCCAAGAATTGGCTAGCCCACCAGTATATGGCTTGTGGTAAAGACAGTGGAATACCATATTTGGTAATCAATTCACCAAGGGGATTCTTTTCACCTAAGAATTGACTAGTCCTGAGCAAACGGCTACAGGTAAATACATGTCAAATCCGTTTCTAGTTGCTGATTTGCTAGTAAATTAGATGGTTATCAGTGTACCATAGTTTTCGAACTCAAACATTTGGCTACTCCAGTAGTAATGGCTATTGGTAAAGAGACATCAAATCCATTATTTTCAATGATTCACCTCTCACAGGAGTTAACCCACCTGGATGTGATGAGAATAGTATGAAACTAATATGTTTTGATGTACATTTTGTCATTTGTTGCTGCAAAGATCTGGCGTTTCAAAGTTTTATCATCATAGAGATGTATTTGTTTTGGTTCTTTGTTGTTGATTTTCGAATACAATCCTCTTGTTTTGCTGTGTTAAAGATCTATCAAGAAACTGGAACTTAACCTAGTCAAATTCCAGTTTAGGGGAGGATTGTTGGGAATTCTACTAAGTATGAATTATGCTGAAGTTACTGCCGATGGATTCTGCTGAAGTGCAAGGAATCTGCTGAAGATATAATTCTGTTGAAGTAATGAAACCGTGTAGATGGTTTCTGCGGAGATAGATATTCCGCGTATTCTATAGTTAGTTAGGATATGCATGAGCTTTATTAGGAAGTTATTATGTTTATACATTTCTTAGGAAAGGGGTTAGGGTTCCTTGTGTATAAAAGGAACACAATAGTATGAATTATGTACGAGTTGAAAAACAAAGTTTTAGTATTATTAAAAGATCCATAGAGGATCAAAGAGTTCTTAGTTATTTGTGTTTGTTCTTGTGTTTAATTTCCGCTTGAATAGAAGTTATAGAGACTGTCTTTTAGTGTGTTTATGATTGATGAGTGCGTATTCACTCATCATTTTAGGTCAAATCTGAGCTGCAAAACATCTAAAAACACTCCGATATGCATCAAAATACTGAAAATATCTCAAAATTGTGTTTTATATGTTTCAGATGCAAAATGTTTAAAATCAAATGAAAAACGAACAAAGTTTGCACAATTGGCAGTTTCAGTTCCCCGATTTTCAAAAATTGACAGAAATAGTCCCTGAGCACGTATTTTAAAAAGAAAAGTCACCTAAGGTCCTTTTAAAATCATAAGTTATCATAATTAGTCCTTTGGTGAAAAATTTCAAAAGTTTGAGAAATTACAGTTGTGATCCCTGGATTTTTAAAATTGTCAAGTTTAGTCCTCAGGTTTCACAAATTGGCAAATTCAGTCCCTGCACTTTTGGTGATTGACAAAGTCAGCCCTTGGATAATACTTCATAAATTATAGCTTTGGTCCCTGGGTTTCGGATTGTACATGTTTAACCCCTTAACTACTAATGGGATCCATGGTTGATCCTAAGTCCAAGTATAACTAACCAAGGCCCAAAAAAATAAACAATACAATCCAACCCACGACCCATTTTACCCAACCATACCCGAATTAATAAACAACCCAAACCCATCTCCTTCCCTTTCCTGCTTTACCCAAAACCCAGAAACATTCACCTTTTATCCAAATCCCTTCACCCAAAACACTCAACCCTAATCCCCTCTATTAACCAGTAATAACCAAATCCCTATCCCACTATCCTCATCTACCAAGGAATGAGTCACGAGATGCCCCAAGACACCTTGGCAATCCACAACTACAAATGCCAATCTATGGCTGTGATGAAGCAATGGGGTTTCCAAGAATGATAGATGGTGTGGATTGAACTCAAGAAAAACACAAGGGCAGTAGCAGGCAAGAAAAGAAAAAAAAAAAGAAAAGGAAAAAGAGAAGAAGACCTTTTTATTTTCCTGTATATATAGGCATATGAGGATTACTGTAATGGGTGTCTAGAAATTCTGATTCTAGTCCCCTTTTAGTTTTATTGTAATTTAAATTTCATGTAATTTTAAATTTTCAATGCAAGGTAATTTTAAGTCTTTAGTTCCAAAGCATTTTTCATTCTATCTAAGTTCCTAAATCCTGTTTGCCTTTATTGTTCTTAAGATTTTCTTAATTGTATAAACTCATCTTGAGTCTCAGTTAGTGGTACAATTTCAGTTTCAAAAGTTTTTGCATCTTAAAACCTGTTTTCTGCCTAAAAGCAGTGTTTGGAACATCAAGTTTGTTGGGTCAAAAGTTTATTTTTGACCCATGTTAGATTTGCAATTTACTTAAGTTGATTTCAATTCAAGTTTATTTTGTGTGTCAAGCTACATTAAGTTGAATAGAGTATTTTTAGAAGTGTATGCAACAACAAAAAAAAGTGATTTTGCTTCCTGTTTGCTGTCACAAAGAAGTAGCCCTGCAACCCATCTTTGCAGCTTATTTATAAGTCAGAAACGCTTATTAAGGCCATCTATTGGGGCAAAAGCTTGCCCTCCAGCCTTGTCTTTAAGAATCTAAAAGCTCATAAGCTCATCTCCATTTGTTGCTCATTTAGGATTGGCTTGAGTAGCACCCTGTTAGGTCGTTTGAGGATCTGTTACAAAGAAATGCACTAACAAAGTCCGTGCAGATTGTTTCTTTTCTTTAGTTTCCAGCTTATCAAGTAGGTTAACTTAGGTTAGTTAGTGCTTATTAGGAAGTATAGTTTAAGTTAGACCATTTCCTTGCTTATTTATTGCTTATTTAGACTTTTAGATAGCTTATTTCTCATTGTAATAGCTTAAGGATCCCCTAGTGTAGAACTTGTTCCCAACTGCTCACCCTTGTTATTTTGGCTTATTTCAGTGACACTTGGCTTATTTGTGCTTAGCTATGGTCAAAGGGATGTTTTGTTGAAACTGTTATAAGTAGCAAAAGGGGTGTTTGGTTGGGGTCTCCCTGTTCAGCCTTGTTTTACCTTTCTTTTTGCTTTTTAGTGCTTAGTTATTGCTTATTAGGGTGCCTTAGTTTCTTATTAGCTAATTTAGGATAGTGAACATATAAGTTTTAGCTCATTGATTAGCTTTTTAAGCGCTGGTAGTGATAGAACCCCATAACTCGCCATGGTCCAAACAAGTAGCTTGGTCTCATTTATTTTAGCTTTTTGATGTTCCTCTATTGCTTATTAGGGTCCCTTGAATGCTCAAGATATGTTGTAGGTTAGATTTCATAGCTTCTAGCTTTCTACAAGTTTTTCAATACCGCTTTTTAGTTTTTTTTTTTGTTTCCTTTAGCTGCACATTGCTCAAAACAAACTTTAAGTAGTTTTTTTTAGCTTCTAATTCATCTTGATTGATCTGTTAACAAGCTCAGTTTTAAGATTTTGAAGGATTAGTTTTTGTTATAGGTTCCTGTTTGTTGTCTACTAATAAGTTGTCAAAAAGAAAAAAATAATAATTGGAAAAGTGACGTAACCAGAATTGAACCTGGTCTGTTCATTCAGAGCCCACGACCTCACACAACACACCCCATCCATCTGAGCTAGGGACTTCCTCATGTTTTAGTTTACACCATTTAATATTTAATTAACATTTCAATTCATAGCTTATTCACTTATTTGATTTTAGCGTACTTATTTCCAAAAGCACCTGTGTAGTATTTTATTTTTCTTAGATTCAGTGGTGTCTCAAGTAATTTCTGTAATTTTTGTAGAATTTTCTAAAAATGTTTAGTATTTTTAATAATTAATTTAGTTTTAAATCGTTTTTAATTCGTAATAAATAAAATAAAAGTCGAAAAAATACCCGGCTTTTTCCTAAAATTATTTTTAGTCGTTTAGAATGTAGGAAAATTGATTTCACACCCGTAGCCCTTAAATTGCAAAAGTTTTACGTTTATGGCTCGGTGTGTTTCCGGTTTTGAGCGTTTTTGCATTTTAGCACCTTAGGATGTAATTTAGCGTTGTTTTATTGTTTCTTAGGCTTAGTCGTAGTTTATTTAGTGTTTTCTTAGTTTTACATGCTTTATTTTCATTTTCGTTCTCTATTTTGTAGAATACGTAATCACAATTCCAAAAATTTGTTAAACCAATTCAAGTCCAAATCACGAAACTCAACGATCCCGTCAATTTCACACCTCGTTGGGACACGACCCGGGGAAATCACTTTCCCGGTATCACTTTTATCACACCCGTGCGATTTGGCACGTCGACCTTTTTCCTAAAGAGTTGATTTGTCGGATTTTACGGTTAATTTGATATTGTTGATATTTGTGTTTTTCACCACTCACTTCACAACGAATCAAATTTTGGCGCCGCTGCCGGGGAGGTGTGTTGCGACAATATCGTGAAGTTTTTGCGGTTAGTGACTTGAAGATCCTTCCTCGTGAAGTTTCCGTTTTTCATAAAATCCAAAAATACAAAAATATTCTTCTCATTCCTCTTATTTGTTGATTCTATTTCTATTACCCTCTTTTGCCGTTTAATTCTATTCTTCGTATCCTCTCAACCATTTGATTCTCTTCTTAATCCTCTATATGTTTAATTCTCATGGCGACGATCGATTATCCTCGTTGTTTCCACTGCAAAAGCCGTATGGAAGAGGATCAGATCCGTTGTCAGAATCCGGATTGTTTATGCAAGCAATGTGGAAGGATAGGTGCAAGAAAATATTGTTATTGGTGCGAATTATCTGATAACTCTCTCGATGATTCTCCAAGTTTTTCCGACCATCCGCCACAACTCGATGAACCCGTTCAAGAACCGGAGACCATAACGGAAGTGGTGGAAATTGCTAGCTCTCAGAGCACACCACTTGTCCCACCTCCGAATTTTTCAAAATGTTCTTCGAGACTTGATAGTCATCCGGATCACCATGTTGGTTTTGTTGATTCTTTGAATAAACTGATTCCTTTTCATAACTCTCAAATACAATCGTTTATTCCTTGTGTCGGTTGTGGTGAGCCTCTCTTTGGTTCACCCTGTCGTTGGTGTACGTGTGTACAATGTGGTAATGATATTCATAACGGGAGTTGTTTGTTTTGTGGTTCGAGGAATTCATTTGATTATGATCCTAATCAGAACTCATTTAACGACTCCTCAAACTTTTCCAATTACCCACCACAGCCCGACTTATCATATAATCAACATGCCTGCTGTGAATTTTGTGGAGGTCCTCACCAAGGATTTGAGTGTCAATCCGGAAACACGTTTGTCTATGAACAGCCCAAAATGCTCGAACTTTGGCTATGACCAATATCCATATGATTCACCGCCACGCCAGCTTCTCTGTTGTAGTACCGTGGAGGTCACCATTTCAGCTCTGATTGTCAAATAGGGAATCCATTTCCTTGTGACAATCATGACTCTCACATGTTTGACAATTTCCAACCTCCACAGCATTATACGGTTCAAACTCCACCTGAGCCGTTGTCTCAAGAAATCTCCCATGATTTTGAAACCGCAATGAAAACACTTGGTGATATGATTAGTAACTTTAAGAATCAAGTGAGTAGTGAAAAGACCATGGGAGAGTTGTTAGCCGAAGAAAGAGAGGCCCGCCAATCTAAGGAGGAATTATTAGTCCTAGAGCATGCAGCTCTTAGGCGTTCCCAATTTCTTAAGGCAGCTCTCTATGATGATGACGAGGAGAGTTTTTATCCTTTTAAAGATAATATTTCTCAACTCCCTCAGTCGATATCCCAGCGTTGACATTCCATCTCAAACAACTGCTATCACACCTGAAGCTCCCACTCACTCTCTAAACATGGGGACGAGCATCTCGACCTGTTCTAAAAGGAATCGGACAAATTCATAAAGTCCAGTGTTGAGAACCTTATCCCGATCCCAAGTGAGTCTGAGGAAATTCTTGACCATGAGTGTGATGTGTCTTCTCCTCTTACAAATGATCTTGTTGAGACTTTCTCCGATTTTGACAAATGATTATAGTGATGCCGCTTCTTTATATTCTAAAGACATAGAATTTATTGATGCATCACTTCCACATTCCGAGATCGTCAACTTAGAAGAGGATGTTGACCATGTTGTTTCCACAACAGCTAATACGACTATCACTCATCCCTTATTCGAATTCGATTCTGAATTTACTCTAAATTCAGTTAATCCAATCTTTAATAGTGATGAGTCTGACACGGAGACTATAATGGACGAGGTGCATATTTATAGCCCACGAAGTACCGCACATGTCCCACCTCCGATACTCTTCACGAGGAGTTCTCCAGTGAACTCACTCATATCATATCTCCGCTGGAGTATGATTGCTTGGATGGCAAAAATCATGATCGGGGGGAGAGAATCTCAATTTGCATAGTTATGACAAATCTTCCCACCCTCCCAACCGAGATGCCTTCCAACCCAAAGAGCTCAACCAATAAAATCCAAATAAGTGCAACTGCACTTGATTCCGAGGAAGAAGATCTATTCATGATTGTTATCATGATTTTCCTTCTTTTCTTCACCTACTCGGTGACTTCTTCTCTTCTTCACTCATTCGGGAGTGAAGATACCATCTTTGACCCCGGCATTTCCATGTACCATTTGTGAGCCGGGTCTCTCTATGTCTCATCGGTGTGGAACTTTCACGTGCTTCAAATGTTTGTCCAAACATCTTGAATGAAAGTCCGAGGGAGATTGTCTCTTCCACTTACTTCCCCATGAACAAATTAATTCGGGGTCGAGTCAAGCTAGCGACTCGGTAATCAAAAACAGTAGCACACTATATGGGTTTTCACCCATATTTCTGACTTCTTTCTATTTTCTACCACCCTAGTGGGGAGTTGCCCCCGCTGTTGTATATAAGTTTTCTATAAAAAAAAAATTCAAATAATGGCCGTAGTATTTCCCTTTTACATTCTCGCCGCATAACCGCCGTACTTTGAATATTGAGGGCAATATTCATTTCTAGTGTGGTGGGGAATTCTCACGAATTTTATCATATGTATTACACCAATTCCCCCATTTTGGCCAAAATTTTTTTCGGTTATCAATCCGCCATGTCTAAAAACAAAAGGATTGGCTAATCCAGAGCAAACGCTCTTGGTAAAGATTTATAAAATCCGTTGACGGCTTGCAATTTGCCCAAAATTGTATGGTGTTCAAATTTCACCATATCTTTAATTAGTGAAGGGTTGGCAAGCCCGCAAGTTTATGGCTTGTGGTAAAGGCAGTTGGAAAACCATAATTGGTAATCACCTCACCAAAGATAATATTGATAATTTATCTAAGAGTTGGCTAGTCCAGAGCAAACGCGCTTCGGTAAAGACAAATCAAATCCGTTGAAAGTTGGTGGTTTGCTCAAAATCACATGGTTATCGGTGTACCATGGTTCTTACTTGAATTGAAACATTTGGCTACTCCGTAAGTAATGGCTTTTGATAAAGAGATTCAAATCCATTATGTTTTCTCAAAAGATTGCTAGGGACTAGCAATGTTTTAGTATGGGGGATTTGATGAGTGCGTATTCACTCATCATTTTAGGTCAAATCTGAACTGCAAAACATCTAAAAACACTCCGATATGCATCAAAATACTGAAAATATCTCAAAATTGTGTTTTATATGTTTCAGATGCAAAATGTTTAAAATCAAATGAAAAACGAACAAAGTTTGCACAATTGGCAGTTTCAGTTCCCCGATTTTCAAAAATTGACAGAAATAGTCCTTGAGCACGTATTTTAAAAAGAAAAGTCACCTAAGGTCCTTTTAAAATCATAAGTTATCATAATTAGTCCTTTGGTGAAAATTTCAAAAGTTTGAGAAATTACAGTTGTGATCCCTGGATTTTTAAAATTGTCAAGTTTAGTCCTCAGGTTTCACAAATTGGCAAATTCAGTCCCTGCACTTTTGGTGATTGACAAAGTCAGCCCTTGGATAATACTTCATAAATTATAGCTTTGGTCCCTGGGTTTCGGATTGTACATGTTTAACCCCTTAACTACTAATGGGATCCATGGTTGATCCTAAGTCCAAGTATAACTAACCAAGGCCCAAAAAAATAAACAATACAATCCAACCCACGACCCATTTTACCCAACCATACCCGAATTAATAAACAACCCAAACCCATCTCCTTCCCTTTCCTGCTTTACCCAAAACCCAGAAACATTCACCTTTTATCCAAATCCCTTCACCCAAAACACTCAACCCTAATCCCTCTATTAACCAAGAATAACCAAATCCCTATCCCACTATCCTCATCTATCAAGGAATGAGTCACGAGATGCCCCAAGACACCTTGGCAATCCACAACTACAAATGCCAATCTATGGCTGTGATGAAGCAATGGGGTTTCCAAGAATGATAGATGGTGTGGATTGAACTCAAGAAAAACACAAGGGCAGTAGCAGGCAAGAAAAAAAAAAAAAAAAAGAAAAGGAAAAAGAGAAGAAGACCTTTTTATTTTCCTGTATATATAGGCATATGAGGATTACTGTAATGGGTGTCTAGAAATTCTGATTCTAGTCCCCTTTTAGTTTTATTGTAATTTAAATTTCATGTAATTTTAAATTTTCAATGCAAGGTAATTTTAAGTCTTTAGTTCCAAAGCATTTTTCATTCTATCTAAGTTCCTAAATCATGTTTGCCTTTATTGTTCTTAAGATTTTCTTAATTGTATAAACTCATCTTGAGTCTCAGTTAGTGGTACAATTTCAGTTTCAAAAGTTTTTGCATCTTAAAACCTGTTTTCTGCCTAAAAGCAGTGTTTGGAACATCAAGTTTGTTGGGTCAAAAGTTTATTTTTGACCCATGTTAGATTTGCAATTTACTTAAGTTGATTTCAATTCAAGTTTATTTTGTGTGTCAAGCTACATTAAGTTGAATAGAGTATTTTTAGAAGTGTATGCAACAACAAAAAAAAGTGATTTTGCTTCCTGTTTTGCTGTCACAGCAGCAGCCCCTGCACCCATCTTTGCAGCTTATTTATAAGCTGTAAACAGCTTATTAAGGCCATCTATTGGGGGCAAAAGCTTGCCCTCCAGCTTGTCTTTAAGAATCTAAAAGCTCATAAGCTCATCTCCACTGTTGCTCATTTAGGATTGGCTTGAGTAGCACCCCGTTAGGCTGTTTGAGGATCACATAAAAATGCACCAACAGCAAATTCTCAGAAAGTCCTGTGCAATTGTCTCTTTTCTTTAGTTTCCAGCTTATCAAGTAGGTTAACTTAGGTTAGTTAGTGCTTATTAGGAAGTATAGTTTAGGTTAGACCATTTCCTTGCTTATTTATTGCTTATTTAGACTTTTAGATAGCTTATTTCTCATTGTAATAGCTTAAGGATCCCCTAGTGTAGAACTTGTTCCCAACCGCCACCCTTGTTATTTTGGCTTATTTCAGTGACACTTGGCTTATTTGTGCTTAGCTATGGTCAAAGGGATGTTTTGTTGAAACTGTTATAAGTAGCAAAAGGGGTGTTTGGTTGGGGTCTCCTGCTTCAGCACCTTGTTTTACCTTTCTTTTTGCTTTTTAGTGCTTAGTTATTGCTTATTAGGGTGCCTTAGTTTCTTATTAGCTAATTTAGGATAGTGAACATATAAGTTTTAGCTCATTGATTAGCTTTTTAAGCGTTGGTAGCTGATAGAACCCCATAATCGCCATGGTCCAAACAAGAGCTTGGTCTCATTTATTTTAGCTTTTTGATGTTCCTCTATTGCTTATTAGGGTCCCTTGAATGCTCAGTATATGTTGTAGGTTAGATTTCATAGCTTCTAGCTTTCTACAAGTTTTTCAATAGTGCTTTTAGTTTTTTGTTTCCTTTAGTTTGCACATTGCTCAAAACAAACTTTAAGTAGTTTTTTTTAGCTTCTAATTCATCTTGATTGATCTGTTAACAAGCTCAGTTTTAAGATTTTGAAGGATTAGTTTTGTTATAGGTTCTGTTTGTTGTCTACTAATAAGTTGTCAAAAAGAAAAAAAATAATAATTGGAAAAGTGACAACCAGGAATTGAACCTGGGTCTGTTCATTCAGAGCCCACGACCTCACACAACACACCCCATCCATCCGAGCTAGGGACTTCTCATGTTTTAGTTTACACCATTTAATATTTAATTAACATTTCAATTCATAGCTTATTCACTTATTTGATTTTTAGCAGCTTATTTCCAAAAGCACCTGTGTAGTATTTTATTTTTCTTAGATTCAGTGGTGTCTCAAGTAATTTCTGTAATTTTTGTAGAATTTTCTAAAAATGTTTAGTATTTTTAATAATTAATTTAGTTTTAAATCGTTTTTAATTCGTAATAAATAAAATAAAAGTCGAAAAAATACCCGGCTTTTTCCTAAAATTATTTTTAGTCGTTTAGAATGTAGGAAAATTGATTTCACACCCGTAGCCCTTAAATTGCAAAAGTTTTACGTTTATGGCTCGGTGTTCCCGCTTTGAGCGTTTTTGCATTTTAGCACCTTAGGATGTAATTTAGCGTTGTTTTATTGTTTCTTAGGCTTAGTCGTAGTTTATTTAGTGTTTTCTTAGTTTTACATGCTTTATTTTCATTTTCGTTCTCTATTTTGTAGAATACGTAATCACAATTCCAAAAATTTGTTAAACCAATTCAAGTCCAAATCACGAAACTCAACGATCCCGTCAATTTCACACCTCGTTGGGACACGACCCGGGGAAATCACTTTCCCGGTATCACTTTTATCACACCCGTGCGATTTGGCACGTCGACCTTTTTCCTAAAGAGTTGATTTGTCGGATTTTACGGTTAATTTGATATTGTTGATATTTGTGTTTTTCACCACTCACTTCACAACGAATCAATGATTACATAAGCATTACTAACGATCTACGAGTGCTCTAAGATCTATCAAGGTCTTAGGTTTCAACAGAGTAGGTCCTCCTCCGTCTTGCTCTTAATAACCTTGTTGTCAACATATGCCTTAATATTTCTGCCTATTTTTTTGTTAAAGGCTTTATCTACGAGCCGTTGGTATGTTGCCCCTGCGTTCTTCAATTCGAAAGGCATTTTTCTGTAACAGTAGACACCTTTACTTGTGTAGAAAGTTGTCTTTTCCTCGTCCTCCTTTACCATCTGGATATGATGATACCCTTTATAGGCATCTAGGAAACACTTCAATCGGAAGCCTGCCAAGGATTCTACCTTCCAGTCAATTTCTGGTAAGGGGTATCAATCCTTCGGGCATGCTTTGTTGAAGTCGGTAAAGTCAACACACATACGCCACCCTCCGTCGCTCTTTTTTTACCATTACTGGGTTGGCCACCCAGGTTTGGTATTTGACTATCGTTAGAATGCCCGCTTGCGTCAGTTCATCAACCTCCTTGCAGGCAGCAGCGTTTCTTTCGGGGGCTAGGCTCCTTCTTTTCGGTTTCATGGGCTTAGTATGTTTGTATTCATTGAGTTTATGCTCCGTGCCAAAGGGCTGTCCGTCTATTAGCAATGTTCTTGGGACTCCTGTCATGTCAGAATATTTCCAAGCAAAAATATCAATGTTAGCTCGCAACAGCTCTGTTCCGTGAGTTGCTTTCCTATCACCACTGTCTGCTCGGGGTAGCTAGGGTTTACTACAACCCGTTCTTCTGCATCCGTACAGCTTAGAATTACTATCGGAGGTTCCTCCGGCCCTTCCTTGACCTTCTTGACACCATACACTCTCTTATCTGCCCCATAATTAGAATGAACAGTCCCCACTCCGAAGGGAGTTTGGAACTTAATGGCAGCGTGTATGGTGGAGACTACAATGCCCATCTTTTGCATAGCTGTTCTCCCTATTAGTAAATTGTAAGGAGAATCTGACCTGACTATGACGAAGGTAAGCGTTTCTGTGCGAGATAAGGGCCCTTCACCTATGGTGATTTCCAGCGGCACCTCTCCAAGGGGCCATGAGTGTTCACCAGAGAACCCTACCAGAGGTGTTTTTGAGTCTACCCTTTGCGAGCGTATAGATGGTTTGAGCTTTAGGAAGCAATGCTCATAGATGATCTCACAGGAGCTTCCACAATCCATGTAGGCTCGGTTTACTTCCCTGTTGGAGACCCGCACCTTGATGACCACGGGGTCAGTCGAAGGTGTATGCCCCAGAATGGATGGGAATGTTATTTCCCCTACGCTTCCCAGCTCTTCATCTGCTTCTTTCCGCTTTAAGGTTGGATCATGCTTGTGCACCATCAGTATCGGAGTTTCTGCTGGGGTAGCTTCCTATTTGTTCCCTTTCCACTCTCCCAACTGAGTGTCGGAGAACTTGTCCTTTCCCTTTTTGATGCCTTTAACCAGATGTGCCAATTGTCCGGAGCGTACTGCCTCTTCAATCTGCCTTTTCAGCTCTCTTCAGCTGTTGGTGTCATGCCCATGGTCTTCATGGAAGTGGCAGTACTTCGACATGCCCCTAGCTTTGCTTCGTGCTGACATCCGAGGTGGCGGGTCGAAGGACTTTGCGGCTTTATCGGTAGCAAGGATCTCCCTGGGAGATTTGACCAGGTTTGCTAAGAGTCCATGATTCGAGCCTTTGTTGTAGGGAGTGAAGCGATCTCTGTTCTTCCTATTCTTGGATCCTTCCCAGGAGGACCCTCTGGAGAATTTATCGGAGGCTTCTCTTTGCTCGATCGGAGCTCCGTTTGCTGCTACTTCCTTGGATTCAATCCAAGTGTAAGTCTTCTCCATCAGTGCCTTGTAAGTGGTAGGAAGGTCGGTGGACATGAATTCCACCAAGCTTCAAGTTCGTAAGCCATGTACGAAGCCAGAAATCCTTTGTTCCTCGTGCAACCCCAGAATTTGCAAAGTTTCATCGGTATACCTTATGACGAAGGCCCTTGTGCTTTCGCTGTCCCTTTGCTTGATGGTATGCACGGCTAGATGGGTCTTGGTGTAATTCTTCTGTTGGCTAAAGTGTGATCAGAACTTAGCCTTAAGATCATCTAGACTTACAATGCTTCCCATCTTTTGCCCATTCCACCATATTCTTGCGGAGTCTCAGAGCGTGTATGTAAACATGTGGCATGCTACAGGCATGACCCACTTCTACATCTTGATAGTGCCTTCGAACAAATGTAAGAAGTTGTCAGGATCGCCTTTACTGTCGTAGGTACCTATGTGAGTGGGCATCATCACACCGTCAGGTAGAGGGTAGTCTTCGATCCACTTCACAAAAGGTGTGCAAGCTCTAGAGGCTTCGGCATAGTAAGGGTTATATGGAGGTGGATAAACAGGTGCAGGGTTATACGGGTTAGGAAGTGGTTGTGAGAATGCAGCGTAGGCTGTGGGAGGTTGGTACGAAGGGTTTCCACCCATCGGCTGTGTAGGGAGTACATGAAGGTGTCCGTAGGGCACTTGCTGGTAACTCTGGTTGTGAAGAGACCCATTTGGAGGGTAGGTATTACAGGTCTGAGCAGGTAAGTAGGGATTCATTCCCTGAGGGGGTAGCTGGTTCATCCCAGAGTATGGAGGAGGTCCTCCGACACTCGAGACGTAGGATGGAGGTATCTAAGCCCCCATCCCTTCTTCCCAGATCTCCTCCGGGACCTTCTTCAAAACCAACAGTTCTTCCATTAGGCCTCCTTATGGAAGGAGAACCATTTCGTATGGCCGAACGCCCCCTGTTAATTGGCCGAGGCCTTTCATCTACCTCGATATCTCGTCATATTCCTCACTGGAATATTCCAGTTCCCTTCGCATCTCAGTGTTGCGAACTTGCCTCTTGTGAGCCCCCAGCAAGGAGTCTAAGGCTTCGAAGTTCGCCTCAACGAAGGCAGGGCTAATTTCTGGAATAGGGTTAGCGGAAGTTGATGCGTGATGTATGGGAGTGGTTTCCAAATGAGATCATGTAGTGAAAGTGGAGGCAGTTATGGGGGCGAGATTACCGGTTTAAGTTGTGTTGAGAGGCACCAGGGTAGAGAAATCTGGTGGAGGTGTATCTTCTCTTCCTGGTTCCATGCCGGAGAAGTAGCGTAATCGGTTAGGGTTTCAAGACTTGGTGATTACGGGACTAAAAGTAGCGGGTCCCACGGGTGGCGCCACTGATTGTACAATAAATTGCACTACCAGGCTTCGATGATGATCAAAGGTATGAGGGGTGTATGTTCCAGCCAAGATTGTCTTTCACCTGAGGATAAGAAATACAAAGACACTACGTTAAGTGATTACGCAGGGGTTGGACCCTGCGAACCACCTCCGGCGTGAGAGTAAGTATGAGTTATGGTTGTATAAGTGTGTGTAAGTAAAGAGATGAGTGTTGAATGAGCTTACCATAATTCTCTGCCCGTCCAACCTATTTATAGTGGAAGAAATAGGGTTGAGGGAACTCTACACAAATGTCGGAGAACATGGAGGCGTTCCATGTTTATGGGTAACCGCTAGGGCTTAGTGACCCACGTTCTCAAACTTGACGGGAAAGCCAGGAAAGATAGGGAGATCGTGGTTTTGACCAAGTCAGGAGGTTCTCCTATCCGCTGCTCCTTCGTAAACCATAACCCGAAGGGCTTAAGGCTTCGAATGGCAAATTCCCCGCAGGTAATCTTCGTGTGCACGAATGGTTTGACGCCCACGAACATTTAGGAGACCTAACTTGTGCCTTCGTTCAGAAGGGCTTCGGCACATCTCGAAGGGGGGTCCGTTGAGCTGTTCGGAGGGTACATCATCAGTATGTTAACTAAAATTCCATTTTCATCTTTTGCAATGTCTTCAAAATCGCCTTCAACAATGATGTACCAAAGATCAATATCTTTAGACTTCACATACGTTTCGAATCTATTTTTCCAATATATAAAACCATTAGTTTCAAGTAGTGGAGGTCGTTGCATGGATTGCCCTTCCTTGTAATTTTCAGAACCCATAGTGATCGAAAAGTTTTTAAAATACGGTTTACTTTAAAACTTTTATAAACTTAGCTCTTGATGCCAATTGTGGAAAACTAGAAGGGGGGGGGGTTGAATAGTTTTACCGATTCTATATTGGTTTCTAAAAACTTTAGTGTTGGAATCACTCCTAAACTATATTTCAAGTGTTTGTAATTAACATGTAATAGGTTGCTTAATTAGGCTTTTATGTTTGTACTTAAGGCAAGGCTTATGTAGAAAGCCCATAAGCCTTGGCCCAAGCCCAATAAATAGTGGAAGAGACTAGATGTGTTGACCTAGTTATCTTCCCTATAAATAGTCTTGTAAACCTTCCTTAGAAGGTTGGTTGTTCACTTTTACACATTTCCTACGCCTAAAGGTTTATAGTCATTCGTGTGTGTGTATTGTGTGCAACCGATCTCTACTTCATCTCATTTCTATCATATTGTTACTTGTGTTACAAATATGGGAACCTAACAGTGGTATCATTCGCCATCTAGTAGGGTGAAACACTTTTGTTTTTGAAGGTTTTTTCTCTATACGCGTGGGTTTCGGGCTTTAAACTTTCATACGCTTTAAAACTCTAAATTTTACACGTTAAAATTCAAGATTCTTGTACTTTAAGGTTCATTTTGTGTTAATGTTTACGTTTTTATCATCAAGTTTGAAACTTTACGTGTGTAGAAGTGTTTTTAAGCTTGTTTTGATTCGTATAGTACTTTCTACGCGTAAGGTGCAAAGGTGTTTTGGATCATCAAGTTTCATACTTTTGTGTTATTTTGGTGATATTGAAGCTCTTTCATCATTAGAACCAGGTTTCTTAATATTTTTAAGCTTAAAAATCAGATTTGGTATAAGGTTGGGTGCTTTACGCATAGTAAAACCCTAGTTTTACTCGTAAGCTTCCAATTTTAAGCGTAAGCTCATCATCGTTTGATCTTAAGTGCTATTGGTTTACTAAGTGTTTTCTTGCTTGGATAAGCCTGAAAACACTTCGACTTTGGATATCTTTTACACTGGTATAAGTGTAAAGGATTTCTGGGCAAAACCCTAGTTTTACGCATAAGCTAAATCTTACGTGTAGAATTCTTTCTGCCTAAGCATTTTCTTACGCCTAAGCCTGTCTTACGCATAAGCTAATCTTACGCATAAGGATTCTACTACTAAGCCTTTGGTTTACGCCTAAGCTAAGTTTTCCTCAAGTCTACGCGTAAGCTATTCCTACGCGTAAGCTCTATTGTTACGCATAAGTGGGTTTCTACACATAAGGTACTTTCTACGCATAAGCTGGTTTTCTACGCTTAAGGTTACTTCATCAACATTGTTTCATTCGACTACAAAGATCCATCATCAATACAAGTTTCAAGATGTCTCAACCACCATACTCTAGCTACTTTCCTTATATGTATCCTCAACAACAACAACAACTCTATCAACAATATCCTCCACCATCACCACAAGAAATGCAACAATTTCAACAAAAATTTCCTCAAGGAGAAATTCCACCACAAATTATTCAACCACCCCTAGTCTACAAGTAAAACCTTACATAAACTTTCAAAATCAGCATCCATCCAAGTATGCTATGAAGGAACCGTCTTGGTTTGCAAAGATGTGTGAAGCTTTAAGTAGCCAACAATCCATTCATGAAGTTGGATCCCTTGACAGACCTCCAATGCTCACTCCCAGAAACTACGATCAATGGGTGATAAGGTTCTTTAGGTTTGGTGATCTAAAGAAGCCACATGGAAAGTTCTTGAAGAAGGTCATCCTTGAAGGTCCATTTCAGATGCCTACTATCACTGTACCTGGAGATCCGAATGCTAATCCACCAAGAGATGATATCACCAACGTTGTCGGTCTTAATGAACTTACTACTGATCAACTTCTTCACTTAGAAGTTGATGAACTTGCCATGCAATATATCCTTTTGGGATTACCCAATCTGATACTTCGTAGTGTTGATGCTCAGAAGACTGCTAAAGCAATGTGGGAGCACATTCATCTCTTAATGGAAGGCACAGAACTCAATCAAGAAGACATGGAATCCAAAATCTACCTAGCATATGAACACTTCATGATTGAACCAGGGGAGACATTAGAGACATATCATCATCGACTCTCAGACGTCATCAATGACTTAGAAAAACATAACATCATTATGCCAAGAATTGCAATCAGCACTAAGTTCCTTAGTAGTCTTGGTCCTGATTGGGAAAAGTATGTTATTTTCATCCGTCAAGCGAAGAATCTTCATCATGCTACATACAGATTGTTGTACGATTATTTGATGCCCCACCAAAAGGAAGTTGACAGAGAAAGAGTCATCCATGGAGCTCCTGTTTCACCTTCACTCCCGGATAATCAAACTCTTGCTTTGTGGGCTCAAGCATGTTATCCTCAATTCCCGACCTTGCAAACTGTCTTCACAAATCCTCCACAATCAACTGTTCAGATTACACCATATGATCCTTCACAACAACAATCACAAGAAACTCAATTGGTTCCGTACAACAACAACAATGATCAGGCACTCTATAGTGAATCAAATGAGGATGCTGATGCCTTCGATGCAATGAATCAAGGATTTGTTATGCTTGCAAAAGCCTTCGGATGATTTGCTAACAAATCCAACAATCGCAATCGTACCTCATCCAACACAAGGAATCAAGCTATTGTTAACAATGGACGTGTTGAAGTTCAGAATCGTGGTTATGTTCGTCACATGGGTAGTGGTCAAGGGTTTATTGCTAATGGAAGAAATAACATGGGTGCTCCACAACAACGGGCTCAAGTGGTTGATCAGGAAATGCTCGATCGGGTTTAATGGTCTTCGATGTTATTACTGTAATGAGAAGGGTCATCTGGCTAATGCATGCCCAAAGCCGAGGACAAGAGGCAGCGTTTATCACAAAGAGGCTTTAGTCTTGGCTCTCAAGGATGAAGCTAGTGGAACTCTTACCAACAAGGAACAGAGCTTCATGACAAATGCAGATTCGGATGATGACATGGAGGACTTGCAGGCTAATGCAGTTGTGATGTTAATGGCAAACATGCAAGAGCTCCACATGAGTGACACAGGCCCAGTGTATGACACTGATGGCTTGTCTCATGTACCGGATCCTAACATACTTATACATGATCTGATATCTCCGTCAACATCTGCATCCGACAAGGATCAGAGTGTTCAAAATGAACCTTGTACATCTCATTCTGATGATAATCAAATAGATTCCGTAGTTATATTTGACGATCAAGATGACCTTATGGTTAATATTGATAATCAAGTTGACTCCGTGGTTATATTTGAGGATCTAAATAATGATCATGTTGATACTCACGTTGAACAAGCTGAACCTTTGTCTAATCCAGATCTTGAGCTCATGACCAATTTAATTGCACCCAAAAATCCTGAACGGAAATGTGCCAAGACATCAATAAGAAATTACACGAGAAAATTGCACTGTTGACTAAGGATAATGAATGCTTAAAGTTCCAACTCAACATTTTTCAAACAAAAGAGAAACGTGAAAAAGGTTTTGAAGTCGCATTTGCTAAATCCTACCAAAATGAAAAATCTTTGGAAAAACATATATGTGATCTAGTTACATCCAAGAATGCTTTGTTGTCTCAAATAGAATAACTGAAATATGATCATACACAACAACATAACGCTCTCTCTTCGGAAACTCAAAAAGCCAAGTCTGAGTTGTTAACTTGTCAAAAACAGTTTTGTGAATACAAAAAGCATTCAAGGAAACAAATAGATGACTATCTTGAGGAAATTATCGACTTACAAAACAAAATGAAAGAGTTTCGAAATGTTTTTTATAAACATGGTGAGTCAATCACAACTATTCAAAAGTTTACCTTTAAACCAAATCCTAATGGAGATGGACCAAATCTTGCTGATTACAAACCACGGTTTTCAAATAGAGCATTCAAACCAAATCCTCAAGTTTACAGTGCAGAACACAGAATTGTTAATTCCATTATTAGTGTTGTTGAATATAATCGTATGGAGGAATTAGATGCAGAAGACGAGAGTTGGTCAAAATTAGAAAATGTTGTTTATTGCAAACCATTTAACTATTCAAAATCCATAACTTTCGTCGCACAAAAGGATAATTCTAACACACCTTGGGTTATCACGCCTATTTCTGAGTCTTCTAATGTTGGTCCCCAACCCAATACTGCACAAATTAATGGTCCTTTACCTTCACTCAGTGAAGTAAAAACATTACCCGAACAATGTCAAATTCTTAAATATTTTGAAACATTCTTATCGGACATCAAACTTTTGGAACATGAAATTTAAATCAATTCTGAATTAAAAGTTGAACATTTTCAATCGCCTCATGCGCGAAATCAAAGAGATATTTTTTAGAAAATAATTTTACCTCATGTCCGAAATTTGAAAATGTGTGCAATATATTGGGAAAGGGATTTTCACAAGGAGCTTGGACTTATGAAAACAGTTTTCGAGAAAACAGAAACATCAATTTCAAATACTAAACATAAAAAGAAAATGTTAAGAAAAGATGTTGATCGACTCTTGGAAGATTTTATATGTGCTGATACCATAAATGTTGTGTTACTACATACTGTTGCATATGCATTTGATTATATTGCTATTGATTCTGTTGAAAATATTGAGAATACTAATAATGTGTCACAAATCAAGTCTTTAAAAGTTGAAAATGAGCGATTGTTAAACGAGCTTTCTAATGCAAAACGTCGTCTTCAATGGTGTCAAAAAGATTTTCAAAATCGAGAACTCGCTTTGCAAAACAAAATCAACCAGTTGCATACCAAAACTCTTAATCCAAAACTTGAGCAACTAGATGATGAAAAACGTGTCTTTAAAGTGTCAAATTTCAAAATATGAACAAGAAATTGCCAAAGTCAAAACAAAATATGGTGTCATATTTGATTTGCTCAAAAAGACTCGTGCTCAAGCGTCAAAAGATGTTGATGATCATCTTGCATATACCAAAGATGTTTTACGACAAAATGGAAACACTCGCTCTGAAAATCAAGATTTGTTACACACTATCCATGATCTAAAAGCAGAGTTGGTAAAACTTAAGCAAGATAGGAATAGTAACACAAACGTAATTGCACCAGGAATTCTTAGACTTCCTAATGACACATCACAAGAAACTAATGTGCTTCCCTCTACTGAAATAGGAATAGTTGCCTCTTTTCCCAACGCTAGCACTTCACAGCTTAAGAGCACATCATGGAAGAATAGGAAGTTGCGACGTAAGAAAAGAACAATAAAGACCTCTGAAGTAGAAGAACACCTTAGGACTTGGAATAAGACTCAAGTTACACCCACTTTAGATATTGCGTTAGACAAATGTAATAGCAAAAGTGATGTAACGAATGCTGAACCTTTAAGTACTTTAAATGTTATGTTTGAAGCTTCTTGTGTTGGTTTTCGTAAAAGCATGTTTTCTGGTTGTCATGATAAATGTGTTGCTAATGTTATCTTATCTCGTAAGCGGAATAATAGAAAACAAAATACCTCTAGGCCCACTAATGCTTCTAAGTCTGTGCTAGGTAAACCACCTTCTAGTGTTCCGGCTACGATCATTGATGTAACCCCCCCCCCTTCACCTCCTAGGAAGAACTTATCACCTAGTGCATTTACTAAGACCAAAGCTAAGACTAGTTGGAGATGGTAGAAATGGTTACATAATACACTTGGCTTTAAATGGATACCTAAAATCATAAACATGTGTGTTTCAACTATAACTACATCGGAACCCTCTAACTCTTTGGGTTCCACATCTACTTCTATTCCATATGTGTCGTCTGTGTGTAATGCAGGTGATACAGATCATCCTCTAGGTTGTTGATAGCGGATGTTCCCGACACATGACAGGCAATCTTAAACTGTTATCAAACTTTGTTTCAAAGTTCATTGGCACTATCAGATTCGAAAATGATCACTTCGCGGCTATCATGGGCTTCGGAGATTACATCAATGGGAATATCTAAACTAGCAGAGTTTATTATGTGGAAGGTCTCGGTCACAATCTCTTTTCTGTCGGTCAATTTTGTGATGGAGATTTGGAAGTTGCTTTTACGGAGAAAACTTATTTCATTCATGATCTACAAGGAAACGATCTTATGTCTGGTTAACGCACATCAAGTCTTTACACAATCTCAATGCAAGACATGATTGCTTCATCTCCCATCTGTCTACTTTCTAAGGCAACATCTACGAAATCTTGGCTATGGCACCGTCGACACTCACATTTAAATTTTCAAACCATAACCAATCTTGCACGTTACAAACTTTTTGAAGGTCTCCCAAGATTTCGGTACTATAAATATCATCTATGCTCAGCTTGTGAACAAGGGAAAAGAACTCGTGCTCATTTTCCTTCAAAGGTGGAACACAGCACTCAGCATGTGCTTCATCTTCTTCACATGGATTTGTGTGGCCCGATGCGTGTGCAAACAATTAATGGTAAACGCTACATTTTGGTAATTGTCGATGACTACTCAAGATGGACTTGGGTTTATTTTCTTCGAACTAAAGATCAAGCTCCACAGATGATCATCACCTTTCTCACAAAAATTCAAGTTCTGCTCCGGAATACAATCAGACAAATCAGAACAGACAAAGGAACTGAATTTGTGAATCAAATTCTTCGTGCATATTGTGAGAAAGTGGGAATTGAGCATCAAACATCCATTGCACGGACACCAGAACAAAACGTCGTGGTTGAAAGACAAAATCGTACGTTAGTGGAAGCTGCAAGAACAATGTTAATCAATGCTAAACTTCCAGATTACTTGTGGGCTGAAGCCGTGTCAACTGCATGCTACACTCAGAACCGTTCAATGATTACCAAACGCCACAACAAAACACCTTATGAACTTATCCACAACCGTAAACCGAATCTCAAACACTTTCATGTATTTGGATCTCTTTGTTACCCAAATAATGATCGTGATGACTTTGGTAAGCTCAAAGCGAAAGCTGACATAGGAGTCTTTGTTGGATATTGTGAGAATTCTAAAGGATACCAGATCTGGAATCGTCGTACTAGGGAGATTATGGAAACGATTCATGCAAATTTCGATGAACTTACAGAAATGGCTTCTGAGCAAAACAGCTTGGAACCCGGACATAACCGTCTAAACTTCCCCCAAACCCCATCATCAGCTGAACCAAGCCTACAGCTTACTCGTCAACAAATGGAACAGCTATTTGCTCCTCTCTTTAGTGATGATATTGATCAACGTTCTCCAGATGTATCAAATGTTTCCGCTGCTCAACCTGATAATAATCTAATAACTGATACACCTGAAACAACAACAACTGTTGAAGAAGCACCTCCAATTGATTCTACAACAACAGCCGAACAAACAGCATCCAATGACGCTGAACCAGCTGATGATCTTTTGAACCATGAAGTACCCCAACCTGCAGATTATAAACCAAATGCGTTCTTCAACCCTTTTGCAAATGAAACTGCCACTTCTGATGTTGCAGAATCATCTACAAGTCATTTGAATCCTCCTAATCTGCACAATGTATATCAACATCAACCCTCCACACATCGTTGGACTTGAGACCATCCTCTTGTGAACATTATTGGAAACCCGAACCAACCAGTCGTAACTAGACAACGCCTTCAGACCGACGGTGAACATTGCATTTATGCACTCACCGTCTGCCAAGCTAAATCCAAAAATATTAAAGAAGCCATGACATATGACAACTGGATTGAATCCATGCAAGAAGAACTTAACCAGTTTAAACGTCTTGAAGTATGGGAATTGGTTGCAAAACCAACAGGGGTCTATGTTATTGGTCTGAAATGGATTTGGAAAAACAAATTGGATGCTGAAGGTACAGTTATCAGAAATAAGTCACGTCTGGTGGCTAAGGGTTATAGACAAGAAGAAGGGATTGACTACGAGGAATCATTCGCACCGGTTGCTAGACTTGAGGTTGTTCGGATTTTTCTGGCATTCGTGGCTCACATGAACATCACGATCTTTTAGATGGACGTCAAAACTACTTTTCTAAATGGTAATCTGAAAGAAACAGTTTATGTCAGTCAGCCAGAAGGATTTGTTGATCCAGAGTTCCCTAATCACGTCTACAAACTGAACAAGGCTCTCTACGGTCTCAAACAAGCCCCTCGGGCGTGGTATGATAAGTTGTCATCCTTTCTAATCTCTCATAATTTCGTCAAAGGATAGGTCGACCCAACACTATTCATACAATATCACGAGGAACACATTTTAATCGTTCAAATTTATGTGGATGACATCATTTTTGGGTCAACACATCTAAAGTACTCAAACGCTTTTTCAAAACTTATGAAAAAACATTTTGAAATGTCCATGATGGGTGAACTTACATTCTTTCTAGGATTGCAAGTTCATCAATCACCCCGTGGTATTTTCCTGAGACAGTCCAAATATGCTCTTGAAATTTTAAACAAACATGGAATGCAAACCTGTGATACCTATGCCACACCTATGGCACATACCAAGAAACTGGACGCTGATTTGCATGGGAAATTGGTTGACCCTACCAAATACCGAAGTATTATTGGGTCTCTCATGTATCTAATGTACCAAGAGACCTGATATTGTATTTGCTGTATATCTTTGCTCCGGCTATCAGTCGAGACCAACTGAAACTCACCTCTCTGAGGCTAAAAGAATCCTCATATACATCAAGGGAACCATTAATTTGGGAATCTGGTATCTGAAGGATTTTGGTTTTAAACTAATAGCTTTTTCAGACGCTGATCACGCAGGTTGCTTAGATTCTCGAAAAAGTACTTCAGGAGCTCTACAATTTCTTGGCGATAAACTGGTGTCATGGCAATCGAAGAAGCAGGATTGTACATTGTTGTCCTCAACCGAAGCAGAATATGTAGCCATGTCGGTGTGTTGTGCTCAAGTCATTTGGATGAGAACACAACTCAAAGACTATGGTTACATATTTGACAGAATCCCAATGTACTGCGACAATTGAAGTGCTATTGCGATCTCGTGCAACTCCGTCCAACATTCGAAGTCTAAGCACATCGATCTTCGATATCATTTCATCAAGGAGCATGTGGAAAAGGGTACCGTTGAATTATATTTTGTGGCTACTGAATACCAACTGGCAGACCTTCTCACCAAAGCCTTAGCTCCTGCCAGATTTACTGAGTTGGTCTACTGAATTGGTATGAGGTGTTTGACCTCTGGACGAACTTTTAAAACAATCTTAAAACCAGTCAAACACCAAAACCTCTTTTGTAATTAAATTTTTCAAAAAACAAAAATAGAAAAATATAAAATCCTATAAAATACAAAAATATTCTTCTATCTAATTTCTTTCAAACATTGCAAGTACAAAACTTCCATCAACACTTTGTTCTATCAAACTTTTCACAATTTTCTCGAACAAGTGTTGAGGGGTAGAAAGTAAATATTTTCTGTTTCATAAATCCTTGTAATTGCATGTTACCCAGTATTGGTTGCATCTTTGATAATGGTGGATACATCTGTTGTCTCTTGACACTCCTCGGACCCAAATTTGTAAAATTTCGCAATTTCTAAAGTCGAGGGGGAGTGTCGTCAAGTGACTTTCCAAACTTACACTTTGTGCATAACCAAAATGAAAGTTTTGGGCTGTGGATGAAATTGGTTGATGTGGAGGGACCATAAGTGTCAAATGTTTAAAACTTATTCTAACAAAACCTTCCACCTAATACATTTACACATTTATTACACTCATTTAAGTTTTTACCAACCATATCCCACGCTCCAAAATTCAAAACTCAAATCCGGGTGAAAATCTTCGAATTTGTAAGTGTTTTAAGCTTCATTGAGTGATTCTAAACAATGGTTTTCAATGATAAACAAATCCAACGGTTTGATTTTACTCTAAGCGTGATTATGTGTTCTACGCATAAGCATAAGAACATATGATCACGTTTGGTTGATTTTGATGTAATGGGGTGTGTTTTCAAAATGAATATCATGTTTTAAAACCATTTTCATCATGAAATTCTACCCAGAAACATTTTTAATCACTTATTTAAACTTAGGGTTTATGCGTGGATTTAGGTATTTTCTATTGTGAATGTTTCTGGATAATTAGTTGCTAGTATGATGATTGTTACATGTCTAATTGACCTAAACCTATCTTGAATCTTACCCAGAAACACTAATTTTGCATAAATTAAGATTTAGGGTTTAAGTGCACATTAAAATGGGTACTTTTGATTCTTGAGGTGTTAGGTGTTAAAACTTGTTGGAATTCTATCATATAGCTTCTAAGATATCCCAGAATCAATTTGGTGCAAATTCCATGGCTAGATTTCTTATTCGTAAAAGTTGAATATCTAGGGTTTAAACCTTTCGCGTAAGATTAATCTACGCATAACTAATAACTATTGTGTTTCCATGTGAGGAGGATAGAGATTGAATAAGATGTTAATGGAAATGTTATGGTGTATTTATTTCAGGTTTTACGCGTGAAAAAAAATCAGAATCAAGGTTAAGATTGGAACTCTACGCATAAGGATCACCTTACACGTAGAAGGTTACACGTAAGAGAAATCTTACGCGTAAGGTTCTACATGGGGACTACGCGTATCCTGTGAAGGATATGCGTAAACTTGAGTCTTACGCATAAGGTTCACTCTTACGAGTAAACCTTACTCATAAGCTCCCACATACGCTTACGCGTAAGCCTTATGCCAAGAGATTTTTCCTACGCGTAAGATTTCTTACACGTAAGAGGAACTCCTACGCATAAGCTTATATCTACGCGTATGGTCACACACTGTTTACGCATAAGCTTACAATTTTTACGCTTAAGCCTTATTTTAACCTTACTTATGAATTGTTACGCGTACAAACTTGTAAATAAATAACTCATAACGTCACAAAACCAAAATGTCACTAATAAGCTATAATGGTTAAAATGTTGTGTGAATGAGTGAAAAATTGGACTTCAAAATTCAAAATTAATAAACTCACGAAACTTATCACGACTACTTTGGACTATTGGACAAACAAGTGACATTGGACTCGTAACATTCATTAACACAATATATTCAATAATTGGACAATAAAATCAACTTTTTACTAACGTAATGTCTTTCGATATGTTGGTTCTTTTGGCTCAATATCTTTCAGATCACAATATGGACATCACAATGGAAAATGTTAACGCACCAACTGTGCTCACAATGGAAGATATTTTCCCTACCGGTTTTAGTATGAATTTGGAAAGAACAACCTCAAAGTTGACTTTGAGAACTTCACTTGCTCTGAGTCGTCATGCCGTATTGTTGTGGATACTCTGAAGACTCATCCCTACAACAATATGCTCACAAACTCAGCAACTGTACCAGTAATCTATATCCATCAGTTCTGGCACACAATGAAGAAAGTTGATGGTCAAGACGCGGTCACGGTGACTCTCAACAACAAACAAGTCACCATCACTGTTGCAGATTCAAGAGCAATTCTTCTGCTCCCTGCTATCCAGCCTGCTCAGTACGTGCCAACTCCAACTGAAGAGGCTACTCTCAGATTCATGGTCGATATTGGCTATGATGAAGCTGCAGGAATCATCACCAAACATTCTTCAGTTGATTTAAAGAACATCCCTCAGCCGTGGAGAACTTTATACATCATGATTGCTAAGTTTGTTTCCGGCAGAGACAGCGGTTATGAGCATCCAAAGCTAATGGAACTACAAGTCTTCTAGGGCATGGTCAACAAGATGCATATTGACTTCGCAAGTCTGATTTGGGAAGACATGATGTCTTACCTCAAGAAGCCTGGCACCAAGGTCCCCTACATCAGATACACCAAGTTTTTTATCCAAAGGATTCTCGGGAATAATCAAGACATTCCCTTGAGACTTGATGACCCCAACCATCATTATGCGTTGTTTGAGCCTACCTTAAATGTTGTCAGATTCAAAGACTCATCAAAAAAGAAGCAAGGTGTAGTTTTGACTGACTGCCTACTCACTAATGATGTTATAAACCTTCAATCGTATTCACGATATCAAGAAGCAGTGACCTTAGGCAAAGTCGGCTTCATGGATGAAAAGTCTTCCACCATACCAGTTAAGAAGACCAGGAGAGGTAGTGCAGGAAGTGTTGCAAGCACTGGAAGTGCCCTAAAGTATCCAAAGAGAAATCCTCCTAGCAAAAGGAAAGTTCCATCTAAAGGAGTCACTCCTACTCCTAAACCGGCATTCAAATTAGAGGATCAAGAATCAGAGGATACTGAGACGGATAAGGAGGTTCACTACTCAGAGTCTGTTATGGATGATACAACAACAGTAGAAAAACCTCAAAGTCCCAAAACAAACAAGGGTAAAACTCCAGTTAAAGAGCAGGAAGAAGAAGAGAGTTCAGATGAAGAACCAAAGGATGAGGACAAAGACTACCGCAAAACACTGAAGCATCTCAGGCAACAACATGCTGCTATGGAATTTAACCTTCAACAAACTCGTGGCCCTGGAGGTTCCAGTGGTGGTGCACTTACCATACCAATTCGTGATGCGGTTAATCAACCCGATAAGCGAATTGGTGCCACCGCTAAGGAATCCACCGAGCAGCAGCAGCAATCTTATGAAGTTCCATTTACCTTTGAGGAAGAAGAGGAAAAGGAGAAGGATGAAAGGATTACTGATGAAGATATTGAAGAAGCTTCTCGTGAAAGAGCTGAAGAGGAAGCTCGAGCTAAAGAAGAGGCTAGGGTAAAGGCTGAAGAACAGGCTAAAGCTGAAAAAGAAGCTGATGATTATCTTCTAGATAATCCTGAACATAACCCGAAACAAACTTCTGAGCCTCCAAATGACCCAGAGCCTTCTCATGACTCATCTTCGTCTGACTCATTGTCTCATTCATCACCACCACCATCCAAAGATTCTACCACAAGATCCACATCCAAATCGGTTAAGAAACCAACCGATACTTGGGCATCACGGGCTAAGACTAATATTGTGAAAGCTGTCAGGCAAGTAAGGAAAAGAAACGTGGTAAACAAGAAACTGAATCAGCTTGCGGACAGAATCAATCTACTTCAGACTGTGATAACGAGTTTTCAAGAGAACCAGAACAAATCCAGCAGTTTCTCAATAGAGATATCCAAGGGGAAATGGACAAGACGATCAGAGAATATACTCACAAGTTTCTTCTCGACACCTTCCCTGGAGTGACAAGAGAAATGTTCGCCAGACAACTCTATCCTAATATCATGCGATTGGTCAAGCATACATTGTCAACTACTCCTGTTGCTATGCAAATCAATCCAGTCACACCTCAGGTTGTCTCCGATGATGAATTGATATCGAAGCTGGTATTGCAATGTCTCAACGATCCGGCACTTTCACTTCTGACGAAGCTAAACTATTTGAGGCATTTCTTGAATATCAACTCAAGACATCGTGTAAAGAGTCAGCTGAAAGGGCTAAGCGACCAAGAGATGACGATGATGCGGACAAGGATTCTGAGCCGAAACGCAAGAAGAAAACTGACGAATCATCATCTATGCTTCCCCAAAGGACCACCACCACTAGAATATCTCCACAACGTCCTCCTGCTAATGACAAACCTCAAGACTCTGAGTCTCCACCACCAACGGAGAAAACTGGTGATCATTTTGAATACACTGGTGGTGACGATGAGGTGATTCCTGAGCCCAAACAACAACCTCCTTCTTCTACATCAACTAAGCAACCAGCATCATCCTCCAAGCCAAAGAAGAAAAAGTCAACATCAGTTGTATCATGGCTAGATGAAGATGAAACTGAAGAATATGACTGGTTTTCAAAGCTTGTTGATGCAACCCCTCAATTACCGGAAGGCCAAGAACCGGTAGATGGTCGAACTCTGGAGCATGCCAAGTTAATTTAAGAAAAGTTTAAGGTGAAGAAGATGACGAAAGCAGAGTTAAGACGCATCGAGAATGAAGCTTTTCAACTGCTAAAAGACAGCTCCGACAGTGCAATTGAAGTCGAATATTATCTCGACAACATAGCACGAGCCATGTCCAACAACATTGATTGGCTCAACCCTGAATCCAATATTAACTTCACCAGACCTGGCAAGGCTCCATACTACACCGACTGGACAAAGCCACTACCCACCATTGGCCGACCTGATCAACCGAATATTCCCTACCGATATTTCTTCAACAATGACCTGGAATTTCTTCAGCACAGTAGCGATGTTAGCAAGAAATACGCTACTTCACTCACCTTCCCTTTCCCGGCAGCAATATTCTCCAACAATGTGGCCATCGAGGAAGAAGCCACACATATGTTCGTTGATGATGTGGTAAAGTATGACCTCGATGCACTATATGGAATTCATCATTGGCCTGAACGAAGAAGAATATACTACAGAAGCTGCCAGGTACTCAAATCGAAAAAGGAGGTGTATAGTGACCAAAGGATCATTGCCATAATGCATGTTAGCCTGTCTACCAAATGGGACTACTCATTCCTGAAGAAAATCGTATTCAAGTGCCAAGACGAACAGGAATATGACTTTTCTGAAGCGGATTTTCCGAGGTTGTCACTCAATGACATTGAAGATATGTATCTTGCCAAGGTACAAGGACGAATGCGACACTTCTCCACGAACATCCAGCTCCAGTACATCAAGTCATTGCTAATATTCATCAGAAGCATCGTTATCCAGGAACGTGTTGAATACCTTCAACTTGCCGTGGAATCTTACCAAAAACGTATTAATCTCACCACACTACAGCTAGACCTCCCCGATATCAACCATCTTGCTCAGTACACCATCCTTAAGAAACCAACGTTTGGGGTAGTTTACCGCAGTGAACTTCACCCTAATTGCTTCATGGCGTGCAAGGAGATTCACAAGTTATGTGATCACACTTTAAAGAAGGTTCGGGATGGGTTAGCATATCTGATAAGGTTTTAAAATGTACCTTTTTTAGGGGTCGTTTAAGCCCTTATTTGATCACTTTTGTATCGGTTATTACTTAATATTGTTCCTTTTCACTTTTTAGGTCTCTTGAAGGCAAATTGCTGGAATGACACTTATTCGGACGAAAAGGCGCGATTATACAAAGAAAATGGCCAAAGTCAAGAATCTAGACACTCAAGCTGCTGAATTGAAAGGGGACGGCGTCAGGTTATACTTGTGACGCCGTCGGAACAAGTTTTGTGACGACTCGGTAGCCAAATTGCTTATTTACAAGTGACGGCATCACGTGTTAAAAGAGTAGGGCGTCGCAGCTCAAACGTCCTAGATTTGATCCAGACGACGTCAAAGACTGAAGGAGACGGCGTCACAGTCATAAGGTGACATCGTCGCAATGCTAACGTGGCCAAGACAAAACCCTAATATCGACGACCTAACGACGTCACAAACTAAAGGGTGACGCCGTCGCAGTTGTAAACTTATATATAGAAACCGAATTTTTTAGTTTTCAGTGAGTAGTTTTGTGGAGTAAAAACCTAAACCGAACCAAGGTTGTCTTGTACAGTATTTTAGGGTTCCATACCCTATCTTACATCAAGATAAGTGTTTTACTTCATTAATTTAATTATGTCTTCAATTGATTGTATGTATGCTTGCATGTTCCCCATGTCCGGCTAATTTACTTGTGTGTTTGCTTAGGTAATATGAAACTTAGTTATTGAATATTGATTGGTTGTCTCCTATCTTAATTGTGATTGACCTAGTATTGCGATAGGTCATTCGTTGTGTTGTTAATGCTTGATTAATCTTTGTTGAACCTTAGTTTATAATCACCTAGAGTAATTGTAGGCTATACATCCAAAGAATACCTTAGAGTTAAAGTTTATAAATCCTAGAGATTTTGTAGTCATTAACCTTTGGTAGCTTCAAAAAGTTAGGGATAAACGCATACCCTACGACCTTAGAGACACAACGCGATTAAGAATAAGGACGTGACAATTCAACCATCAATAGGAGATAACTAGGGAGTAATAAAGCCTAAGCAAATACATTTTTAATCATCATACGAGCACACAACAATAGACATAGACTACCCTCACCTTAGTTAATTAGATAATTAGAAAGTAGAAGTAATCAGAAGAAATACCAACCCCCAAATCCAAACCCCGAGATTCGTACCTTTCCATTTCCAAAAAAATATAAAAAAGATAAAAAATAATCTTCCTCAACCCCAACCTTAGCGCAATAACTTCTCACTAGCATTCCTATTCCCCTAGAGAAAGATATCAATTCCCGTGGCTTACCCTAATACTACACTACAACGATTAGGTTCACTGCCTATGGTGTTGAAAAACTTGCTCGACGAAAAGGAAGTTCCTTTGACCCCGAACGTGTTGTGTAAGCGTATCAAGTTTTTGGCGCCGCTGCTGGGGAATAGAATAGCTAGTTAGATTTCCACCTCGTTTAGGTTTCCTTGCTTGATTCCTATCAAGTAAGCTTTTTTCTCATTTTTTAGCTTCCTTGTAGTCTATCCCCCTTCTTTGTGTTTGTGTTCGTAAAACCCTTTTCATTTGTCGCTATGGCAAGTGAAATTGCATTTGAATCATTAACAAATGAGGAACAATTGAACTTCGCAGATTGGATTACTTTTTATTGTTCTAATGAATTTGTGAGTGATCTTAGAGATATCCAAAAGGAGACGGGTGTAAGGTTGGATGGATTTGATAAATTTTGTGCTTGTGTGGCTTCTATTCAACTATCATTGTTAGAATCAACTCCTTTTAGTGAGACCCTCTGGAAAATTTTTGAGAAAGGCCTCCTAAGCATAAACCATCAGTTGTCACAACTTGAGGAAATGGATAAGGACGATTTATCCAACCTTAGGCATCATGATCAAAATGAACTAGTTTTTAAGAACATGGAACCTAAACCCGAACAAGATTGTGAGATGGTTATAGTTGAACTGCCTAGTTGCATGCGTGGGATAGATTTCAAAACATATGACACGCGTGAGGAATCCTTTAGGCAAATAGAACATAGTGATCAAATTTTTGAGAATAATTCTTATGAATCGGACCAAGAATTTGAAATGGCTAAAGAAAGATTTGAGATACTTAGGAGTGTATTTGGGTTAGATCATACTAAAACACATGATGAAATTTTAAGAGATCTAGATATAATGGAGAATGAGGTGGAAACTCCAAGACCACAAGCCTTACCATTACTTGAGGAACACACATCGCCTATAACTTACCCGGAAGAAGTAGAAGAGACTATAGGAACCCCGATTGATATAGAACCTTTGGACCAAACGTCACTAGAGAATGTAGATTTAGATGCTTGTTGTCATGACCTCTCTCTTAGTCCTAGGGAAGTTCCTAATTTTGATGAACCGGAGCCTCAACCTAAAACCATACCCAATTTTCCGTCTTTAGATGTGAATCTTGGAATTGAATTAGGCCCCAATCCACCCATCAAAATAAATAGTTCGGGTAGTTGCTTGATAAAGGTGGTAGACTCTAGGCCATGTAGAGTGGAAGCTAATATAGGAGTAACCCATGACCTTACACACTTATATCACCCATTCATGGTTGATAACAAGAAACATTATGGGTTTCAACCGGGTTTATTAGGTCAAGATGGATCCTTAACTAAGAATATTTTGAAGTTGATTGAAGATGATCCATTTTTAGGAGAGAGATTTGATTCACCCGCTACACCAATAGAATTAGGTAAGGTTATAATGAATGGAGCACACTCCTTTGAGCATATAAATCACCCATCACCCTCTCCTCACGTAGAAAATTTCCACCCTAAGGGTGTGTATCGCTACTATCACCCGCGCTTAAGCTTAAGTGTAGGAAAAAATTCCCCTTTATCCGTTAAATAAGAGTAGAGTCAAGCTCGTGACTCGAACAAAAACAAGCGCTTCGTAGGAGGCAACCCATGCTTAATTGTTTGCTTGTTTGTGTGTCATATATCTTTTCATTGATTGTTTATTCTCATGTTTGAATTTGTGAAAATGCTTTATTTTGACTTTAACCTTGTCTTAATTACATATAAAGGTATCTTACAAAAGGGATAAGTGTAGGGAGGATTACACACGTTTTAAAAGAACGTGAACATGAGAATTACAATTCTTGAAAAAGATATATATGTGTGTTTGTTAGAGTCAAATGCTTGTATCGAGTCATAATGGATGTTTTGCAAGAATTTTTCCAGATTCTAAAGATATAAATTTTCCAGAATTTTTCCAGAAAATCGCAGTTTCTGTCAGGAGGAGTAGAAACAGCTTATGATTTTTTCTCGTTTTCTGAACTACTTATAAATTTTTGGAATTTTCCAGAAAATCTGTAAACATCCATTCCACAAGCATTATATCCTAGTTTAGTAGAGTCTTATATATATTGTTACCGCTGATTTTACACGAAGGTTTCGTTTGTTTTCTTCAAGTGTGCAGGTTTAATTTACCAAGAAGAAAATACATAAGATGAGAAGAAGCTTTTAACGCAAACGTTCTTCTTGAAGAAAGATGTAACCACCACTTCACACGGATCCTACCGAGCTAATCAGGGGAGTACTAGTTTCTTTCGTTTATTACCTTCTTTTATCATAACTTTGATAATTTCGGGGAACATTGGGGACAATGTTCATTTTAAGTGTAGGGAGGGAAAATAAAACGGGAACTTTGAAACTATGTTTATCCTTGACTATTTGCCTTGTCCAATTTTATTTGTGTAATAGACCATGAGAAATATCGGTTAGGGTAATTTTGGCACCAAATTTAAAAATTTTCATGACATGTAGGAGTGGGCCATTAGTCTTAATAAAGCGTCTCATGGATAGGAAGTTATATAACTAGCACAAAAAAACCCTTTACCACTTAAATTCCACCCAAAATGTGAGGATCGCCCTTAGATTAGTAGGAATTAAAGCATTCATCATTAATGCTTAGAGTGTGAACCGGTAGTATAATAGATTCTAGAACTTGTTTTGTGATACATTCCGAGATCGCTAGTAAGACTACATTTGTTTAGTTAGGAATAACTAAATGATAAGAGGCATTAGGATAACCCTTGTTTGATACCCATAATATAATTACTTCTTCCACATCGGTTGAGTAATTCCCCCACACCCTTGCGTTGTACTCATCTTTAGTACACGATACCCTAGTTAACCCCTCAGAGCCTATCCTTTTCGCGGTTCTCGTGATATTTCGGTTTTCCGGAATATCAATGAAGAGCATTGTTTACAATCCACCCCCAAATGTACACCCAAATCGCTTTAGCCTACCTTGCATGCACTCACTTTTAGTGCATTATTGTTATCACACTAAACCCTTAGTTCAATTATCTAGTTGCTTGCATAAGTTGCTAAGTCGAGTCATATCCTTTGTACACAGTTTTGGGACGATTGGGACTCATGGGAAAAGTTAAACTTTATGAAATGACGGGAAGGGAACGTTAAATTCAAATTCCCTTTATTTGCGTAATAATGTACTCCAAGTGTTTTGATCTTTTCAATTTGGGTCAAATTAGTGTTAGAGTAATAAAAACTCAAGTGTAGGGATGTGCCTATAAATCCTTATCATTTTGATGTATCGTAGAGGATGGTAGAGTAAAAGTGTATGAAAAAAATAAATAAAATAAAATAAAATAAATCGAAAAAAAAATTAAAAAAAAAAAGAAAAAAAATAGAGTGTCGAAAAAAGATGAAAAAATTAAAAAAAAAACATACGGGCTACCATCCTACATCTATCTTTAAATTTATGTTTGTTTATTTCAGTTATCTAGAGTTTAGAGTGTCGATTCTTGGCTTAGCAACGCCATTCTTCGCATGCTTGTAACATAAAGATTTTTGACTTGCCACCACTAAATCGCCTATCCCACCAAACCCTTTGTTTCCCTACCGTAAGCCTATCATTACAACCCTTTAAAAGACCTCTTGGATAGTCTTTCCTAGGTGCTTACGCCAAAGCGATGGAGGTTTGATCTAGTCTCAATCCTATGGTAATCTATGTACTAGGACCGGTTAATGAGTGTTTATCTTCCATTTCCAACTTGTTATATTTCATATACACCCGAGAGATGTGAGTATCCAAACACCCCATGTGAGGTGATAGTATGTAATTTCCGTGCTTGTTATGACTTTGCGGGGCTTATATGTGTTGTGAATCGTTCTAAACTAATGCTTCATGACCTCTAACTTATAAAATAATTGGCTAAAAGCACATTTGCTTGAGGACAAGCAAATACCAAGTGTAGAGATATTTGATAAGGTTTTAAAATGTACCTTTTTGAGGGGTCGTTTAAGCCCTTATTTGATCACTTTTGTATCCATTATTACTTACTATCGTTCATTTTCACTTTTTAGGTCTCTTGAAGGCAAATTGCTGGAATGACACTTATTCGAACGAAAAGGCGCGATTATACGAAGAAAATGGCCAAAGTCAAGAATCGAGACACTCCAGCTGCTGAATTGAAAGGGGACGCGCCGTTATACTCGCGGACGCCGTCGAACAAGTTTTGTGACGACTCAGTAGCCAAATTGCTTATTTACTAGTGACGGCATCAGGTGTTAAAAGAGTAGGGCTTCGCAGCTCAGACGGCCTAGATTTGATCCAAACGATGTCAGAGACCGAAGGAGCAAGCGTCACAGTCATAAGGTGATGCCGTCACAATGCTAACGTGGCCAAGACGAAATCCTAATGACGGCGACCCGACGACATCACAAAATAAAGGGTGACGTCGTCGCAGTTGTAACCTTATATATAGAAACTGACTTTTTTAGTTTTCAGTGAGTAGTTTTGCGGAGTAAAAACCTAAACCGAACCAAGGCTGTCTTGTATAGTATTTTAGGGTTCCATACCCTATCTTACATCAAGATAAGTGTTTTACTTCATTAATTTAATTATGTCTTCAATTGATTGTGTATATGCTTGCATGTTCCCCATGTCCGGCTAATTTACTTGTGTGTTTGCTTAGGTAATATGAAACTTAGTTATTGAATTTTGATTGGTTGTCTCTTATCTTAATTGTAATTGACCTAGTATTGCGATAGGTCATTAGTTGTGTTGTTAATGCTTGATTAATCTTTGTTGAACCTTAGTTTATAATAACCTAGAGTAATTGTAGGCTATACATCCAAAGAATACCTTAGAGTTAAAGTTTATAAATCCTAGATATTTTGTAGTCATTAACCTTTGGTAGCTTCAAAGAGTTAGGGATAAACGCATACCCTACGACCTTAGAGACACAACGCGATTGAGAATAAGGACGTGACAATTCAACCATCAATAGGAGATAACTAGGGAGTAATAAAGCCTAAGCAAGTACATTTTTAATCATCATACGAGCACACAACAATAGACATAGACTACCCTCACCTTAGTTAATTAGATAATTAGAAAGTAGAAGTAATCGGTAGAAATACCAACCCCCAAATCCAAACCTCGAGATTCGTACCTTTCCATTTCCAAAAAAATATAAAAAAGATAAAAAATAATCTTCCTCAACCCCAACCTTAGCGCAGTAACTTCTCACTAGCATTCCTATTCCCCTAGAGAACGATATCAATTCCTGTGGCTTACCCTAATACTACACTACAACGATTAGGTTCACTGCCTAGGGTGTTGAAAAACTTGCTCGACGAAAAAGAAATTCCTTTGACCCCGAAAGCGCTGTGTAAGCGTATCAATATCAGTTAAAGGAGATTCATGAAGGCATAGGGTCGAAGAAAAGGTGGATTTCTAGGGATAAGAGGGATGTGAAGAAGATCATTACAAGGATTGATGAAAGGTTGTTTCATCGCGATCAGATAAGGACTTTGGAGAGTTTCGTGGGTGGACGTCAGACCATATCTCTAACAGGCTATCAACGTCCAGAAAGAACTCCTGGTGTTATTGACGAACTTCCTAGTACTCCTTGATTTGTTTCTTTCATTAATATTTGGATGTGTTGATCTATACTTGACAATGGCTTGTGCACACATAACATTGTACAACCCGTACTTGTAATGAAAGGACCCTGTGGTACGCATCAATGCTGTTAATACAAATAAGCCGTAAAAACGTTTATTTATATTTTACGATCTTCTAATGTTTTGTCGATAACAAAAGTAAAATCATTTTAACTAAACAAATAAAATACGTAAATGGTTTGGACTAATAGTTTTCTAACACACTTACACTTTCACATAAAACACTAAAACAAGTATAAGTGCTTTTATGATTTAGATAAATATGTACAACAACTAGTGTTTACATATTGGGTTAAACATATACTTAAACTAAGTATGCTAAAATAGGTAAAAACTAAGTATATGTTAAAATGGGTAAATACAAGTATATACTAAATAGGTAAAATACTAGCAAATGGTTTTGACCCACAACCCATGGTTTTATATATACCACTTAACCAAGTTCATTGTATCTAGAAAGAAAACCATGGATCAACCCATAACCCATGACCTATGACCCATAACTAAAAATACCCATGGGCAAAGAGGAGCGGACCACGGATCCCTAGCTTTGTGCTAGCCGGATCCCTTGTGGTAGGGATCCGTGGGATCCGGGAACAGAGGATTTTTCCTCTATAAATTGTGAGCCATTTCTTCATTGTTTCTCACCCCCTTTCAATATACTTTCTCCCCTGAGTTAAATCTCACTAACCTTAGATCCAAGAGATCTATGTTTGTAGTTTTGTTTTTGTGTGATCTTTTAGGTTCCTCTTAAAGGCAAGATCACCACCTTTGAAGTCGAGCAAGCTCAAGTCCATGAGTTGCCATGCTTCCTCATCATCAAGGCTACTGAAGTCTTCTTGTTGATGATTCCCTTCTTTATTCAAAGAAGTGTAGTGTTGAAGACATTAGTGAAAGATGTCTTAAGAGTCAAGACAAAGATATTAGTGAAGGGTATCTATCGTCTATAGGATAAAGCACTTGTGGTAGGTGCTTGGAAGTCAAGACTAAGAAGCATTAGTGAAAGGTGCTTAGAAGTCAACACAAAGAAGCATTAGTGAAAGGTGCTTAGAAGTGAAGACACAAGACATTAGTGAAAGGTGTCTTGTAGATCTAGTCAAAGGCATTAGTGAAAGGTGCCTTAGATGTACATTCGATATGGTGTGTTTCGATGTACAAGATAGACTAGTTTTAGATCCAAGGATATTGATATCCTTGATGATGTGTAAGGAGTAGATCTCCTTATGGATTAGTCGTTGGTGTAGTGTGGTAGTAGTTCCTCCATTGCAATGGAACTAGGTGCTTAGCCTAGTACCTAATAAAGGGTAGGCGACGTTGTGAAGGTGTAGTTCACCTAAGGTGTGAAAGAACTAGGTACTTAGCCTAGTACCTTATAAAGGGTAGGCGACATTTTGTAGGTGTGGTTCACCTTGGAGTGAAAGAACCCGGTGGTTAGCCTAGTACTGGAAAAAGAGTAGGCGACATTGTGAAGGCTTCTCCGCCATAAGGAGATTGGTGTAGTGATTACGAACTCTCGAGTAGGTGACTCGGGGAGTGGAGTAGGGCAAGGAAGGTGACCTTTTAGCCGAACCACTATAAATACTTGCGTTGTGGTTTTGTGCTTCTTACTCTAATCTTTTCATTACTTACCTATACATGCTTGTTTATCAACATCCAACACACACATCCAAATAGATTGACATAAGTCGGTCTAAATAGATTAAAAGGAAGTTTTAATTGGTAAAACTATTCAACCCCCCCTTCTAGTTTTCCACAATTGGCATCAGAGCTTCGTTACCAAGGTTCTTGAAGTATATTGTACTTTAAAAACTTGATACGATCCATGGTTAATTGAAAACTACAAAGAAGGTTTTTTATAAAAGCAAACACCATGTTTTTCAAAACTATATGTTTTGGATGTTAAATTGATAACAATATTTTTTTTCTTTTTATTTTTTTATTTAATTGCACTAATCTTTGTTGTCATGTTGATTAGTCAAAGCTCATACCCACCAAGCTTTAGGAGTAGCTTGGTAACAAGAATACCTTCCTTAAGAAGGTATCTTAATCGCAAAGGAGCAGGAATCGTCTAAGTGACATTTGTTGTGTCATTTTTAAAGACATTCCTAAGTGCGCTAGAGGTATGATTCTCCTTTTATTTTGCTTGATAATTAAGTATGTCTATTTAGTTACTTATATGATTATCTTTTGTGCTTATACATGTTTTACATAGAGCTTCATTAGGAAGTCCTTTTCTACGTGTTTTATTTCTCGTCTAAAGTTGTGGTATATAAAACTTTGTTTTGTTCCTTTTTAAAATAATAAAACAAAACACGAATTTCAAAAATTCCTCCTTCCCTATAAAACCCCACCGTCGGCCACTCTACCAAATCCTCACTTTTTCAAAATCTTCCAATTTCAAAAAAAAACTTCTCTCACTTAAAAACTTCATCTTCCTCCTCATTCCATCTCAACCGAAACCAAGAAGATCCGTCATCAACATGGTTTACATCGCACTCGTGCTCATCGTCATAACACTCATCGCACTTGTGTTCCCTATGATGAAGTTCACATACGGAGACATTTACTTTGTGTTGTTAATCTATATTGGGTCATATACCCAATCCTTTGTATCATCCTTAGCATTGAATTGCAATATTATTAATGATCTAGATTATCTAGGTTGTTTTGTTATAGTGTGTTTATCATTTCTTTTGATTTATATGTTTTATTTCTTTCGTGATACATTAGAAGTCATGTATGCATGCTAAAGGAAAATGTAGGATAAAACATATTTTCGTGGTATAAAAACTATAAAATCTATGTTTTATAAAATCGTTTCTGTTACTACGATCCACGGATCCCGAAATTATACTAGCCGGATCCCTTTTAAAAGGAACCGGGGATCCGTCTCTGGAAAACACTTTTCATGCAAATCAAAACCCTCTTTTCTTCTAAGAGTAATACTCTACATGTATGTCAAAACCATAAGTAGATTAAGTGTATTTCTTGTTAGAAACCATTGTTAATAAAAATCTAGTAAAAACATTAGATTATCATAAGTTGACCACAAACACCTCCTTTTATTAACTTGTCATTTCTATAGGTTCAACTATGACGCATGAATATGAGTTTGATTTTTCACTCACTAGCGTCTACACTCGAACATCTCTCTCAAAACCAACACGCCTGGCAATCATGTCCGTGGGTTCAATAATCTCGAAAACCGTCACTTCCATGAAGGACGTATTGTAGACACCTCTCTACAATTCGAAGAAGGTATCAATACCTCCTTCCGAGCCATAGGACTAGAATGTCTTCCTAAAATCAACGAGAAGATATGTCCAAGGTTCATAATGGAATTCTTCCGTCAAGTCAAACTCGTACGTAACGAGGATCGCTCTCTATCTCTTTGGTTTTATATCAAAAACCAAAAGTTCACTCTAACTCTTGGGCATTTTGCTCACATCCTCCGGATTCCAAATCATGGACAATGTGCCTTCACCGAAGATTGGTCTCTTGATTCTCTCTTCAACTTTTGTGAAGAAAATAGTCCATATTGTTCACACATACCCTCCCGGGAAGATTTAAATCGCATAATATGCAAACCTCGACCATATTACTCCGATCCAAACATTATCTTTACAAGGGATATCCGAGAAGAGTACAAGCCTCTTGCACTCATCCTACGTGAAAATGTTTGGAGTCTTAGGGAAATCGAGAAATCCTTCCCGCTTGTTGTGCTCACATGTTGTACTGTTTGCTAACACAACAACCATACAATCTCGCCTACTTCTTCGCAAGGCGATTTGCAAATCTTCAAGGCTCCAAGAATAAACTCATCCCTTATGGAATGTTCTTGACACGCTTATATCATAATGTTATGCACTTCCATCCTCAATTTCAAAGTCCGTTGTACGTACTTGTGAACAAAATGGTGGAACCGCTAAACATATCCCTCATGAAGACTTTCTTCATTCTTGACTCCACCAACACTCATCAATCACTTAATGATCCTCCTAGCGAGAACACTCAAGGAAACTAATGATATTTCAAAATAGGATCAAATCTATTGTACTCGTGCTTTATCAATGTAATCCAATTTCCTTCATGAAATAAAACATTTGATATCTTAGTATTTAGAACTCTCTTTAGACTATCCTTGAGATATAATGCATTGTCAAGATCATTGCATACCTTTAGTAAAGGTCCGCTGGCGATGGGCGGATCCCAAACATTACACTAGACGGATCCCTACTCTTAGGGAACCGTGGGATCCGTCGAACAGAAAATGCAATTACAAGCATTGTATTTCAAAGACATTCTTAGAACACCTCACACTAAGCTAAACATAGTGTCTTAAGGCAAATTAAGTCCTTATCAAGATAGGTTAATCTTTTTCATTCATACATAACTCACCGAGGTTACACTCTAAAAACGCTTGTAGATCTACCGTTTCGTTTAAATCCATTACTCTTCCGCTCTTAAACTCACACCTTATTTTCTACTTGATCCCTCACATCTAGTCTTAGAAATCTTTCAATTATGGCAAAATTGATCATAAATCATCCTCACCTCCAAATTGATCAAATTTGATCAAAATCTAGTTTTCTCATCTTAAAGCTTCTAGGATATTTTCCAAAACACTATCCTAAGACACAACCTGATCTCTAGGATCATCTAGCTTCAATTGACATTCTAAATCTTTAGTGTCATCCTTGTTCATCCATTGGTACTCTTGAAAGTTCCAAATCCTTCCACAAAGGACAATCATTAGCTACATCATTCATTACCTTCAAGTACTCAAGCATCCCTTCATTTAAAACACTTAGGAGGATTGAAACACTCAAGATGATATAGGTCTTAGATCTTAGAAACATCATTTCCAATCTTTCATAGTTGCTGAGAGACGGATCCCTAGGATTAGCCTAGACGGATCCCTCTGAGGAGGGAACCGTGGGATCCGTATGACAGATAGGTCAAATCTTGTTAAAGCAATCATTTCAACTCATCTTCCTAACTCAAACACTCCATCTCATCTTAAATAAGTTCCTAGATCAGTACAACCTCTGAAGTTGACTCTTGTGCATGTCAATCATCACATTCCAATGAATCCTAGTGGCTTGAAGCTTAAATGCACTTGCCAAATCTCTTAGTTTATAAACCACCTTATTAGGACCTCCATAGTCATCACTTTCATCCTAACTTTCAGCTCTTGCAAACTCTTGAAATCATCTCATCATGAGGAAAACCCCAAGTAGTAACTTATCCACCAAAGAACCACCCATGAAAAGAGCTCATGTTATACACGAAATTTCCTCAACCGAATCATCTCCCATCAAACCAACAAATGATAGAACTCTTCATCATCCAATCAAACCAATTCCTAAAAGGATAGTACCCACAAAACTACCTATGCCAAACACCACCATACCTCCTAGACCAAACAATGTCATCTCCACCAAACCATCACCATTGGTTCCTAGAGCTATTTCATTTACATCCTCACTATCATCACCACACCTCTACAATTTAGAGGACTTGCCTCCTAGGCCGTCTCATCCGCTTCCACCGACAACATTCTCCTCATTAGGAGGAATAATGATTCAAAATCAAAGTGTTGAGTCAACACTTGCTCCGGCTTCCGTTTCGTCGTTTCCATCATATAATCCCATTTGGATTATGAGAAATCATCAAAGTCAACCACCCGACCATGTGGAAGTTGACACTTCTTTACCACCATCATCATTCTTGATCGAACCATTCTTAAATGGACCTCCACCAATCCCTCCATCATTCGAGGCTCCTCAAACCGCTTCAATTGATCCTTTGAATCAAGCCATTTCATTTCATCCACCACCACTACCTAGCCATGACAAAGATTGCTATCATTGTCAACATGTTGAAAGTTTGATACATGAAGTACGAGAAGACCAACGTTTCATGTTTTATCATCTCCTCGAACGTTTCGACGAGATCAAACCTAAACAAAACTTGAGCTAGAAGATTTTAGTGGTGTCCTAGCATCAAGCATTAGTTGGTTTAGAAATTCCTAATCATGTATTTTCTTATTTTCTTAGAGTCATGTATATCATAACTCTAGTTTTATTAAATGGAATTACATGCTACTTGTTATTTGTTGAGTATATGATTACTTTGTATTCATATCTCACTTATGTGATAACATTACTTGTTATATCACCCTTGCTGAAATTGATCATCACCGACACGATCCCTCAGGATAGGCTAGACGGATCCCTACTAGGAGGGAACTGCGGGATCCGTGAGACAGGAAACTATTTTCCTACTAACTTGCATCACATTTGCAGGAAATTGTGTATTATACTTGCTTTCTAACCTTTGTTTTGTAGTATTTCAATTCACACATGAAGACTTTGACATCCTAAAGCTAGGGGGAGTTTTATGTCAAAGCAATACGTTGAAAATTACTTGCAATACTAGATTTATTTTTCATGACTTCCCATTGCAAAGTTGCAATCATCTAGGGGGAGCACACTCGTCTCTTAGGCAAAATTCTTTGCAAACTTAGTTGCAAATAATCTAGATTAGAATTACTTTCTTGACGCCCTTACTTAGGGATGGACTCGTCAAGGGGGAGTAAAAGACGAGATCCTTTCCCGTTATTTGCTCTCTATTTCTTTTTACTTTTTCTTTCACATGTTTTTCTTAAAACTAATGTGTTGCCTTTCTTTTAACACTTTTTGTTTCGACAAAAAAGGGGAGAAGAAAGTAAAAACTACAAATTCAAATTTTACGAATTTTAGCTTTTTCCTTAAAATAATTTTATGTTTTGTCATCAACAAAAGGGGCGAGATTGTTAATACAAATAAGCCGTAAAACGTTTATTTATATTTTACGATCTTCTAATGTTTTGTCGATAACAAAAGTAAAATCATTTTAACGAAACAAATAAAATACTATAAATGGTTTGGACTAATAATTTTCTAACACACTTACACTTTCACATAAAACACTAAAACAAGTATAAGTGCTTTTATGATTTAAATAAATATGTACAACAACTAGTGTTTACATATTGGGTTAAACATATACTTAAACTAAGTATGCTAAAATGGGTAAAAACTAAGTATATGCTAAAATGGGTAAATACAAGTATATATTAAATAGGTAAAATACTAGCAAATGGTTTTGACCCACAACCCATGGTTTTATATATACCACTTAACCAAGTTCATTGTATCTAGAAAGAAAACCATGGATCAACCCATAACCCATGACCCATGACCCATAACCAAAAATACCCATGGGCAGGGAGCCCACGGATCCCTAGCTTTGTGCTAGGGATCCCTTGTGGTAGGGATCCGTGGGATCCGGGAACAGTAGGATTTTTCCTCTATAAATAGTGAGCCATTTCTTCATTGTTTCTCACCCCTTTCAATATACTTTCTCCCCTGAGTTAAATCTCACTAACCTTAGATCCAAGAGATCTATGTTTGTAGTTTTGTTTTTGTGTGATCTTTTAGGTTCCTCTTAAAGGCAAGATCACCACCTTTGAAGTCGAGCAAGCTCAAGTCCATGAGTTGCCATGCTTCCTCATCATCAAGGCTACTGAAGTCTTCTTGTTGATGATTCCCTTCTTTCTTCAAAGAAGTGTAGTGTTGAAGACATTAGTGAAAGATGTCTTAAGAGTCAAGACGAAGATATTAGTGAAGGGTATCTATCGTCTATAGGATAAAGCACTTGTGGTAGGTGCTTGGAAGTCAAGACTAAGAAGCATTAGTGAAAGGTGCTTAGAAGTCAAGACAAAGAAGCATTAGTGAAAGGTGCTTAGAAGTAAAGACACAAGACATTAGTGAAAGGTGTCTTGTAGATCTAGTCAAAGGCATTAGTGAAAGGTGCCTTAGATGTACATTCGATATGGTGTGTTTCGATGTACAAGATAGACTAGTTTTAGATCCAAGGATATTGATATCCTTGATGATGTTGTAAAGGAGTAGATCTCCTTTGGGATTAGTCGTTGGTGTAGTGTGGTAGTAGTTCCTCCATTGCAATGGAACTAGGTGCTTAGCCTAGTACCTAATAAAGGGTAGGCGACGTTGTGAAGGTGTAGTTCACCTAAGGTGTGAAAGAACTAGGTACTTAGCCTAGTACCTTATAAAGGGTAGGCGACGTTGTGTAGGTGTGGTTCACCTTGGAGTGAAAGAACCCGGTGGTTAGCCTAGTACCGGAAAAAGAGTAGGCGACGTTGTGAAGGCTTCTCCGCCATAAGGAGATTGGTGTAGTGATTACGAACTCTCGAGTAGGTGACTCGGGGAGTGGAGTAGGGCAAGGAAGGTGACCTTGTAGCCGAACCACTATAAATACTTGCGTTGTGGTTTTGTGCTTCTTACTCTAATCTTTTCATTACTTACCTATACATGCTTGTTTATCAACATCCAACACACACATCCAAATAGATTGACATAAGTCGATCTAAATAGATTAAAAAGAAGTTTTAATTGGTAAAACTATTCAACCCCCCCCCCCCTTCTAGTTTTCCACAAATGCCACAATCCTTATAAAAGGAGCGAAAACTTCTTACTTTTGAGTAAAACTAATCAAAACTTTCACTTTCAGAGTTTTGCTCAAAAGAACAAGTACTTCCCCTTATATTTTCCAAAACCTCAAAAGTTAGTATTACTTGTTGAGAGGGAGTACTTGCTTAAAACCTTTGTTCACAAATTGTTCTTCGTGGAATCTTCACAAAACTTCGAGGACAATTCGATATCAAAATTTCGTCAAAAAATAACATTTATATGCCATTTTGAGGGAGAAAAATTGAGTGATACAAATATGTTGTGAAAATTGTGATTGAATCTCAGTGCTAAAGACTTAACCCATGAATTGACGAGATCTGAACTGTCATACATTGAAAAGATTTGTCTTCCAAGACTTATCCGAGTAAATTGTACCTATTCGAGAAGCTCTCGATAGACATGAACTCTGACGGGTTTGACAACCTTTCAAGATTTGTCCACACCTTCAAGGTAGTTATTAGAGCTAGTTGTCACCTAAAATCTGACAATGTAACTCTTTAAATATGCAACGTAACCGTGTCTCGCGGGGAATTATCTATCTTGAGTCGATCAATTCAAATGTGTGCGCTCTTCTCTCACCGTGCAGATTTATGTCAAAACACTTAAGCACGTGTTGAGGTGGAGTATTTCTGCAAAATACAAAACTCTCACAGTGGTACAAAATGTTTTTACTCATAACCACTTTGAGAGATTTTTCATGAAAATGGTTTTATGGCAACATAGGTTAGTCATGGAGTTATAAGGTGATTAAGGTTAGTAATAACCGTCCTATGATCCGCCAGAGCCGGAGGGATCTACCAAAGGACACCACCAATAGTTAGAATTTAGAAGTCCTTAGGTATGATTATAAAAAGGAGAAAATGAGAATCGGAGAAAGAAGGAGTTGAAGAATTAAAAAGAAATGTAATGAAAAAGGTGAAAAGAAATAGCCCTCCTGATTATTCAACTTAGGGCAGACACTGGGTTCAACTCATATGCTACTGGTTGTCACTAGATAACACCGGTATTGAAGATCAAAGTCGTCATAGACCCAGTGACGCATGCACTAAACCTTCTTAGCCACTCAAGTTTCTCTCAACAGAAGCTTGTTTCATTCTCACAGGGAACCCTACGTAAACTATCGGCTTTCTCTTAGAGATTGCTGGTATTGAAGAAGGAGACCCTCTCCCTAGTCTCCGCTCAGGAAAAACAAAGCGCACTATTGAGTCTAGAGCCACGAGATTCATCAAAAGATCTCTTAGAAACACTCAACATTTCATCACTTGTCGTTCAAACAATAAGGACGCAAGTGATACTATTCTAGAGTCCTACTCAGATCTTAGCAATGTCGAGAACATTTTATGAGGGTTGTGATCCTCAGTGATTGAATGGAAACTTCTGCCAGGGTCAACATCAAACAGCCCCGACAGCAGGTCACTTCGGTAACTCCTTGTGGGTTATGCTTAGTGTGTCTCAAACGGTCTACAGTCGTGGGGTGATGCTTCGGTTGTACCTCAGACTCACGAACGTAGGTGTACTTCGGTACATCGTGTTATCCTACTTGAGGGACTCCAGTTCAGGAACACCCTTTGCTAGAATTAGAGTGTTTCACAATATGATGTTAACACGCTCGAAGTTCGAACTTGTAAGTCTGGAAATCGCTAAGCGATTCCTTTCAAGAATCGAGTCCAGAAGATGTGGGTCATTACTTGAACTTGTTCAATGTAATGCCAACTGTCCCTTATGGGATTCGGACGGTGATTCGCGACAAAGGTGAATGGAATCAAGACATTCGTCGAGAAGAACAATCGTAGTGGTCAACTCTTTGAAGCGACCACAATGATCGATTGGTGTTTATCACTAACCCATTCTTATGTTTTCTTCATATGGATGCTCCTGGGAGATGATCATGCAGATTCTCCACATGCTCATACCAACAACAACACATATTGAAGTTCTCTCGAAAGGCAACACAAAAGACAGAACGATTCTTCCTCAAAGCCAAAGAATCTACAAGTATAAAGACTAAGAGAACTACATCTATCCTGATATCCAACGTCAAAGAGCGTGTGAGCATGTTGGAGAAGGACGTGGAGACACCTGAGCAATGAAGCGGACCTGATGCAGATTACCATAACATAACATCATCATATCCACACCTGAACAAAAAACAAAGTTAAATGAAGACGTCAAAGCTGAAAACTTCAAAGAAAACAAGATCCTCACTCTGGGGAGATTGTTAGAATCAAGGCACTTCTTCCCACAAGAAAGAAGAATGTCAGAAGACATCAAACCAACTATTACATCAACACCAACAACGTTTAAAGATTACTTAAGTCATTAATTACCAACAGTTAGGGGGAGATTGTTGGAATCACTCCTAAACTATATTTCAAGTGTTTGTAATTAACATGTAATAGGTTGCTTAATTAGGGTTTTATGTTTGTATTAAAGGCAAGGCTTATGTAGAAAGCCCATAAGCCTTGGCCCAAGTCCAATAAATAGTGGAAGAGACTAGATGTGTTGCCCAAGTTATCTTCCCTGTAAATAGTCTTGTAAACCTTCCTTAGAAGGTTGGTTGTTCACTTTTACACATTTCCTATGCCTAAAGGTTTATAGTCATTCGTGTGTGTGTGTGTATTGTGTGCAACCGATCTCTACTTCAACTCATTTCTATCATATTGTTACTTGTGTTACAAATATGGGAACCTAACATTTAGATTCGATGTTATGTGAAATCGTATGGATAAAGATAAAGTATAGATCTAAGAGTAATGAAAGTAAATAAATTAAAGCAAGGGATAGAAATTACACAACCGATTTATAATGGTTTGGCTACAAGGACACCTTCCTTGCCCTACTCCACTCCCTGAGTCACCTACTCGAGAGTTCAAGCACTATGTCAACAAACTCCTTCAACTTGGCGGAGAAGCCTTGACAACGTTGCTTACACCTTTTTCTGGTACGATTCTAAATACCGAGTCCGTAACACGGAGGACCAAACCAACACGACTATTACACAACAACTATGTGAAATATCAATTACAAGATCTTTGCTACAGAAATCTTGTGGAGGAACAAATCAATCAAGGACCCCTTGCTTGGATGACTTGTAGTAAGCTCGTGATCTCGCCTTAGAGAAGGACCTTTATGAGAATCACAATAGAAAAAAGAAGAACAACTCTCTAGAACAAGTGATCTTTTGTTAGAAGAGTAAGAGTATGAGAGAGTTGTAGAGGGGTGGAGAGAAATGAAGAAATGACTCTCTATTTATAGGCAAAAACTTGCCACTGTAGCGCGGATCCCACGGATCCCTCCCTCAAGGGATCCGTCTAGTGTAATACCAGGGATCCGAGGGACGCTCCTCTTTATCCATGGGTTTTTTGGTTATGGGTCATGGGTCATGGGTTATGGGTTGGTCCATGGGTATTTCATAAGATACAATGTATCTAATAGATGCAATGCATCTAGTCAAATGGATATGGGTCAATACCATGGGTTATGGATATGCTCCATGGGTTGTAGTTTTTATCCATCCTAATAAACTATTACAACAAATGATTTATTACAACAATTTGTATTAAATGACTATATGTAAATGCTTTACAAAAATAACATGTATCCTTTTAATTTTACTTATGATAACATTATATTTGTTATCAACAAAACACAAAGAGATCGCTCAATATTAATAAACGTTTTTACGGTTTATTTGTATTAACAGTCTTTATTGTGAGAGTCAGGGAGATGATTTTCACCAATGATTCTCTTTTTGCTACTGGAGGCTCCCACAGCATCAAAGACCCTAGGATTCTTAGCAGTCCAACTTTCAATGATATCTTTTTCCTTTTTAAATTCTTCCTGAAGAACTTGATTTCTTTTAACTAGTTCAGTGTTTTGAATTTGCAGTGTGACAGCCTCAAGCTTAGCTTGTTTAAAAAGAAGTTCATCCCCTACACTTGTTTAATTCAAAACTTAACTTGTTGTATTTTAAAAAAATATTTAATCGTTGGTCTTCTACAAACTTAAGGTCAACATTGATATAGTTCATAAAAGACTGCCAATCAGAGTCATCATCCATAAAAAGTAAAATATTTACCTTCTTCATTGTGATGTTGACCCATTCTCCATTCCTGCCATGATTCTACCCAACAGCTAGCTTTTCCTCTTCTGCGAGAGCCATCAGTGCACTGACTTGCACCATTTCATCGTCTGAGGAGACTGGCTCTTCATCCCAATCGAAGACTTCAGCAACTAGGCCCTTGTTTTTACCCTGTACATATTTAACACTGTTTGTTGTTTCTGAGGGAGTGGCCTCAAGCAGTGCTAGCTTAGCTTTGGCTTTCCTATACTTAGCTTCAAAATCCACAGTTTTATTTTGATCCGATTTGATTTGAAAGTTCTGATGAGACTGATAGATTTTTGGTAGAAATTTGCTAAAGCCTGAGGTGATTTGACCACGATAGTTTGTAAGAGGGTTCAAATTGTTTTTGAAAAACATCTTTGGCAAAATGACCTCTTTTGTGACACTTTAAACACTCAGGTGTCCTCATTAGCTTTAGCATTAGAAAACCTTTGTTTCTTTTATAAACCTTCTGATTAGCAAGAGTGCCCTTTCACGAAATTCGATGTTCAGGTCATTTAGGTACTCCTCGTTTGATCTCTCATCAGGCTCATCATCTGAATTTTCCTGAAAATCCTGAACCACCTTTGTTAGAATAAAAGCAATAGAAATTGGTGTTGAGGTGGTGGTTAGTGACCTTGACTTCTGAGACTTCTTCAAGTCAGGGTATCGTCTGTTGATGAGGTTTTCCTCATAGACAAATTTCTCATAAATTTCAGGAAGTTCAAGATTCTGGATATGATTAGCATTCCTAAGTCCCTGAGAAATTCAACCACTTCTCAGGGAGACTATTGACAAAACCAACATTGATTTCATGTTTGGACAACTTAACACCATCATTTGGCAGTTCATTTAACAAAGTTTTTACCGGGTATAAGTTTGAGACGAGTTTCGAGTCCCTTGAAGGTGTTATACTCAAGTTTGGTCCATAATCCTGTTCTCCTTGGTATCTGAGGACCTTCATGACTGTGGGACCAGGTCATCAGGTTGTAGGCGTACTACGACCTATAACAGACTCCATAATCATCGGTAGACAAGATATGATGATGCTTTTGAGCCTTTGTCTGGTTGACCACTCCCCTCGTCCGAGTCCAGAGCTTCGGTTTAGGAAAACCTTCAACAGTCTTTGGGATAAATGGACCTTCATTAATACACTTAATGTAGTAAGGTTCCATCCCAGTCAAATAGCAAAGCATTCGTTTTTTCCATTTGTTAAATTTACCAACTTCGAGTCGGGGGGCAACAGCTGAATAAGCTCCACCCTTTTTGTCGACAAGTTGGGGCACATCAATTCATTAGGATCTGATTTAAAACATTTTTGGCTTAAAAGGGTTTTATAATCAGCGGATCTGATACCACTAGTTCCGTTTCTGTCGTATAAAAACAATTAAAGTAATAAACCAACTGATTGTGAACAATGGAAAATAATGTAAGTAAAACACAGAATAATTTTCAACTTATATATTCTTTATTAGAAACAAATCAAAGAATACATTACCCTACTGCGGAATTGAAATGACAAAGTATGGTATCTCCTCACTAAGTTCAGGCTATACGAGCACAACTACAAAGGACCACGAGCTATCTCAGGGACAGAATTGTATTTGGAGGAGTGAAAGATGGCTTGTGTGTGTGTTTTACAATTAATTACAAGCTTAAAATTCTTCCACTCCATCTCTTATGCTATTTATACAAGTATGGTTTTGACTCTATCCTAGAGGACAAACTGACAGATTACAGAGACAAAACTCGATGTATTTTGTCTCATTTACATTGGCTATATTGGGTAAGTGACAAGGCTGCTTTCTTCTTTTCAGTGATGACACTAAGCCTAATAGTTAATGATTCAGAGAAATTTTGACTTTGGTTGATAAGGACTTCGTCTTATTTGTTCAAACTTATCCCGCCTTGTCCCGCTCATTCTTCAACTTCATAGCCTTCGATATTCAGTCTTTAGTTTGTCTTTAGTGTTAGTAGTTGTTGAGGAGTTTCGAGATTCAGTGAGTTATTGTCATCACTCACTGAATCCACCATCTTCTTCTTGACTCAGTCTTCAACCCTTAAGTTCCGCCTTACTGAGTGGAGAGACTTCTTCTTTGTCTCTTACTGAGTATCCTGAAGACAGCTCACTGAGAGACTATGCGCTCAGTGACTTGTTAGTGTTTAAGGGACTAAACACTTAGGGTGTTTTCTATTCAAATCCTAGACTTAAGGGGTTTGGGTATTCACTGATCCCAACACTTTCCTCCCTCCATAGAAGTGTTGTGTTGAAGGCATTAGTGAAAGGTGCTGAAGGGTCGTGTTAAAGGCATTAGTGAAAGGTGCCAAAGGTGTACATTCGATATGGTGCATCGATGTACAAGTTAGATAGTTTGGGTTAAAGGATGTTGATATCCTTCTAGTGTTGTAACAAGGAGTGTGTCTCTTTTGGGGTAGTTGTGTTGTGGTATAGTGTTGGGTAGTAGTTCCTCCTTTGTAATGGAACTCGATATCTAGCCTTGTACTAGATAAAGTGTAGGTGACGTTGTGATATGTTTGGTTCTACCTCGTGGAAGAACTCGGTGTCTAGCCTTGTATCGGATAAAGAGTAGGCGACGTTTTGAAGGCTTTTCCGCCACATTAAGGACCTTGTGTTGTGTAGTTCTTACAAACTCTCGAGTGGGGTACTCGGGGAGTAGAGTAGGGCAAGGAAAGTGTCCTTGTAGCCGAACCACTATAAATACTCGTGTCGTGGTTTTGTGTTTATTTACTCTTTATCTTTGCATTACTTACTTATATGCTTATCTATCAATATCCAACACACATACCAAATAGATTAACATAAGTCGATCTAAATATTTTAAAACAAAGTTTTAATCGGTAAAACTATTCAACCCCCCCCCTCTAGTTTTCCACAATAGGCATCAGAGCTTCGTTACCAAGTTTCTTAGAGTATATTGTACTTTAAAAAACTTGATACGATCCGTGTATGTTTGAAAACTACAAAGAAGGAAATTTTTTAAAACAAAATTTCATGTTTTAGAAATATTTTTTATTTTAACGAAATGTTGGATAGTGATAGATCATTCCAATACTTTCTCTTTAAGAAATCTTCGTGCTAGGATTCTTCCAAAGAATTCGTTCTTTCCAAATAAAAATGAAGTCAACATCCAAGGAAGAACCCAAGAATAATCACAACCTACTTTCACAAAGTACAAAGGATTATTTTAAAAGCTCATGAAGTATTTAGGGTTTATGGTTTCTACAAAACACAAAAAGAGAATAGAGCAAAGGTATGTTCTCTTACCTACAACTAATTATTGTATACATGTAATAATCATATGTGGATAAAATGATGATATATGCTTCTTTTTCATAAACATCTCTATAAAAACCATGCATATATATATATATATAGTAATCTGTGTACATGAATTAGGCATTTAACATCAAAGTCGCAAGTTTTTAAAAAGTCTCTCTTCACTACTTTCCATCCTAACACATCATCAGGAATAGTATTCTTTGATTCTCTTAAAAACTTGTAAGTTTGTTAAACTTGCGTCGTCATCACAAAAATAAATTATTGATAGTTAAAATCTTGATCCACCATCATTCGATAAACAATTTTCCTTTCTTTCAAAACTTCTTAGGCAAACGTCTATTCAAATAGGAATATAATCAAAATCTCATTTTACAAGTTCTTTTCAAAAATAAGTTATTGTATAACTTGTTACGAGTGAAAGAATAATCCAAAACACTCCAATATTTGTCTACAGATAGATCCCCACAAGTTAAATAGCCGGATCCCTCAAACAAGGGATTCAGGGGAACCGTGTAAATAGACAACATGAAACTCGTTTTCAAAACCCAAAACAATCCATTTTCCCTCTTCCTAAAAGCATAGAACGACCTAATCTAAGTTCCATTCATCCTAGGGCTCCATACTCTCAAGCACCTCAATCCTAAACATCATTGTAAGTAATTACACTCATATTGACTATTCATCATCATCTCCATCCTATGGTTTATGTTTTTAAAACTTTTAATTGGTCTCAATTTTTCATATCACCAATTGGGAACTTGTTTATTGCAAAATTGTTCTACATAATCAAGGATTTTCAAAACGGCATTGTTAATACAAAATAAACTCATAAAACCATCTTGACAAATTTTACCTAATTGGAATATTTTTTTCTCTCGGATCAAACATGCCTAAAGCTACCCAACAAGATAATCATGACACCGTTGACTACCGTCCTAGATACTATCGCAAAGAAGGGCTATCAAAAAGTATCGCAAAACCTTCAAAATGCTCCAAAAACGACTTATCCACGAAGGTAGTGTAGTTAAGGAATGTTTCCTTAAAAACACCGACATTCCCCAAGTCTTTTCCGCAATCAACTTTGATTGTCTCCTAGAAATTGATGAACAAATTTGTCCGGTCTTCATCTTCGAATTTTACAAGAGTGCTAGGATTGTCTGAAACAATTATGAAAGTATTTCAATCGCTTTCATTATAAACAACCAAAGCATCACCTTACCCCTCAACACATTCGCACAAATCCTTCGCATACCATGTGAAGGAATTTGTATGTTTTCCAAAGATTGGCCAATTGCTACTCAATCCTTCGCACTAGACTTTAAACCTACTTATCACACTCCACTTGACGACCCCATGGTTGTTTGAGACATCATCTTCAAAAAGAGAGTCGACCAATCTCGTTATAACCGCAACAAAGAACTCATCCATCGTGATCCCTATCAAATGGAACTCTTTGAGATGTTTCCCATTTAAAAATAATGGGAATAAATCCTTAGAGAAATTGTCATTTGCTTGGCTGGAAACAAAGACCATCCCAATGCGTATCTTGTCCAAATTTTCTATTGTCTCATCCACCAAAAACCCTTCAATCTCACCTATTACATTGTTAAAAGAATGGTAGGTGTGTTCAAAACCGACAAAATGGTTCTCCCCTATGGTATGCTCCTAACACAACTCCTTGAGTATGTTAGTACAATTCAAACTACTCCTATTACCAATGATCATTTTCTTGCTAACCAAGTTATGATACCTCTTACCAAACAACCCTCCAAACAATTCATGATCAATGGCAAAAGGCCTTGTGCTCTCTCGGACTCTTCGGATGAAGATGAAGAAGAAGAATATGTTGAAGTCGACCCCGTTTCTAATTATCAAATCGACCCCATGACTTACTATGAACAACCTCCCACTCTTCCAAATGAATCTGAAGAATTCAAGCAAACAAAAGGTTTGTTCAAGTGTCTAACTCATTTCCTCATGAACTCGGGAAAAAAGAAGAGATTGACAAAAGAAACATTGTGCTTCATGACTTTCTTTATGGTTATCTTAGAGGTTTTACGATTGTCAAAATAATGTATGCTCATAACTTTGTGCAAAACCTACTTTGTTGTTTTCATTTTGATATATGGTCTTTATCTTGTTTGCTCACCCATAGGTTATTTCTATATGCTATGCCTTCTGTGTTTTTACTTGTATACATGTATGTTTCCAGTAGAAATCATTAGTTTCAGAATTCGACACCTAGAGCAAATTATTGCACGCTCATTGTTAAGTAATATGTCAAGATGTTGGATCCCTGCGTATAACTAGCCGGATCCCTCAAGTGAAGGATCCGTGGGATCCGGGAAAACAGAAGTAATTCTTCTAATTTCATTACGCCAACCCAACCTTCCAGACCTTATTGAACTAGTTAAAACATGCTTCATTAAGATCGCTTAAGATTTCCTTAGTTGATCTCACACTCACTCATGAATAACTTAAGATCACATTCAAGATATTTTTGATTTATCATTACCTCAAAACTCACCATCCTTCCGCTCCAATGTTCACACATTGTTCCTTTCATCTCAAAACATTTAGTTTGATATTTCTCTCAATTTTAGTAAATTGATTTTAGTCATCTTGATCTTAAAATGGTCTAAAAACTAGTTTTTCATTTCTTGTAATTTTTAAGGAATTTTCTAAAGTTTCTTTAGATCATCATCTGATCTCTAGGATCATTTGACTCCACTTGACACCCTTAAAATTCTTAGTGTCATCCTTGATCACCCCCATTGGTGTTCATAAGAACTCTATTTATTTCCATAAAGGACATCATTAGCTACCCTCACTCAATACACTTGTTCATTTAAGTCTCATATCATTTAAGACACCTGAAGAGACTAAAAAATAAACACTCAAGATACATAGGTACTAGACCTTACTAGAACCTCACCAATCCTTTTCTTGGCTCCTGAGAGCCAAATCCCTGGGTTTAACCTAGACGGATCCCTCAAGTGAGGGAACCGTTGGAACCGTCTGCCTGAGACTAACAAATCCTACTTGATATAATCATTTCAAACCCTCTTTGTTAATCTCAACACTCCACATTGTCTTAAATGACTTCCTAGATCAGTACAACTCTGTAGTTGACTCTTGTTCATGCTAATCATTGCAATTTGAAGGATCTTAATGGCTTAAGCCTTTCCTTCTTTATAAAACACTTGTGTTAAGATTTCCAAATCACCATTCACACACTCATTCTCAGTAGCAAAATTCTTTCTTTTACACCTTCCTTTTCTACCATTTCACCATAAGGAAAGCCCCTAGTGTTAACTCATCTACCAAAGGACCTTCCAAGAAAATTGCTCGGGTTGTTCATGAAATCTCCTCAACTGAATCATCACCCGTCAAAGCCTTAAACACTAGAAATCCCGCACAACCAACTCTACCAATCAAACCAACTCCCAAAAGGATTGTTCCTACAAGACAACCCTTGCCAAACACAACCATACCTCCCAAAAGGATTGTTTTACTAGTGAATGTCTTGATTATATTCACCTTGGTCGGGTACATCAGTCGTCCAAATCCCATTGAGGGACAATTAATAATACTTAGAATGGTTTTAGAGTAAATACCCACGTCTTCAGGACTCGATTCGTGAAAGGAATCTCCTTAGCGGGATTTCCAGCTCTTATAGTTTTGGATTGTAGATAATCCTCACAAAGGTTATTCCTCAATTGGAGGCCCTCAAGAAACCAAACAAGATTCACTGACGTGTATCAACAGTTCAGGTGAGTCACTGAAGTATACTAAAGCATCACTCCACGACTGTACACCGTTTGAGACAATCATCAAGAGGGATGTTGCTTTGATGTTGATCACGCATCCATAAATCTTTTTGTAAAATCTCTCAAAGTGTTTAGATTATGAAAACATATTTTGTTAACACTTTGAGAGTTTTCATTATTTAAGAAATACGTCCCCTCTGCATGTGCTCATGAGGTTTATAGTAAATTTGCACATTGAGAAGAGTTGGTAATTTTGAATTGATTGATTTTCAATAGACATGACCTTTGCGAGACACGTTTACATCACTGGATAAACCAGCTTGAAGTTATTACCCGTCTCGTTGCAAGTCTAATGAAAATCTCTCGAGATGGTACATCCTATTAAGACAAGTCCTCCGCTAGACACACTTACATTACTGGTTAGACCAGCTTGAAATTATTAACCATCCCGGAACAAGTCCTTTCGATTACTAAATTTTGTATACTCGTCAATTCATGGGTGATATATGAATTTCTATGAAATGGTACATCCTACTTTGACAAGTCCTTTGCGAGACACGTTGACATTACTAGTTAGACTAGCTTGAAATTATTACCCGTCCCGGACAAGTCACTTCGGTTTCTGAAATTTTGGTTTCGTCAATTCAATGGTTGCTTCTGAGTTAAACTCTATACGGTACATTCTACTTTAACAAGTCCATTGCGAGATATGTTTACATCACTAGATGAACTAGCTTAAAATTATTACCCGTCTAGGACAAGTCATTTCGATTACTATCATAGTTTTACCGTTAATTATTTGGTTAAATATGAGTTTTACTCATCCGGGATACCGCACTTATTAACATACTGAGTTTCAACATATTTTAATTTTGATTCACCCTCTCAAAAATAGCATATGATTTTTGTTTTTAAAACTTGGATTAAAATATGCTTTTTGAGGTTTTAAAATCACTTGGGAGATTCACATTACAAGAACATTTAGATCATTTTGAACAAAGAATTTTAGGTACTCCCCCTAAGTTTGTGAAGTAACTTTTTGAAGTTTTAAAACATTTGAGGGAATACTTGTCTCTTGAACAAAACTCTGAAAGACTTTTGAAAAGTTTTTTGAAAATTTTTGATTGACATATGCACAAGAGTAAGAAGCCTTCTCTCATTAAATCAGGATTGAGGCACTGAAGCGTACCCCATGGTTCTTTCTTTACAAAGAACGGGTTATGCACTGTTATACATGCATAAGCCATCGTTTAATAACAAAAAATTGGTTTTCTTTTAGCAAAAATACCCCCCCTCAAATAATGCAAATTTATTCGAGGGATAGTCTTCTTGAGCAGAATTTTGAAATGTATTAATAAATACTTTTGAAAAATTCATGAGATAATTCTGCTCAAGGTTTTAGAAAACGAAATCAAGTGTTATACGACTATAAATATAATGAGTTAGAGTTATTATATACATCATTCAAATGTTTTAGCTAGGCTAACTAATCTTAATAAACAATCTAGACTCTAACTTTGACATTCATCCAGGATGACAAAACGTGAGAATGTTTGGTTCTCTTTGTCTTCCTCCAACATAGCCTTCCAACCTTCGCATTTGTCGCCGAAATTTTAGACGCCATTGAATCTTGTTAATGAATTTAGTTGCTTGTTTTTAATCTTCTCTTCGCCGTTTCATATCCCTTAACCATCAATGCTTTCGACCTGCTTGATAATCCTGAATTATGTTTCCAGTTAAATGTTGACCTTCATTAATGTTTCATCACTGAACTTGTGTATTTCTGCAAAATTCATGACCCGATTCCCTGTAAAATTGCTGAGATAGATTAGCCCGAAAGGTGATTTTCTGAAGCTGTACGACTTTCATTTCTCGATTCTAGGAAATGTGAGTTCAGGTTTGATGAGGTTAAGTTGTTTCTGATAACTTTCGATGCCAATATGAACATCTTCTACTCGTGTTTTCTAAACAATGCTCCTTATGTAGATTAAGACTGAGTTGATGATGTCGTATTTTATTTGGCCAGGTATATGCTGAAGTTTCCCTTGAACTTTTAGTAGATGCAAGTCTTCAATGTCATTAAGGCTAAGAAACTTGTAATCTACTTCACTAAAGGAATATTCTTTGTTGTCATCTCTTTTAACTGTTATCTTCTACAAGAAATGGTAACTATACCTTTCATCTACTTATGCACTTACAACCGTTACTATCTTTCATGGAAAGAATACCCTGAGTTTGGATGTGAATGTCAACTTCCACTTGTAGAACCACTTTATCATTTCTTGCCAGTGAAATATTCTTAAGACTGCTTCATCATTATATTATGTGATTGAACTCCTAAACTTGGAGGTGATATGTCCTTCCATTCCTTCTACTGAATATAGAGCAGCAAGATATTTCACAAGTTAAGTTGCATATCTCTTTTCAATGTCGGTGTTATCATACATCAGGTATTCAAGATCGTGGTTGAAGAAGTAAGGGGTGGGTATCTTGGGATTGTGTGAATGGCCAATCATGGGTAAGGGTTTAGTGTAATCACGGTAGTTGAAGGTTTGTGGCTCATGACTTGGTAAGGATACATCCAAATCAATATTCTCTAACAATGCTTTGGAAACATGTTCCAAGTTGTACTCGAACTCCAACCGTGTTGTGAACTCAGTGCTGCAGATGGTAAAACGGGCTTTTCTGATGTTGAAAATGTCTGATTTCTCCAGTTTTTGAATCTTCATTATTTGCTTCATTTTCTTGGTAAAGTCCACAATTGGACCTTCAATTGGTGTTTCATCTTCTAGAATGTCTGGATATGCATTGACCATTTCTTCAAACCAATCAATTTGTAAGGACGGATCTACCCATTCGGGAGCTGGTGTCATTATCATATTCGGCAGAGGTTCGGATATGACTTTAGCATCTTGAGGTTGTTTGGTGGATTGTGAGTGAATATCTTCTTCAACAGGTACATTTAATGATGGTGCTTGTAGTCCAGATGGTGAAGGTCTAGTGGTCTTGGAACGTTTGTCTCTTGGGGGTATGTCATCATCTTTATCAGAATCATCATTATGATGTTTTCTTGGCTTGTCTTTATTGTAGATCTGACTTTTATTTTCAGCCTTTTTGATAAAGTTGATTAAAGCTTTTGGAAGTTCTCGTTCATCAGGATTTGCTTCAATCAATTCTAGAAGTTGTCCTTTGAGATCAGAAGCTGAAGGTTTGGACGGTTTTGTTTAGTAGTTCATAATGAGTCGTTTTTGTGTTGATTATTCATTTTAGTCGTTTTGAGTAAGTAAGTAGAGCATCTTTAGCCTTTACCAAAATTTTTTATAAACACATATAAACAACTACTTCCTTATTTTAGTTGGACATAAACAATTTCCAATAAAAAAGATTCAAATATGAGTGCTTTTAAAGGCTTGAGAAATAAAGTATTTTTACTTTAAGTGGGTCTCCAAAATCCAGGTGTCTTTGCAAATGATTGAAGGTCTTTTAAAATGTCATTCTAAGGTAGAGGATCTCTATTGCATATTGTTGGGTCCATTTAGTACCCCAAGTGTCCTTAAACTAGGATTTGAATAGAAAATACCCTAAGTGTTATATAGCCATAAACATCAATCAAGTCACTGAGTGAACAGTCACTTTGTGAGTCATCTTCAGGAAGCTCGGGACAAGTCTAGAAAAAAGACTTTCCATTCAGTGAGGCGGGACTTAGTGAATGATACTTGAGACACAGAAGAAAGTGATAGGTTCAGGGAGTGATGACAATAACTCACTGAACCCCAAGTCTTCTCAACAATAAAGAAGATTGAAGACTGAAGGAATGGCGGGACATGGCGGGATAAGTTTGAAACATATAAAGGAGAGTCCTTATCAAGCAAAGGTCAAACTTACCCCGAATGGCTAAAGATCAGAGCAGTGTCATCACTGCTATTCAGAAAGCACATTTGTCCAATACTCTAAGTAGAATATTGTAACAGAGACAAAATATGCAGGTATTTTGTCCAAACTAGCATATGTCATCTTTGTCTTCATTGTAAGGTTGTCCAAATACTTGTGTATAAATAGGATCATAAGGTGGATTAAAAGGTTAACAAGTTTGTGCACTAAATGCTTAGACATTCACAAACACTTTTACTCCTCCAAAGACAACTAAGTCCCTGAGGTTAGCTCAGTTGGTTAACATAGTTGTACTTAAGCTTAACTTAAGTTTAGATAGGATACTACACCATACTTGTCATTTTAATCCCAAGTGTTATTCCGCAAAAACTTAGGTATAGATTCTTTGAATTAATTCCAATAAAGATTTAAACGTTGAAAAACTCGTGTTATTTACTTTAAGTTTTATTTACATCTTAAGCAAGTTTTTCATTACATCATTGAAACATAGAACACGGATAGATTAACTTTGTAGTTAAGCTAGTCGTGTAAAGGGAACAACACATATCTATACCTTTATTTGAAGATTATTTTAAGTCATTCAATCCTTGTGATTTTGAGGATATGGCCAACTTTCAAATCTCATTCCATAAACTAATGTGTTACTTTTTATCTATAACCAACAAAAAATTAAAATCAAAGTGTTAGAATGATAAAAACTAAACCAATTGTGAAAACCTAAGTATAAGTAGCCATCTATCTACATAAAAAGTCAACATGAGAACATGATAAATACTTTCCTAGTAAAATCCTGCCTAACAAGCGTGCCCAGACAGACAGTACGCTTAGAAAACTCGCCAGGACCGTCAGGATGAACACCACATGCCCTCCCCACTTCATCTCTCGATGGCCACTACGTGGACCATCACATTGTCTTTACGGGTCCTCGCAACCCTAAAGGACTCCCTAAAATACTAGACCATTTCTTCGATTTGGTCCAAGCTAGTCACAAGAAACACTTTTCAGGTCCGCCCTAGGAACTCTAAACCCAATTCGATTATCCTCCTGGATAATTGACACAAACCACCAAGTTGACTCGTGAGCGTTACCCTAACTTGTGACTCCAGTAAACTTTTGAGGTCCTTATCGGATATGGGAAACCAAACGATCGACCACCCCAAACCCTCAATACGTAGCTTATGTAAAAAAATTACAATATCTTCTAAGACACTAGCGATATATACACCAACCCTGAACATACAAATGTTAAGTTGTAAAGCAAACATCTATAATTCAGCAACCTAGTAGTTTTCCTTGATATCGTAAGAGTAACTGTTTTCTTATAGATACAAAAGAATTAAAACTAGGGGTTCATGTTAAACTCATGAACTAAACAGATGTTGCATCAATTTTGGAATTCGATAAATGGCAAGAAGAAATGCAAAGATGCAATCCTTGACTGATAATCATTTTTGAAACTTGATTAATCTTTCACTGGACAATCGAATTGTCAGAAGAAAATTAGTCCTCAATGAGAAGATTAAAATGGACCTAAATATTCACTACTTTAAAATCTTGCTTGATGACAAGAGTTATCATTTATACTCAAACAATTGATTATAATTAGATTTTCTTTTTATTTGCAAGTATTAAAGTACTAAGATTTTTATTACCATACTTGACTTCATGACTATGAAATATAATAAATAAATTGTCACTTTATCGGGGATGTGATGAAATCAAATGGATTATGAATCAACATAATCTTTGTAAAGTGTAAAAGTTGCAAAAATCTATGTGTGGATTGAGGCAAGCATCTAGGAGATAGAATCTTAAGTTCAATAATAAATGATGACGTATAGCACGTACAGCAGGCCTACTGGGCTTAGCTCGTGCTATGCACACACATCTTTATTATCTCTGATAAGAATGTATACTTACTCTCACGCCGGAGCTTAATCGTGGGTCCGTCCCTACGGTAAGGCTAACGGTTTACTTTCACTTGCGCAGGGATTCAACCAATCACTTGGATTAGTACAAGCTTAGCCCATCAACAGCTTGTTGGTCCAACCCAACAAGCATCACATGCACTTATTCTAACCCATCACACTTTTTGTACTAACAAGTTGCCGCCATCCATGGGACCAGTACATAACTGCGTTCTAGAAAAATACTCACCATGGGCACTCGGTCTGAGCCTACTCCTGCTCCCGTATCCACCGTACGGAACACGGCAGGAACTTGAGGGACTCTTGTCCGACGCAGCCCTCAGGAAATACTGCGACAAGTATTACGACCATATCTTACCAATTGTGACAGAGAAAGTCCAAAAGCAGGAAGAAAGAGCCAAAGCGTTGGACGCAATGAAAACTCGGCTTGACTTCCGTGAAGCTTCACAACATTCCGAGTCGGGAACGCCGAACGGAAGGAGAGATTTGAGGAAAAAGCTTGAGTCTGAGAAGCGATGAGACACACAAGAAGGCTTGGACCGGAGGAGCAGTCGGTCTAGGTGGCCAAGAAAGAATGATGCAGAGCGAGAGGCAGTGTTTAAAAGGCTCCGCAAAGGTGTGTTCCACAGTCTGGGAGACAGGGAGAAGAGCATCTCCGTGTATTCCGAAGACCTCAGAAGATCAACTTGCCACGGTTCTCAAAGAGAGGAGGAAAGCTACTATCATAGCTTCTACTTACGAAGAATAGAACCTAATTCTAGGAGGCATGGAGACAGTCGGGCATACTCACGGAGGACATGTTGACTTTTCGAGAGTGAAGTTAGCGGAGGCGAACATCGGAGGTTTGGATCCTAGAAACAAAAGTCAAGTGTTGACGACGATGATCTAGCTAGACCATGGGTATGCAAGGAGACTGATCCGTTCACTCCACGCATTCGTTACTTCGACATGCCCAAGAAAACATGTATACCAACTAATGTGAAAACTTATGATAGAAGTGAAGACCCAGAAGATCATCTCAAGATCTTTCAAGCAGCGGCAAAGGTAGAGCGCTGGGCCATGCCAACCTGGTGTCACGTGTTCAACTCCACACTTACTGGATCCACTAGGGTTTGGTTTGATGACATTCCGTCAGAATCTGTAGACAGCTACGATGAGTTGAAAGAGGTCTTCCTGGCTAATTTCCTCCAACAAAAGAAGTGCATCAAAGATCCTATGGAGTTTCACCACATCAAGCAAAAGGAAGGAGAAACTACGTAAGACTTCATATAAAGATTCAAGATAGAAAGCAGAGATGTAAAAGGAGCCCCGGAGATTATGAAAATCTCAAGTTTCATGCACGGGATCACCAAACCAGAGTTGATCAAGTGCTTGCATGATAAAATACCCAAATCAATGGATGAAATGATGAGGGTAATCGCATCCTTCCTCCGAGGAGAAGTAGCCGCAAGCAACCACGAAAAGAAGAGGTCGCTTCCTCAAGTGTTGTGGAAGCCACATGAGCTCGGGAAAAAATAAGGTTTCAAGAAAGAGGGGTTTAAAAACTGTAACATATTGGATTTCACATACACATCAAACCATTAACACAAGAGGCGTACAAGATGAGTTTCTAGAGAGAGAAAGGGTTAGAGGTTTGGGAACTTTAATGAGAGAAAGAAAAATCTTATTATGAGCTCCAACTCTCTACCTTGGAAGGTAGAGATTATTTATAGTACTTACATAAATGCGCCTACGGGTTGTGGATCATGTATACAGTGGGTAAAGACTCGTCCGTCCTCCACGGTGTTACTTAACTAAATACTACATAACTTATAATAATCTATGACTGAGCTTTCTACGATTACATATACTAGAGGTGACCGACTCTTTAATAACTGGATTTACTAAATCCTAACAATCTCCCCTAAGGGAGGTCACCTCAAACACACATTAAAAACTATTGAATACAAACGATATTACATTATAAATTGTTCTTGCATTCTTGATGTAGGACTTTTGCTTTGAGCTCGTAGTCATCGATTCTTAATTATTGCATGTTTGGTTAATCCAAGTGGAGGTCTTTATCTGATCCACGTGATAATGAGTTTTGAGCCAGCTTTGAGATCATCAGCAATCTCTCGACTCATCCATTGTGGTGTTGGTATTATGTGATGTTGTGACTTTTGGACCAACATGCTCACATTTCGGATCATTATTTCTTCTCATCAGAGTAGCGGAAGCTTTCATTGATTCATGATATAGGCGGCATGTAGCGAAGCATGGATGGAGTATCAGAGAGTCATTGATGCACAATCATGATTTCTTTAGAAATGAATGTATTGTGTGAGCATGCGGCTATGGGTTGACCGCATTATTACGTCAGTACGCAAGCGTCGGGCGTACGCATATAGTTAGCAATAAAAGTGCACGAAAGTGTCTTTGCTCACTTTCGTTGAATTGAGGTACCACGGCCACGGTTCCCCTTTGATCAGTACAAGTACTTCGTGATCGGTATAATTCGAAGAATTTCCTTGACAGGGTTTCGCAGCTACTCTAGTTGTTTTCAAACCGGAACGTCTCAAAGAAACAACAATTGAGTGAACCGCGTATTGAGATTCACTGATTGATAAAAGAGATTTGAAAAACAATGTCGTGTACGCTCAATGGAAATTGTTTTTGCAATACAACGAAGGTTTTAATGAGAATCAATTATCAATCATAAACACCTTTTATTTTGAAATATTAGTACACAGTCGTTGTGCTAACGAAAAGAGTTTTTAAGCACAATGACCGGTTTTTCAAAGGTATCAGTCAATCCATGACCTGAACCAGGATTGATTCAAAAGATTGAATCGCCCCATTGTTTCTGTTCAGTTGTCACATGGTTGATCTATTGGATAGATCTCACATGCTACCCACCAGGAGCTTGTTTGATGTTGGCTCAAGAAGGCTTTCCATCTTCATTGTGAATATGTTTGCATATCACTCAGATGTTCTGGCAATACCACAAGGATAATGCGTAGGACTCAAGATATAATCTCTCTTTCCACATTGTGTGAAATATAGAGTTTTCATTGAAAGTTTCCTAATGAGATTTATAGATGATCTCGTGGCTCTAGACTCAATTGTGCATATTTGGATCCTATGCCGGAGATTAGGGAGAGGGTCTCCTTCTTCAATATCAACAAACTCTAAGAGAAAGTCGATAGATAATGGGTTCCCGTGAGAATGAAACAAGTCCTTTTAAGAGGAACTTGAGTAGCTTGGGAAGTTGTAGTGCAGTGCGTCACTTGGTCCATGACGTCTTGTCTTCAATACCGATGTTACCTTGGTAACCACTAGTAGCATATGAATTGAACCCGTTTTCGCCTAAGGTTGAATTAATGGAGGGCTATTTCTTTTCACCTTTTCTCATTTCATTTGTTTTCATTCTTCAACCCCTTCATGCTTACCAAGACTTCAACGAACCTTGTTGGGTTTATTCTAGTACTAGCTCAGTCTCAGTCCGCACTCTTCCCATTTCTCACTTTTCTCCTTTTTTCATCAAACCTAAGGACTTCTTCACTATCTAGTGGATTGTCCCTGGGTAGATCCCTCTGGTTCTGGCGGATCATGGGAACTTATACCTAACCTTATCTTCCTTATATCACCATACATAACATAAAGTTGGTCGGTCTATTTGGTATTGTTCATCTGCCATTGGAACCAATTGAAAACCATTTGAAAATCAATCCAGATACTTGTGATATATTATCAAAACATTTTGTACCTGAATTGTTTTTGATAATTTTAGAAACAGAGCTCCACCTCAACATGTGCATCATGCATCATTTTGTACTAGAAATAATTTTCATCTTTGAGGGGTTTGGCTTGCATCTAAGAGTAGTTATATGAAGAATGTGGTTTTCAAAATAGTTGCTCCCCCTCAATATGTGCATGGAAATTTGAAAATGTTTTGCACATATTAGGAAAAAGCACTTTGAAATAAATGATTGATCGTTTCAAATCTTAGTGGTTTAAGATAGATGCTCCTCCTCAACATGTGCATGGAAAATTTAAAATCGTTTGGCACATGTGGGAAGGAAAGCTTGTACATCCTTATAAAACCATTTACCGAATTATCAGATTAAATCAATTTAAATCACAAATTCTCCCCGTCGCAATTATCAAATCATTTGAGATTTGTGATCTCTGTAGAATTAAATTGATTTTGAAAGCTTTTAAGGAGAATTGTGACTTGATTATGAAAATGTTTTAACTTATAAGGATCGGATTTTGAGACTTTAAACTCCATTGATTAAACATGCATGATTATCTTTTGAAAAACACTTGTATGACAAATAACATTTTGATTTAATTTGAAATCATTCTCCCCCTCAATCAATGACATAAGTTGTTGATTGAGATAATATTTTGACAAGAACGTTAGGTCAGATTATTTTCAAAATT